>JABXJD010000031.1:2330000-2370000 GCA_013375575.1 Percina caprodes
AACGTTGTAATATAGAGAGTTACATGCACTAGAGCTGCAAAGATGAATTGTCAACTATTCAGTTAATCGCTAACTATTGTGATATTCAATGAAAAGGTTTAATTTTCAGATTTTAAATAGAATAAATGTCAGAATTCTATGCTGTATTAATTCTCCCCCCAAACCCCAAACCCCACCCCCACCCCCACCCCAGTACCGGTACCAAAGCCTCAGGTGAAGTTATGGGATGTCTAGGTTATGAGTTGTCAGCGGGCTTCATCATAATCTGCCCCCATTTTATTAACCACCTCAACAATGAAGCGAGGCTAAAGCCGTTGTTTGCCTTACCTCCCACATTCTGAGAAAACAAGATCCCCCAGTGTATTACTGTCTGTCCTCGCTCCGTCATAACACCCATATCTCATCCAATTATGCTGATTCATGAGGTATGACCTCAGCTCTGACCCATGGTTTTAATATCGCTTCCCTCTGCCATTGATTGAACGGGGTTTAGGGTGTCTGTGGTTCCTCAACAGCCAAACAACATCATCCAAACATCATCTCTGTCTTTTTTTTTTGTCCCCCTTCCATCCCCCTCTGCATGGGAATGTGCAGTGATTGTCTCAGCTACTCTCACTTACTTAAAGCGTGTCTGTTTGGGTTAGCGCGAGGTTAGCTGTTGAGATTTTAATCTGCTCAGCGAGCCATCTGCCTGCCGTCGTTGGGCTGCATATCTCGGGGATTAAATCAGAGGCTGTGCAGCACGTGGGATGTTACACAGCGAGAAACGCACGCACTCATACCGCCACAACAAAAAAAAACACCACGCTGCTGACAAAGACTGCAAATCCCGCCGAGGCACACGCATGAAGTGCACACATGTTCAGCAATGCGAGAGCAGAGAATGTGGGCCACTGCCACTTCCCCTGCAGCTCACATTGCCAAACGACTCTCCATCGCCCCGCAGCTAAAGGCCATGATTACCATTTTATTACGGCGTGTCGTTATTCTGATGCTATCAATTGAAATGAATTGGCCGACAATTGATTTACAATAACCCTCTCCTGCGCTACGCTGGCCCTCAGGGAGCCTCTGGTGCTCATTGATTCGTTCCTTCTGTCTGCTGTGTCTGACTGGCTGTAGCAGGCTTTCACCTACCATCGGCTACCCTACTTCAACATGACAGAGATTAAGTTTACTGCTGGACTTCAATACAGTCATCTGCTACAGGACTGCCGCCTATGGACAAATTCATATTATGATGTAATATCTGTGTCTGGTAGGGCTTTCCCAGCAAAAAAGGGGGATCAATACAGCATAGTATCGCAATATTTTCTGATAAAAACAGATGTTGACAAAGTTTCCTCTTGGGAAAAAAAAATTAAAGTTGGACAAAGAGGTAATAAATTGCAATATATCGCAGAATATTGTAATAGGTTTGAAATCACAACAATATTGTATCGTGACATATATCGTCGTGATATGGTATCGGGAAGGCCTCTGGTGATTCCCTCCCCTGTTTCGATTTTGGATTTGCTAATATGGTTCTTAGAAATATGTCATTCAGCATGAAATAGCATAAAACATGACTTATAAGATGGGGCAGCCCTACCGAAATAAAAATTAAAGTACAAAATGGGATCTACCTGGAGCAGATCCACTCTGAGCTGGCGTGTTTCTTAGAGTTGGGTGGCTGCTGGTAACATTTCTGATTGGAGCAAGAAGAAGAAGAAGAAGAAGAAGAAGGAAATAAAAACTCCCAGCTGGCCATAAGGCATACAGAACATCATTAGTGCCAAGTGTCTGAAAGCTGTCGAAAACATTCCCGTCACAGCGCAACTGGAGTGCTCGCTAACAACCCCCAGACCATTATGCCTCCACTCCCCGAGTACGCCAGCAGACATTGAGATGGGACTTTTGGAACATGTAACACATGTGCAGTGGCAGCCATTTTCTCTCACCTCGGTGTGAAGAGTCTCAGTGGAGAGTCTCTCACCTCAGGGAAAACGTATGTGACAGTTTTGGGTCTTTGCCCGGACAGTCCCCCCACCCTAAAATAACTTCATGGATGCAGCGGCGGATGGAGCTTACTATGCTCTCCGCTCGGTCTCCCCTTGGGGTAAATATTTCAAGTATTTGCTGGAACTCCACTCTGCTCGGTTAATGACTTGTAATTTTCCAGTTTCTTCAGCGCCGCTGTCTCTTTTTCTTAAAGCTCCTAAGACACAGAACTTAGCCTTGGGAGGAAATGAGCTAATGTCTCTCAAATAAGCACTTCCCTTTTTTCAACTTGCGATTGCTGACTTCCTGTCTGACAGGCTACCGTTCACATATTTGGGCAAGTTCAGCCTCTGTGTATGTGAAATGCTGATTAAACACTACAGTGCACATGCTATCTCAGGTGTAAGCATTACAGAGCTAGTGCTAATCCTAATGCTACTCCTGTCCCGTGTCCCGATGATGTTTGATGATATTACAGGTGCTTACTGTGGGATAACTGGTTGTCACAGGCTGTTGGGATTGGCTGCTCAGACATCTGCCTGACTGACTGTGTTGGGCTCTAAATGTGCAGGGACGTGGAAAGGCTGTCTGCTGCCACTCTAAGCAGGGGTCTTCAACTTAAACCTGCAATATTTTCACAGCGTTTTGTGCTCTCCATTTAATATGTAGTATTTGGGGATGTGATGAAGTATAAGAGAACTTAAGAAATGCATCCAGAGCTGCAATGACACTTTGATTAATCGATTAAAGTCGATTATTAAATCAATCGCCAACTGTTTTTATAATTGATTAATCGCTTTGACTCATTTTTTATTTACCAGGTATTAAAAAGAAGAGAAGTAAATGTAAATATTTTCTAGTTTCTTCTCTCCTCTGTGACAGTAAACTGAATATATTCGAGGTGTGGATAAAAAAAGACATTTGAGGACGTCATCTTGGGCTTTGGGAACCACTGATCGACATTTTTTACCATTTTTGGACATTTTATAGACCAACTAGTCAACAACTAATTATAAAATAAATAAAATTATTTGCGGCCCTAAATGCAACCTTTTCCACTTGAATGTCATCAGGTGTTTTATTGAAAACCAGTTGGGAACTGGGATAACGTTTGCGTAAGGTCCTCTGTCACTCTTGGGAGGGGGGGGCTTTCTAAAGTTTGGTAAAACATCACCCTGATGATATCATCTCTTTATCTTAGCTGGGATTGGACTTGAGACCAATTTTTACAGGACAGTCATGCAAGCTGAGGGCGTGGAGGGTCTTGCAGAAGGCGCGGAGTACCTCAGGGCAATGGTGAGGATTCTGTATCTGCTGTAACTAGGATCATTGTTCCTGTTGGTAATACTCAACGGTGACTGCCCACTTTTTAACAGCTCCGGTTCCCGGAAGTGTTTTTCCCCATTCAAGTGTTTCATTGACATTTCAAAAATAAAATAAAAACTGGCATGGTTTTATTTCAGTTAGCTTTAATAGCTGGTTTGATTTCCATTGAGAGATGATTTTATGGAAAGTACCTCATGCTTATCTCTATGTATGGTGAGGGGTATGATGTTTGTGGGGGATTTTCCAAAGGCCAAGGGAACTTTATCAGGATGCATAGTATCCTGATCCATGAAATAACTGGTCTTTAATAATAAAACTCTGCCTGCCTCTATGGGAATTTAACATAGGGGTGTGTATACTTATGCCCCCTGTATTTTAAGGAAGAACATTTATTTAATTATGATACATTATTCATTCACCACAACAATTGGTGTCCTTAAAGGTTGGATTTTTCCTTTTTTTTAATTGAGATCAAATTTTTTAGTCAACTTTAGCATGGGTTCATAAACTTATGAGCACCACTGTGTCAGTGTTTAAAATTTTACACAGCACACCTTGTTCATTTCACCCTCCCCCTTGTTTTTCCCTTTCCCTCCACATAATAACACTTGAAGGTCACAGCTTGCATCCCAGCAGCCCTCATGTGTACGAGATTGTTTCCCCATGTCAGATGATGGGCTCAGCGTGGTGCTCTAATTGACCCGCCAAGTCGGCAGATGCATTAGTGCGGCCATGCTTGGCCCACTTAATGCCCAACTATAACAAACACAGCCATCAATAGATACAGCTGCATTTTTATGCAGCATAGAAGGACCCAGTGTGTTCAGTGGTTTGTCTAAAAAGCAGGCGGACTTGGGCGGCCGAGCCTGTTAGACCGGGGCTGGTGGCTAGTCATGGTGGTTGAAACAGCTGACAGGAGGGCTGACCTAAACCTACCCCACAGGCAGGAAGGAAAAGGAGAGCAGCCGCTCAAAGACGGGTTGTTTTGTGTACAGCGAGGGTTTATTAACTGGACAAGCAGTCAGAGGGTTTACTGACAACCTGCCTGGCTAAAGGGGATCTACCGCATGTGTTATCAGTTCTGAGACTACATTTTCGGATAGAAGCTATTTAAAAATAACATTTTCAGTTGATTTTACTGTTTTCCCTAGGTTTGTGGAAGACTTAGGTGCCTGTATTTGGTGGGGGTTTTAAGGCTCCTCCCTCAAGGAAATGCTACGTTTTTCAATAATAATAATTAAAAAAAAGGAAATTGACATTATTATTATTACTATATCTGTGTCTAAAATGTTGGACAAGAAAGAGAAGATGATAACTAACCATCAAAAGCTTGAAGACAAAACTAGCTAAAGAAGTCTACAATTGTTAGATCTGAGGAAAGTCATTTACTTAGTCCTGATGCTCACATTGATTTTACATTCATTTTCCCAAAACGGCTTAATATATATGCCAGGGAAAGCCCTGGATTGCATTTCAAATATTCTGAAATGGGGCACCTGGATGGCTCAGTTGGTAGAACGGGTGCCCATATATGGAGGGTTACTCCTCGACGCAGCGGTCCCGAGTTCGAATCCGATCTGCGGCCCTTTGCTGCATGTCATTCCCCCCCCTCTCCCCCCTTTCATTTCTTCAACTGTCCTGTCAGTTAAGGCCTAGAAATGCCCGCAAAAAATAATCTTAAAAAAAATCTAAAATGCGGATCCAGAATTGTATTGTATTACGCGTGAAAGCAGGATTTAGACCATGAACCAGGATCTGGAAATTGAAACTCATATTTAAAACACAGGCTCTGTTTTGACAAAATCAACAGGGAAGCGACGATCGGCTTTGAAACCAAATCCTCTAAACGACTCCAAACGATATCAATAAAGACGCAACTCTACTGGAATCGTAATTTTTGAAACAATTCCAAGTAGGAATCGTTTCTCAATGCCCAACACTAGAAATATCACATTTCAAGGGTGTGTGTGTGTGTGTGTGTGTGTGTGTGTGTGTGTGTGTGTGTGTGTGTGTGTGTGTGTGTGTGTGTGCCAAAACACTTCTGCTTCCTGAATTAGAAATACTACATGTTTTCCATTAGTATGTCTACTCCACCCATTCACTGTTTACAGTTGACACAAGCTGTAAACACAGACGCACACGGCTGAACTGGGTAATCACACGTATATTTATCCATTGACGCTGAGCCAGTGACCTAGCTTGTTTACTACGGCTCATTACACCTCCAGGTGCTCCTGTGGACGGGACTTGGACGCGCTTGTAGGAGGACCCTTAACAGACCCACACATTGTTAGATTCACACCTTCTATTATCCTCCGAAGCAGCGCGTCACCTTTAATGTCTCGAGTGCCAGAGGCTTGTTTATGTTATCAGCGATTCAGTTACAGCGACTGAGTCACAGCGGACCACTCCATCTGCGAAATGATCATCCCCGTGAGCCTTTTTATTTATATTGTAGCTGTATACTGGAAGCATAAACTGAACTTTAAACAACCAAGTCTCACGAGTCCAGGCTGCTTCCCATTCGGTTGCACTACAGACCATGTTCATCCCATGCATATTATAACAGGAGCCTGTGTTTTCTAGTATTATTTAGACATCATAACTGCAATTATTTTGGACAATATTGAAATCCCGAGTGTTTAACATGATTACTAATGGACTTTTGGAAAGCTGTTGCATTTATTGAACTTGAAAAGCAGTGAAAACAGCTTAAACTCAATACTGTCACTTAATACTTTTCCCGTATGAACTTTTGAACCAGCTAGTCCAACGGGTTAATCCCACGTCAAGAACGTGGTCAGATTTGTTCATGACCACAAAAAACCCCAGATAACAAAAGTTCCCATTCAGTATTCTTCATATTGTTGTTCATAGTCCGGGGTTTCCCCCATATTGCAAGCCTGGTGGCCCACCGGCTCTAAGCCACTAAACCAATTCTTTTTAAATGTACAGTATTTTTAGGACTTTTCTTTTTTTTTTTTTTTTTTATGGCTCGGTTGCAAACTTTCACGTAGTCATATTTTCAAATCTCCAGCCAGCTTGTAGCACCGACTCACCGTACGCCCCTATGGAATCTGTCTCATAGCATTTTTTAATTCTCAATTTTGCAATTCTGTCCATGATTCTGTTGTCACTGAAACTATTGCTTGGCTCTACAATTAATGCTGCCATCAGTCTGTGATTGGCCCCAGCCGAGGCCCTTATCGGGGGGAAAAAGACCCATGCCAATGGGCTAAACAACTTTTTTGGGGGAAACCCTGGAGTCAACTGTAATAATCTGTATATCACTCAGTCCAGTTTTACAACTCTGGGAAAAGCCATCTATACTGGCCCGAGACATGTTTGAGAAAGTAGAATAAAAGAGTCCATTGTATTTACACATCCCCTGTGTGAATACACACCTTTACTCATGCACCACCCAATACAGCTTTATGATAAAAGTTAAAGATGTCATAATGGAGTTGTCATTATTTAAAATGCATTGTAGCCACCGTATAACTTAGGCGGTGAATCACAGATGGCTCTATGTAGAGGAAACGCTGCGTCTTACTCCAATGAAGCAGATAATGGTGCCAGCTTTCAATGTCTCCCATGTGGCAGCATCTTTATTTCCTCCTTACCCCCCCCTGCAGCTGTAGGTGTCAGTGAGATAGACAGAGAAGGCCAGATTTGAGGTTAAGACTGTAATTGGTGGTCTGTCCCGGGCACTGGTAGTGGAGGGCTCCAGGGATGAGGCTTTAGCAGGCGTAATGATGTCTGTAAGATGAGAGGGGATTTGACTGCGAGCCCCCACCCTCCCTTAAATCCCCCCTCATCCTCGGGGGATCATTGCAGACTGAAAGTGCAAGGACACATGGTGCGCTCACAGTACAGCAAACCATTATTAGCCATCCGCCTGTCCTATTTTAGGAAGTCTACCCAGACCTCTCAGCCTATTAAATGCAAGAAACGTGAATGGGTAGCAGTTGTGGACATGAGTAAGGAACACAAGTAATACTACTGCATGTCAGACTCCAAATAGTAGCCTGACGTCAGTCCCGGGAAAGGAAACCTGTCCTAATCCTTTCAGATTAGTGAAAACGTCCTGTGTGTTTAAAGGATGTGTGTCTGAGAGCACCCAGGCATCTTTGTTTGGTGTCCATCTTAGTGCAAGTTAAGAAGGGTTGAGAGTTTGTTAGGTGTTGGGTTGTGATTTATCATTATGGGATGTGGCCAGTCTGTGCAGCCTGGCTCTGCTGCTGCGAGCTCCTTTGATGTGTGGTCTTAGGCGGGTTCGCTTATTTTGGTGTGTTTGCATTGGTGTCTATGTGTGTGTAAATAAGCGTGACTTTCGAACAACGATAGACGTGTGTGTGTGTGTGTGTGTGCTTGTGTGCGTGTGTGTTTGCATAGCGATCTTGGCTAGATTGTCACATGTTAACCCTGGTGCAGCAGCCTGGGCTGGGGTACCCACTGCTTGTGTTCCAGTGCCTCGTCCGTAATACTTGGAAATCAAAGTGTCAGTTTGTGTGTGTATGTGTGTGTATGTGTGTGCACCCTCCCCCATCTCCCACCCCATCCTCCCTCCGCAGTGCTATTTATGTATTTGCTTAGCCATGCGACTTAACCCTTTCACAAGCAACCTCTACCTTTGGGCACATTACACGCCAAGCACAAATATGCCCTATGCTCCACATTTCATGATCCTACACACACATACAGTACACACACACACACACGCGCACACACGCACACACGCACAGACAGACACACACACACACACACACACACACACACACACACACACACACACACACACACACACACACACACACACACACACACACACGCACAGACACACTTCTCCCCTCATTACCAGTGACTCACATCTGGCCTCCTTTTAAACGGGGCAGCTTTTTGCACCAAAGCAAGGAAAAGAGCCATCAGCAAATTCTTCCGCACTCGAGCCCTCAGCCGTCTTCCTACCAGAATTATGAAAATACTTGATACTATAACAGAAAGAACAATATAAACTGAACTACAGGCCTTTGATTTTGAACCACAAATAGAAACACAGCTGTAGAGGAGCAGATGTTCCTCAGCAGCAGTTATAATCATAAAGGTTTGGGTTGTCATCTAATGTTATGAACTAGTAAGCATTAAGGCATCTTTATATGAGATTGGACACACGATCAGAAGACACACACACACACACACACACACACACACACACACACACACACACACACGGATCAATGGAATTATCCATTAGTGTATCAGCAGGGATTAGAACAACTTTAAAGATGGAGTAATTGCATTATCCTGCTTTTAGATGGCTCCAAAACATGTGCTGCCTAAGATCATAAAAGGGACATTAAATAATATTTCTGTATTTACCATTTCTAAACGGGTCTGGTCTAAAGGCAAAGCTGCAGACATAAACTTCATGAGCAATATTTTTCATTTTTCCTTTCATTAAATAACAAATGTCTGCCAATCAGTGTCATCCACCTTCAAAATGATGACAACTAAGATTGATGTAGAATTGATGAAAGCACACTTCTAAATTTCTGTAAGAATTCAATAAGTTGTATGCTGTATTTATAGGGGTGGAAAAAATAATTGATTCTTAGATGCATCGCGATTCTCTCTAGACCAAAGTTAATAGTTGATTATTTAAAAAAAAAAAATTTATATATATAAATTTGAAAGTTACTGACTCCAGACACGTACAAATCAGATAAGGAAAAAATAAGTTTTGTATATATACACATGATCTAATAAGACATGCATGAAATAATTAGGCAAAACGCATATATGCTGTGTATCTACTTTAACACATCTCACCACCTCATGTTTTATATTCTAAGAAGCCAATTCTCCACCTTTAAACATGACTCAGCCTCTGACATGGAGGATCACTGTGAGAGAAGGTGACTCAGCATGTTTAAGGCTTAAGCATGGCATGACTACAAAATAAAAACCTCAGTAGACAAAACATTTCATTAAAACTGACGAATACTGTATATGTCAAAATCTAACAAACTTTATATGTATATATATTTTAAATGATGCATTGAAATGTACACAACAAAATAGTTGCATCGATAATGGGTTTTATAATCAAATTGTCGGTCTCTGAATCGGAATCGAATCGTGAGGTGCCCAGAGATTCCCACCCCTAGTATTTAAGCCAGCAGGCTGCTGTTATCTTCTTATATATTGTTAAAAGCCCAGGAAATATACACAGTGTGTGTGAAATGTGAAATGACCAATAGGACAGCGTTATTTTTACACTGTAAAATTGCGCAGACGCAATCCAGAGTAAACTCATTTTATGGATTATTTCAAAAACATCAAAAATCCAGTATCGGTTGGGCTCTCCTGACAATTTTTTTAATTTTGTGATGTTGCACATTGCAGACCAAATATATTTGGTATAGGTTCACTATAGAATTGATATTGATTTCGGCGTTTGAATACGTCTTTCGCTCCCTGGTAATGACGCACATCCAGCCTGCCTGCGTAGCATGTTAATGCTAACATTGGATCCCTCCTAAAAACAGCAAAAGCCGAGGAAGGGATGGAAAAGGAAAAGCCTTGGAAAAGTCCAGCTGTATTTACTAACCCACCCCCCATCTCCATGTTACGCTTTTGAGCTTTCCGGCTCCTCTCTGGCTGAGAAGAGCTCGTCCCTAACCATTCCCACGGAAAGAGTTGCCAAAGCAAATTTGGTGAGAGGAAATGGAGACCCTTCTCCTTTCCCAAACCTCCCAATCTCTTCCCTTTCCTTCACTTTATCCATATTTGTGTGTGTGTGTGTGTGTGTGTGTGTGTGTGTGTGTGTGTGTGTGTGTGTGTGTGTGTGTGTGTGTGTGTGCGTGCAGGAAGCAGTGGAAAGGCTTGTGGCACACAAGGAGTCCTTCGTTGCCTCTCATTATTCTTATTCTCTGTGTTTTTCCATGCATATCACTGTTGTCATGTGACAACTTATGAAACAAAAACTCTGGAGATTTCCATGTTTTTCAACATTTACCGTGGTACATTTTATGTCCCGTCACAGACTTCTGGTGGTCGAGCTGAAAACATGGCCGCTTGTCTTTTTTAGATAAGCAGAGTTTTATCGGAGAAATCGTCGTGTTTGTGTGTCCGACTGTTGCTCTCTGTTCAGACTTGATCCCTTGCCACAAACTGTTTACACTTCTCTTGTTTCTGTTCTTTTTTCCACCCCTTGTTGTCATCTTTTCTTTTGTTCTTTGCCTTAGTGTCTCTCCCTCCTCTGTTTTTACTCATGCGTTCAGGACTGTTGGGCCCATCTTTCGTCTTGGGACGAGGGGACTCATTTAGCCTCTGGTCCTCCCAGTTGTGATAACCGTTGCCCAGTTTAGCATTGTGTAGCATAGCCTAGCATAGCATAGCTCCCTACATAGGAGTCAATGTCACTTCCCTATGTAAGTCGAGTGCAGATTTGAGTCGCACATGCGTCACTTTGCGACAAATAGCATACAAGATGCTAACGAGAGACTTCTGTAATGTTAATACGGTAAAAATGGAGCTACTTAACGAAGTTTGTTCACGCCGGGCTACACGTTAGCATCAAACTCAACAAAGGCTGTCAGTTGAATGGTGTTTTGAGCTAACGTTAGCAATCAAACAACCATAGATAGCTACAACGTTTTTGAAATGATTCACATCTTCTGTAATTGTTTCTAATGACAAAATTATAAAAATAACATTATTATATCATGGATTTCACAAATTTCAGTATGACACCCGATGCCGTAAACCGTTTAAATCTAAACATGCGTGACTCAAATGTGCACCCGACTAGCATCACCTCCAGCCGTAAATGCCTCCTCTGTGTTGTGGTATTTGCAAAATGCGTAGAAGATTTGTAAAAGGCATAGGGCTAGGTATCCTAGATTTAGTTCAGTACCAAAAAAAAGTTAAGGTTCACCACTGACCTGTCACCTGTCCTTGGTTGTACTGCATGGCGCTAAAATGTAGCACCCAAGCTAAGCATATTGTGTACACGTTCCAGTTGAAAACAGACTTCCATTTCATATGTAGAAGTGAATGTACAGTAAAGATATGTGTACAATCATTCCATATTGAAAGGTATTCAAAGGTTATGTTATCTGGTAGTTGTTTAGATCAGTTGCTACAAGCACTTAACCTTAAGCCTAGCTAGCACTAGCCGCTTTGGGAGGTTTCTCCACCATTTTATTCCCACTAGCCTCTCTGGACTCTTCCTGGAAGTGGAGACCAACTGGAACAACAGCCGACCCGCTGCCATAACTTGTACATTTTGAAATAAGAAGGAATTGAAATGTCAGAGCGCTGTACTGTCCTTCCAGGAAAAACCCTGGGAGGTGACAGGAGAGCTAGCATTTTTTTAGTTTTTTGTACACAGCAGCAGTATCAATACAAGCTGTTTTTGGCGAGGGCTGTGGAAACTAAGTGCTTTTCTTTAAAGTAGCAGGGAATGTAGGAGAAGCTTCCCTGCTAATGGGATAAATGATGGCTTATGTGGGGAGCGGTGGTACGGGTAGGTACTCCCGGGCCTCTGCTCTATATACACCTGATAGTCTGAACATCTGCCATTTGTCTGACACACACACACTCACTCACAGACACAAACACACACAGAGTCCTGTGTTTTTGCCTGGCAGGTGTCTTTGCCTTTGAGTTCTTCAACAAGTTCAACACGTTATGCTTATTATATTCCAAACTTGGAGTGAATACACACAGTCACTTATGTGCTGAGCGCAGGAGAAATTACTCCTCGCTGTATCAAAGTGAATATTTGATGAGGTCATTTCAAGTGTAGTCAGCAAATTAGTTCATCTCAAAGTCAGAACTGCGCCTCTGCAAGACTGAGAACCAGAGAGTCTTGAATAATAACATGAATTTGATCCTTTCGCAGGGCGGCACTGCAATAGTTTGACTGTAACTATGTAAAGCGTTTTTGCTATTTAATTCGTAGAAGACAGAGGCCCTATTGTTCTCTGTGACTCCTCAGCCAAGTAGACGATGGTGGGGTGAACTAGTCGCCAAAATTTGAGCTCCGCGTGTGTGTGTGTAACCCGCAAACACACAGTCGAGGAATCTCACTCGAGTGAGCAGACATGGCGCTCGCTGTATTTTTATCCTGTCCGTTCATCTGGGTGTCGAACCGAACACACTCACACACTCACACACTCACACACTCACACACAGAGTTACAAGGGGAGCAGTCAGTGGCATTCGGACTGAGAAATTGGCATTGGAAGGTGGTGAAAAAGTCAAAACAGCTCACGGTCTTAACACCACTCATACGGTTCCGCCTGAAGCTGACATAAAACCCGCTCAAACCCCAGGGGGAATCTAAAGCGCTGCATGCAGCCTGTTTGGTTCCTCCAAGGCCAACAGCTAATGAATTCAGCCTCTAAAGAACCTGACTGTTCCAGGTCAGCCTTTATTTTTTTTTATTTTTTTTGAATAAATAGTGGAACGACATGTTGTCCAACACCTGTTTGTTAGCCACCATATGTGTGTTTTTTGTGGACGATGTTGTATGAGGTGAGCTAAGCTTTCATGTTGCCTCCAGGAGGGGGCCGCTCCCTGGCTTCGCCCCACCTTGGGCCCCTAAGGGAGACATGCATGCAGGCCAAAGTCAGGTCACAGGCAGGGTGCGGCTCTGCTCGTTCTTCTGAGTGAAGAAAGAGTAAAGAAAACAGGTTGTTTGCCCTTTTGTATTTTACCCCTTTTACACCAAGGGCTCAACCAGGGTTGGCTCTCTTACATTCACAGCAGTAACCGGAAGGGTTAGGGTTAATTAATTAATTGGTCTCACGATTTGATTATGATTAACTTCTGTTATGATTTGACACTATCAATAAAATTGAATTGAATTGATTATCCTCAAGGATTCAAATCGATTTGATATCCCAATGCATCACGATGCGTCGCCTCCTTAATATTATCATAGATTAACAAATTAATTCAAGCAGTGAGTTATATAGTATCTCCCCTTATTATTGTATCTGCTCTTAAAAAAGACTGAATGTAGCGGAGTCTGAACACAGCAGACAACAGACCAAAAAAAAAGCAGCGGCTGAAAAACAAAGAAGCAATCAGTAGGCAACAATCGATCAGGTCTAGGTCCGCATCGTGATGCATATCACCCACTTAATAGATTATTTTTGGCTGGTTAGTGAAGCAAATCTACCCGCCTCTTGCATATTTTAAATGGTGCTAATTTTGAACCATGGGTACAGGCATCGGACATTTTTTAGTGCTACCTAGCCCTAATATTAATGCCTTGGTAAAGGGGAACAAGACAAGACAAGTTTAACTGAAGTTCCACTTTCAACCACATTTCACAATCTTCTTCAGCTGATGGCTTTTGGTCAGTTGTCATGGAGATTCTCTGTGAGTGTTAATGACAACTGAGCAGACAATGACATTTGTTGAGTCAGACAATGACATTTGATTAAAAAGTATGGGTGCACCGGATCCCAGAACTCACGGTTCGGATCGGATCCCAGTTTTGACTCCTATGGAGTTCGTTGAACCGCATTCAGAGATCGCCTACTTTTGACGGGACAATGGCGGATAGCGTAAAGAACAACTGCTAACGTGAGTGGCTCAAAACCTTTCTTTTTAGTAAACTCTGTGGACACAAACAATGTTCTCAGTGCTGAGTTCATGTGTAGAGCCCCCGGCGATACTCGTTTGAGCCTTCTTAGTGTTTGAAAAATAGTGATTTTGAGGCTTTTATAGTAGCGCCCCAGCGTTCAAAAGGCCATTTGACTGAAAATACAGAAAAATCTTAAAAGTACATTCACAAAAATACCCTAGGTTTCATTTTGGCACGCTTTAACTTTAAATTAACAAGTTTTCCTAATTGGTGTCACATTTTGGCAGTAGTTGGGGGTAAAGGTTAGGACATGAGTCATCTCGTGCCATTACAAGAAGTGGAGAAAGCTATAGATCCTGCCATGCGGTGTGTACTGGAAGCTCTTTTAGCCCCCAGGCACTTCATTTGTCCATGCTTGTGCAAGTTTCTGTCAAACTTATTTTGCTTGCTTTCTTTCTCTGCGACTGGAATTTTGCTTGTTTGTAGAAGACATCCTGTAATCTATGACACAGGAAATACACTCAGACAAATAGACGGGGGATAGACAGCGAGAGGAGGGAGTGGCTGAAAATGAAACAAGCAGGCGGGTATAGATGGAAATGACAGATTGTGTCAAGAAACAAATTGTGTCATGTGCGGCTTTATTCAAAGCCAGTACAATTTGGTGGCCTTTATTTTTTAGGCACAATCCATATGTCAACACCACAGAGTGTCTGCCAAGGCGAGTTGAACCTCAGCTGGCATGTCCTGAGATCAAGTTTTTCACAGGACAGTCATTCTGGAAACTGTGAGCTCCCTTGCAACCCCCCCCCTCTGGCAGCTTTCCAGCAGAGTCAAACAACAACAACAACCTTTTCCTCTAAATGTGTTGCTTACTTGACTGCTTGTTACTGCTTGAACTTGAAACAGGAATTGAATGTGGATCTGTTGGTCAGAGGTCTTATTGGGGGTGTCTGACAGAAATCTATACCTCTGTTTCATCAGCTGTACACAACTCTTCGTGAACTCTCTCCTGACTCATTTCTAGCCCAGTGTGACTTTGCTGTGTCAGTTTACATGCGAACAGATACAACCCTTTTGGTTTATTAACCCTCCTGTTGTCCTCGGGTCAAATTTGACCCCTTTTAAAAAATGTCTATATATATACATATATATAATGTCTCACTTTCATTCCTCTGATCTTAACTAGTAGTCAAAATAATTCATAATTTCTGCTTTTTTTTAACTCAAATATTAGGTAAAATTCTATATAAATGAGGGTTATTGACCATGAATTCCAAAAAGTACTGTAAAACTAGTGGTAGTAAGGTGGTGGTAGTGAAATAAAAACTAATAATAATGATAAAAAAGTCTAAAAAATGGACGAAAATGTCAAATTTTTGTCCCTTTTTTAACTCTGGAGGACAACACAAGGGTTGAAAAAAGGTACAACTGTGTGTCGCCCAAAACACAGCACTGACTTTGGAGCATTTCGTGCATTCCTTCAGGGGTCGTTGGGAGCGTTTCAGATCGTCCGCAACTTGGCGAGGGAACGTATTATTTAACAGCCTAGAGGTCAACACAGTGAAAGTGCAACAGTTACTTAGTTTTCTTCTAAACTGCATGTACAGTATCTGCAGATATCTCTTGAATTAGGGCTCTGTGGTCGGATGCACATCCATTTCAATGTCCTTAGCATGTTCAATTTAGTAATACATTCATGTTCTATGTAATGTTGTAGAAATTGTTTTTACTCCATAATTGTCCACCAAAGAGGCATTAGAGCACAGAGACACAGAGACGCTTTCAAAAAGACTGATAAAGAGCACCAAATATGGTTTTGCTTATGTACAAGTGTCAAGAAATTTACTTTATATGTTTCCAAAAAAGTAGTGTTTTGTCTCACTGTGACAAACATCAATGGCCTGCAGACAGAGGAAGTGTTCTTAAACCGAGGCTTTCAGAAGGCACAGACAGTCTTCAACCGAGAAGACTGTTATCACCCCACCCATCCTGTCTCTGCTGCACACACACACACGCACACGCACACACACACACACGCACACACATGCACACAACCCCCACAGCCATACAAACAGACATGTACACCCATATACACTCGCCCAGACACATGCTCACACATGAGCCCCTGCATGGGGCCCCCCTTTGGCAGCTGAGACGGGCCTGCCACTCTCACTATTTCCACATATGCTTCCCCATGACTTGAGGCTTTGTGAGTTTCTCATGCAGGGGCTATTCCTATCCGCCATGTGTGAAGTAAGGGGCTGTAAATTAGCATTTGACTGATTTGGCTTCAAAGGTCCAATATTGATACTTGGTGCCATTGCTTAGCTATATCGAGCCAAAAAAGCTAGCGGAGCACAACTTTTCACTGGAAACACAATATAAAACACAATACATAAATATCAGACTTTTAAGGAAAGACCAGATCTGACTTTTAATAAAAGGCGATTGTCATCGCCCAGATACCGGTGTTTTGCTAGAGCGTAGATATGAAATGTTCTCAATGTGATGTGTTGGATCGGAAGACATGTAGACGGTTCAGTCTAACACACAGCTCAGTAATCGGGAAGCCTTATTTTAGAGGTGTGACATCCTGTCTATGCTGTGTAATCCATACCAGACCATAAAGGGTGCAGGCTGCAAAGTGCATGAATGTTTATGCACACATACACGCACACACGTATTTGTGTGTGTCTTTGCACTCAGCACAGCTGTATCATTTATTAGCAGCCCTGCTGTAAATTGTTGTCTTATCAGGAGGGCACCGTAAAGTTTCCAATAAAAGTGTGTCACTAGCCTACGAGTCAGGGCCTCTTTCTCTGTGTGTGTGTGTGTGTGTGTGTGTGTGTGTGTGTGTGTGTGTGTGTGTGTGTGTGTGTGTGTGTGTGTGTGTGTGTGTGTGTGTGTGTGTGTGTGTGTGTGTGTGTGTGTGTGTGTGTGTGTGTGTGTGCGTGCGTATCACGTTTGCATGTCCCACAGCCACAGACCCCCCGTTTGTTAATGTTTAATCCCAGGGATCCACATAGGAAGATATCATGCACTCTAATGGGATCATTCCAAGTGAATCTAATTATAGTGAAATTACAGCACTCCTCAGTTTTGCCCCGGCTCACCTGAAAACCAGCCCGAGGGCCCCTGAGAACCAGCGGCGCTGACATCACCAAGCCGCTTTTATAAAATAGGCTTTCCCACCGCGGCTGTCTGTTCGCCCTCATGTCTCACAGGCCCACTGTTCAGTAATCTAGACATGCAGATTTCACCATCTCCGCCCCCACAGCTGAGCCCCATGAGGTCAGCTGCCAATTGTTGACCCCCCAACGCTCTTCCTCCATCCAAGATTACCGGCGGCCGGATCTCGCCCTGGTGGAAAGCCGCGGTGTTGGCAACCGGTAATCCACGAGACGAGGGCTGGCACGTGGCACAGAGACTTTGCCCAGAGGCAGCCCTGTGTGTGTGTGTGTGTGTGTGTGTGTGTGTGTGTGTGTGTGTGTGTGTGTGTGTGTGTGTGTGTGTGTGTGTGTGTGTGTGTGTGTGTGTGTGTGTGTGTGTGTGTGTGTGTGTGTGTGTGTGTGTGTGTGTGTGTGTGTGTGTGTGTGTGTGTGTGTGTGTGGACTGAACGGCAGGCGCTAGCCTCTTGCCTCTAGCCCTGGTTTGCTGTCCTGATATGTAGGACATATCTCTTCATCTCTAGATAACCCACAAACCCACCAGCCACAGTCAGGACTCCTTCTTCCGTCCTTTTTCTATCTTATTTTTACTTTTCTTTTAATTAAAATCTATCCTCTTGTTACAAAGAAAGACTTCATCATCTCAAAATGGACTGGGCACTAAAAAGAAAACAATTGCGCACACTTTTTTGCTCATTTTGTCCCCATTTAGCTACTTTGGCAGGTATTTCAGTGAATCCTACACACAGTGGAGAACACTATGACAACAATGGTTACGCATTGTGTGAAAGTGAAATTAGAGAAATGTAATTTAGCTGTCCTTTTTTGGGTGTCCTGGGTTGGGATTTCTTGAAAATCTCGCTCTAGGGGTGGCTATTAGGGCCGGGCAATATATCAATATTATATCGACATTGATATACGAGGCTAGATATTGTCTAATCGTAATATCATGATATGACTCAAGTGTTGTCTTTTCCTGCTTAAAAGCTGCATTTCAGTAAAGAAATGTAATGCCCATGTAAGGTAATGCCCATATCAGTCAGTTGGTCCAGACTGAAATTGGATAGATTGAGAGATCTTCAAAATGAAACATCTAGAAATCCATAAATGTCATTTCCACATTTGAAGGGGCTCTTCGGAGAGACCCAAAAATAAAAGGGTTCCTCTGAGATCGAGCGTCAAAGAAAATAGTTTCCTCTTACGTCATGAAAATTTGTCGAGGCACTATACCGGACCCAGCTGAAAAGTACGTCATGGAAGAGCTCTGACCCCATTACAGAAAGTTATTGAAAGTCCTGGAGTTGTACATCAGGGCCGCGGACGTGGTGGATTGAGGACAGCTGTCCCATCAGCAGACCTCGGCGGCATTTCGTTCGTCTAGCCACGCTACTTTCCTGCGAGAGCAGCTTTGATTACACACACACACGTGGCATAGCATGACACACTGCCAGCATTGGGGGTGGGGGAGTGAGAGAGTATCTAACCCCTTTACAAATGACCACCTGTTGACACCATAGAGAGAGAGAACCGTGTTGAAGGTCTAACAGAGCCGGCTCTGCATCACATGTGTGAGCTCTACTTTAACCCCTCACCTGTAAACACTGAGAAAGGGTGAAAAACATGGATGACGCGATCTGTTAGCATTGTGTAGCTTTTCCCTCATCTCTCTCTCTACTAGCCTTGTAATTTATTTGGCTTTTTGCATGCCCATTCAATGCAAATGTCCAATACCTTCATTTTAAATTTCACATTTGTGTTATGTTCTTTTTCGAACCATGTATCGGCAAGATAATAAAGTATAAAAGTTTCCAGAATTGAAATCTCTGGAAAGAAAGTAGGCCTACTCTAGTGTTTAAAATCCAGATACAAGAGAGAGGTATTGTTTGTTTTTATAAAATATAGTTCATTTTTATTTTACAAAACATGGACATGGGTCGATGTGTTGTGTGTGTGTGTGTGTGTGTGTGTGTGTGTGTGTGTATGTGTATATATGTGTATGTATATATATATATATATATATATATATATATATATATATGTGTGTGTGTGTGTGTATGTATATATATATATATATATATGTGTGTATGTATATGTATATGTATATATACACACATACATACATACATATGTGTCTGTGTCTGTCTGTCTGTCTTTCTCTTTCTGTGTGTGTGTGTGTGTGTGTGTGTGTGTGTGTGTGTGTGTGTGTGTGTGTGTGTGTGTGTGTGTGTGTGTGTGTGTGCAGCTAGTGACAGCCACAGCTTGGAGAAGCTGAGGTCATAGCCACAAAGGCCAGCCTAACAGAGGAAGTGAAACAAACCCTTACTTGTTTGTCTGTATGTTTGTATCTGTGTGTGATAGACAGAGTGAGAAAGAGGCGCGCACACACACACATACAGGCACACACGCTCGGACACGCGGATACACACTGCCCCAGTCACCTCTAGCCTTCTCCGTTGGCTGCCCATGAGCAAACACACCTAGCTGTATTGGATTGTAAACACACTCGCGCTTCCAGCTATCACACACACACACACACACGTTATTGGTCTGTCTGGCACTATTGGGTGCATTCTCAGTTCACTGACATTATAGTGTGACAGCCCTTAGCCAGCTGCCAAGTTGACATCCTGTGCACATCACGGGGGGGAAAAGCACTACTGTACTATATTTTTTTTTAGTGCTGGCTTTCATGTTCAATTCAATCTTTCAATTTGTTCAATAAAAAAAATGTTGGAAATGATTTCCTTTCATTTGGTTTCAATTTAACAAGCATTTTGTTGTATTTTATCAGACTACTGAAAGCAGCAGAAATGCAGATCTGATGGTCCTGAATGTCTTTGTGAGAAAGAAAATGAGGATGTCCCCTGAGGGAAATACAGCCAAATGTCACGTTCTTGCATTTTTTAAAACTTAAAGCACATGTCCTTCTTTTCTTCCAGGCGTCTGATCCCATCCCTATCAAAAAGCCCAAACATGAAGACTTCCCATCGCAATTCCTGCTGGCTGACAAAGAGAAGCAGCACGACTGGCTACAGTCCCTGGCCGCCTCCAATAAGGTTGGTGTTGCTATGCTCAGGGAGGAGATGTTGAGGACAACGACGACGATGATGATGATGATGAGGCATGAGATGAGATGTCACGTAATATTATACAGAAGTTTTTCGGATGAGGGCAGCGGTTAAATATAGATTTGGCGGAGGGGGTAACTGTAGACGCCACGAGCCCCGCAGATTGCCTTACTGAGATGGAGCGAAGTTTGAGAGAGCAGTGTAACAAAATATAACCACAATATAATGATGGATGTCCCCTGTGAAGATCAATATTCCCTAAAAAAAAATCTGCTAAGGAGATAAGGTTGGAACGGAGATATACTTAGAATGTCTTCGACAATTAATCTTCACACCGACCCCGCTCCAGTCACATAACACATCAATCTCTGTAGCACGATGACTTACCGTGACATATTCACACCCTTTTAATCAACGGACTGGTAGTGCTGGATACCAAATTTGATACTTTTTAGGCAGCGACCGAAATGCCTCCTTAGGATTGAGTATCAAAAAAATAGAAAAAATACTCATCGGCAACAGTGAGCCAATAACACGGCGTAGAGGCAGGCAGGAAAAGGTATTCGTTACACAGAGCTCACGTATAAAACATTTGTGCCGCAATGGGTCATGTTGTAATTTTTTTGTTACAATGGATTAACGTCATATTGGTATCGAATAAAGTATCGTTCAGGAACCGCTATGGAAGTCTAGGGATGCACCGAATCCAGATTTTTGAATACCGAATCCTACTCCCATCCTCGGCCCGTTAACACAGTTAACACAGTTACCACATTAATGAAGTAAACAACGTCCACAGCAGTGTATTTTTCCGTTACTGCATGTTGGCTGCTGTCTGTAGCTCCCTTCATGCACAACTCGTATTGTTTGGGATGATTCATATGCAAATGTATCGTTTAGGGTCCTCGCCACCACGAGGCAAATCGGCATTGCAAATTGGACATGTGGCTCGACTTGAATCGCCTTCCTTTGACTGAAAGTACTGCCAGACAAGTTCCATTTTCACTTTCTCACAGCCTACGCCGGCATCATTACGTCGCCCAGCGTAGGGTTCGGTTTGGTGGAAAAACATTCTGTCAAAAAGCCCAATATTCAGCCGAATATCCTGGATTCAGTGCATCCCTATCAAAGTCACAGTATCGGTATCAGTATCGGTACCTGTATCA
Organism: Percina caprodes; assembly: GCA_013375575.1. Classification (NCBI taxonomy): domain Eukaryota; kingdom Metazoa; phylum Chordata; class Actinopteri; order Perciformes; family Percidae; genus Percina; species Percina caprodes. The sequence goes on from JABXJD010000031.1 coordinate 2,351,314, forward strand.
AAGATTTTATAAGGATACCCAGCCGTACGGACTGGTTTACATGAAAGGACTCCAAGCATTTACTGCAACTTAAGCATTTAGTAAGAATAATAAGTGACTATTTATAATCAAGTAAAGCCCCAAATGTCTCATTAGAGTCATAATAATTTTTACTTATCTTTTGATCAAATTCAAAATGGCTGTCAAGTTTAGACTGTATTTTAATTTTAATTTGTAGAATGACACATTTTTTGTTTGTCAAAGTCAGGTATCGTACCGGCATTAGCATCCAAACGAAAAATGGAACAACTGTTATGGAGCTCTCTGGCTGTATCATTACTAAATGTAATCTATTTATTGTTTAGTAACTGTGGCTGCACGATATGAGGAAAATATCTATTTTGCGATCATTTTGACTGATATTGCGATATGATTCACAACATTTGGATCAGTGGTTTATGCCAGGATCTGTACCAAAACAAAGATGTTATTGCTTCAGTCTGTTGGATATATGATTTGTAGGTCGGGATGTCTCTGCAGCAACACAATACTTCCTCCGAGTGGTTCGACACGTTGTTTAGCTTTCACAGAAATTGCCATTTCAGATAAAATTGCAATCAATTGTGCAGCCCTACTTGTGATTTAAATTATTATCATTGTCTTTTTTTTCAGGGGCTTAACGGCTTGCAGCCAAGGCAGAGGCCCTCAGCTTTCAGACCCTGGTCCCCCCACATCTCGGCCGGGGAGAAGGAGCCCTCCAGTCACCCCCTGGCCCTGCTGAGAGACAGGTGAGCCCAGCACAGCGCAGGACAACCAGTTCCACTCTCACCATACAGCCCTTAACTGACTCCAAAAGACAGAAACAATAGTGCATTATGTTGCCTCTAAGGCTACATCTACACTACTACATTTTGGTTTAAAAACAAATATATTTTGCTCATGCCTCCCGTCCACACTACTCTGGCGAGCCCCTGAAATGGGAGACATTTGGAAACACTGCTGCCCCTGTTTTGGTTCCATCTCGTCGTCGGTCCTAGCTAATAACTTAAACAAAACACGTACTTTTTGCTGTTGTTCTTTCTTCAAATTATTATCTCTATTTTTAAATTATACATCCATGCTTTTCAACGTCAGACAATCTGCTTCCTGCTTACACCGGCACGCGCATGCGAATGGTCATGTGATCTGCGTCACACGTGTTAATATGGACGGAGAGCTTGTGTGGGGATTGTTTTTGTCTAGAAATGTCCCTCTAGCTTACCCAGTAAGAGCGTTTTGCCCCATGTAGGCTGAGTCTTGCAGCGGCCGGGGTTTGAATCCATCCTACGGCTCTTTGCTGCGTGTCATCCCCCATCTCTCTCTCCCCCTTTCATGTCTATCCACTGGGAAAAGCCCCAAAAAATAATCTTTAAAAAAAAACTTGCTGTGTGGATGTAGCCCAAGAGAAGCTTTTACTGCAAGTTCAGCTGGATCTGATAAGCTCCCAGCATGCTCTCTCACTTGTCTGGGTGGGCAGGTGTCAGAGGGGTCAAGTCTGACTATACCACAGCCTCCCACACTCCGCCATTCACACACATTTGACATACACTCATACTGTGGGCACCCACTTGGCATGGCGCAGCCGGTGCTGGCTGCACCATATCACAGCTAATCTTGCCCAGTTTGTCATTAAGTGGGAGGAAAGCGCTGCAGGCACTTTATTTGAATGTTTCTCTAACCTGGTTGGCACAGGCAGTTCAAAACACACCATACAACATGAAACTGGCTGTGTTGACTGCATGCAGAATTCATATCTTGTTTGAAAGTAACCTTGATGTATACTGAGAGGAGGAAGAGTCATGACCCAAAAAGTTAGAAAAAAACATATCCAGGCACTCACGGTTGGTTACGAAAAAATAAAAGGCATTTAATTTATTTGGCAAGACATTTAAAAGCACGCCAACACTTGTGGGCTGGAGCCTTTCTCAGGGTGCAGTGACACAAACAGCCGAACAAAGAGCCTAAAATGATGTATGTTATTGTACATAAACATCTTGTCCGGTGTCATTTTAGCTTCTACAGCTACAAGAGCCTGGAGAAAGCTGTGGCCCCTAATGTCGCCCTCACACCACAGCCCCTGGGGAATGCGGGTCCCATGTCCCCGTCGGTACCCAGCACCTCCCATCCAAGTGGAGGTGAACCCCCAGGCGAGGGCGCCAACTCCAATTCCAGCTCCAACTCCAGGCCTCACAAGAGGAGAGCCACAGGGGAGCTCCTGACTCCAGCCCCAGAGGACCCCTGCCCTCCGTCCTCCGCTGCCAGCAAGCTGCTGCCGCCGGCGCCACCACCCCTGCCGCCACCGCCACCTCAGGACGACAAGGACTCCGAGGTGGAGATCGAAGTGGAGAGCCGCGACGAATGTAAGCAAAGAGCTCAATGTCATCAATTAGATATGTGTAGATTGTTTGTTACGGGACTCGACCACGCAGCTAAATTGAGCCCCGGTTTGACAAGATCAACTGAGTCTTGGCAGAACATGTCCGCTTTTCCACAAATCTCACCCTCTGTCATGTCTCTGGTCTCTCCGAACAGTCACTTCGTCCCTGTCCTCCCTGTCCTCCCCATCTTTCACCTCGTCCAGCAGCTTAGCCAAGGACTTGAGCTCGCCGGGCGCCAAGGGGCCCATCTGCACGGTCACGTCGGCCGAGGCCGCTGCGGCCGCAGCTGCCGCAGCCGCCGCAGCCGCCGTGACCCCTTCAGAGCTGGGGCTGGAGTCGGAGCTGGAGAGCCTGAGGCAGGCGCTGGACAGCGGGCTGGACTCCAAAGAGTCAAAGGAGAAGTTTCTGCACGAGATTGTTAAGATGAGGGTGAAGCAGGAGGAGAAGTTGGGATCAGCCTTGCAGGCCAAACGCAGCCTCCAGCAGGTAGGGTACCGTCTGTACGACGTGTATCGAAATATATCTTTCCTCCTGTCAAATGAGAACATCCGTACATGTGTATTAAAGGGTAACTTCAGTTTTTTTCAACCTGGTGACTCTGTTTTAATTGATCCGAGACTTGACTCGGACTTGTTTTGATTGACTGACTCGAGACTTGACGTGCATTTGCCCCCAACGTTTTTTTTTAAAACAGCTTTGCCAAAGACATCTTAAAAGCAATTTGGAATGTATTTTCAATTTTCACACCACATATAGGAGCAAACTGCTTTACCTAAATGTGTCAGTGTTGTGATTGTCTATTTGGCAAATAATTAAAGATGGAGCCTCATACAAACCATGACAAAGGTGCCCATAATGACAGTCTAAGATCACTGGATAGCCGTCAATATTTAGATCTACAACCCTGGTGATTAAATGTCTTTATTCTCACACTGTTATGCTATACATATGTAAAATATGATTTCTTTTCAGTGAATAATAATAATTCATAATGTGCCTCACTGTTGGCTGAGAGAAAGGGATTTCCCGGCCCATGGTAACTCATAGGAACCTTAAGCTTCTCCCTACGTTCTTGAAATCAGACGCGACAGAAAGTTTTCAATGTTGGCACACTGAGGAAATTACTAGAGCTCAGGCATCAAAATGCAGAAGTGGATTAGAAGTCATTATCACTGTCAGCGAAGCTTAGCATGAGTTGGCAAGTGTTAACAATGGGGAGGGGATGTTGCTGCAAAGGGAAAGGCCAGACTTCCATTTTTATTTTTGGTCTTGGACTGAGAACAAGAAAAATGCCGACGAAGGAGCCTGTGTGGGTGAGCAGCACAAAATGCATCCTGGGCAAAGACGGAAAAAAACAATTCCAGGCTGACTGCTCTCCACTTTCACTTTCCGTCAATGTTTAGAGGACCTGTGGAGAGGCAACACACACACACACACACACACACACATCCAACCTAAATCTACAAGCTAAACAAGAAATGGTGTTACTTTAAAACAACCCACTGTATAGCATTCCTGCTGCGTTGAGTTGAACTAACCCTGAGACTGTTGAAAGAGTTTCGTCAGCAGAGTAAAGGGTGTGATGGGGATTGTTTCTTTTCACTTTTTGTGAAGGAACCAACAAAGCCTGATAACAGACATGTTTGTCTCACCTGCTAGGTTCTCATGAGAAGGCTACACACACACACACACACACACACACACACACACACACAAACACCCTTTCATCCAGTGATTCAGAGGAAGGAAACCTGTCAGCCCACACTTTGCCCTAACCCTTACCTGGCTCAATGTAAACAGTGACAGTGATACTGCAGCCGGCTGTAACTAGGCAAGGCTCTCGGGTGTCAACTAAGTAAAACAGCTAAGGGAAAAAATCAATCCGTGTACGCATTGGGATTTTTCAAATTGATACTGTAGAAGTGTATTATTCAACTTTTGTTTTGGTTAAAGTAAAAGAAAGTCTCAATACTTTAACCCTAACCCTACTTTAATACTTCAATACCCCTAACCCTAACACTTTTGAATCGCAGTACTTCTAGAATCAAATTACAAATCAAATCGCCACCTATGTATCCTGAAATAATCGAATCGGTATCAAAAGCATATCGTCCAAGGCCTAACATCAGCCGTGTGACAGGTAAATCCACTGGTATCACCAGGCTGAGTAAGCATCATGGGACGCAGAGTTTTTTTTAATGATACACTCAAATTATGTCAAGAAAAAGTGCATAATAATGTACATGTATAAAGCCCAGAATGCTAACTTGTTCCATCCCTTGTTGTAGGAGTTGGAGTTCTTGCGGGTGGCAAAGAAGGAGAAGCTGCGGGAGGCGACGGAGGCGAAGCGGAACCTCAGGAAGGAGATTGAGCGCCTGCGAGCCGAGAGCGAGAAGAAAATGAAGGAGGCCAACGAGTCGCGGATCCGTCTGAAGCGGGAGCTGGAGCAGGCCCGGCAGCTGAGAGTGTGTGATAAAGGCTGCGAGGCCGGTCGGCTCCGCGCAAAATACTCGGCACAGGTGAGTTCGCTGCACGTTGTCGCGGCAACAGAAGGGTTTGGGCTGGGTTTCAACAACAGTGTGTTCATTCATTTTTCCATTGTAAACAAAGACAGTTTTTTAAAAAAGAGATTAAAATAAAAGAAAATGTATAAAAACACACATATACTTACACATATTGTATATACACACACATACAGTACATAAAATACTTTGAGGTCCAGAGGTAAGTTTGAGGTATAATTTTTACATTTGAACAATGTGTTTATTAAGTTTTCCATTTTAAACAAAGGGAAAAAAAGAGAAAAGAAAATATATAAAAACATAGACACACACACACACACACACACACACACACATATACATAAGTTTGAGGTATAATAATAAGAATACATTTATTTTATATAGCGCATTAAAAGGTACTCAAAGGCACTTTACAAGGTAAAAACAATAGCAAGATCAGTAGAAAAACAGCAGAATTCCAGCAGAATTTAACCAACTATGCTGAAGAGTTAACAAAAAACTATATAGATACATATATGCATACATATAAACCTGTTTAAAATAAAATCTTTTAACATAGGATGGAACTTTAGATCAGATAAGACTTTATGGATCCCACAATGGGGAAACTCACCCGTCACAGCATCTCAATGCAGCACAAAAAACAAAAATACACATTAAATATAAATTGGATTAAAAAAATAAGAAGAGAGTAATAACAGTAATATGAACACTTCTTGTTTTAACAGGTGAGGAGAATATATATACAGATGAATATACATACGAGTAAGAAAAAAGGCATATAGTTACATTATTTACATGTGATATCTGATAAACAGATGAATATGAGATGGCATATTGTACACGCCACAGTAAGAGTAATACATAAATAACGATTAATAGTGCAGACTATTTTTATTTGACCAATCTGTTGATGATACTGTTGAGAAACACGGGACATGGAGACAGACGCTGACAGTCCAACGTGTGCAGCCGTGACGGTAGAAAGTCTAGACGGTTGTGTCGTAACGAGCTCAGAGTACTCGCCGGGTTTCACTGTCTCAAACGCTGTTAAGGTCAGCAGAGGAGAAGGCGAGAGAGGGAAAACACACACACACACACACACACACACACACACACACACACACACACACACACACACACACACACACACACACACACACACACACACACATTTCCTCTTCCCCAGTCAAAAATAAAATGGGCGTTGCCCCAAGTGCACAGACGTAGGATAAGCCCTCCCCCCGAAAGGAAACAGGAAGAGATGTCGACTTCCCTGAGGCAACATGGGAAATGCAGATTAGACAAAACAGGGGGGAGGTTATGCTCTCAAGCTGTGTCTGCGTACCCCCCCACCCCCCCGCACAGAGACTGCAGTCAGCTTCGGAAAGCTGTCATTAGGACGACATGTTTATGAGATCTTTGAAAGCCTACTGGCTCCAAATGAACACATGGTAATTATATTTATCACAAAGTGACACTGGGCCTCACAGCTGCCGTTGGGTGGCTGTGGCTCAGGTGGTAGAGTGGTTGCCTACCACTCAGAAGGTTGGTGGTTCAATCCCTGGCCATGCAGTCCAATGTTCAAGACCGAGCTGTAGGTGTGTGAATGTTTAGCAGGACACAGAAGAAAGAAATTAGAAATACTCCATCCCCCCTGATCTGTTCAGATTGTTTTTTTGTGATTGTCCATTAATCTGTTGATTATTTTCTGGCTTAATGGATGAGTTTTTCGGCGTATAAAATGGTAAAAAAATGGCAATCGGTGTTTCCCCAAAGCCCAAGACACAGCACACAACGAGGGTTTGGAAGTACGGTGGCCGCTACAGAAACCAAAACTTGTGCATGTTAAATTTGGAACAGATGATTGCATTCAAAACAAGAATAATTTCAAACTTATCCAATAAAAAAAAATAGTTTGAATCAATTAAAAGTTGTAACCAGTCCTCAATGCCCAATCCTACATATGGGACAGATGGTAGAGAGGGCATTCTGGGTTGTTATGGGTTATAAGTTGGGACTCCTGAGACATTTTTGCCTCGAACAGGATGCCAGGTTAGCGTGTATGAATGAAAACGCTCTCTAAGCAGTAGATGTACACAGTTCATCAGCTCCATTGTTTATGGTTGGAGATTACGCTTTGTCCCTGTAGTCACATCTGCTTCCTGCCATGTGTTTCCCAGATCGAGGACCTCCAGATGAAGCTGCAGCACGCCGAGGCCGACCGCGAGCAGCTCCGAGCCGACCTGCTGCAGGAACGGGATGCCAGGGAGCACCTGGAGAGGGTGGTGAAGGAGCTACAGCAGCAACTCTGGCCCAAATCCAACAGTGACAAGGAGGGGACGCCCAGGGACACGCACGCTGACAACTGACCCAGCAGCCAACCTCACCCGCCCCGCCCCACCATTCCCCCACATTGCCGCGATAGAGACAGAGCCCATCGCTTTCCGCTCCCCAGCGACATGTATTGGGTGAAGATGCCTCCTTGTCAATTCCATCTGCTAGCAAACACCAGAAGAATGCCTAAAAGCTGCTGTGTGGTGGGAAGCACAACCAACACTGTGTAGACCTCATAACCTTTTATATACTATACTACTACACTGCTGACTGAGGACGGAGACATGCATCAGAAATCGGGTAAAATCGATTTAAATGTGTAAAGATTCCAACTGGTTGAGATAAAAAATAAAAAAACATTACTGCTAACGTCACACAGCAGGTAGCCGTTAGCTCTTAACATTAGCTGGCTTAAACGCGGGTAAAATGCTGAAAAAAGTGTGTCTGTACTTCACTGGAAAGGATTCCAACAGCAGGACGTACGACAGTCTGCAGCTAAAGACACAGAGGGGACTACTGCTGCTGTCGGATAAATAACACTGACGGGACTTATGTAATGCGTATGAGTACGGCTCCGTAGGCTTGTGTTGCGTTTAATGTTAACGTTAAATACCCTTCTGTCATGTAGTGTTTCTTCTCTTTTGTGTTTCTTTTGATAAAAGGACACATCTGCTGTTTCGCAGTTTTGTTTAAATAAAGGGATATTTTTCAGTCATTTCATTCTGTGAACAACAACTGTGAGAAGTTGAAATCGTGTATCGAACCGAATCGTGAGTTAAATATATAACGATATGCATCCCTACTGCTGAACCGAAAAACATGTTGTTGCCAAGTTAATTATTCGGTTAAGCAGCACACACATAACGTCGGACGTACCGTTAGCTTAGCGTCAGGACTCCACAGCCTCCCCACGCTCTCTGCTGATTCCTCTCGTCTGCATCCACTATGTACTTTTGTCTTCATAAAAATCAGTTTTTTGAGTCGGCAGCTTATAAAAAGTTAAGTTATGAGTTCTTCACATTGTTGGAAGTTAATAGCACCACACAGCAGCTTTTAGGAATGTTTCAGTTGTTTGCTATCAGACGGAGTTGAGGAGGAGGAAACCTCGTCTGCAATACAAGTCAATGGAGAGCGGAGAGTCCTTCTCCCCCCCGCCCCTCCTCCAGTGTGGGGTGGGGGGACTTAAATGCACTCTGTCTCTATCCCCAACATCTTCTGCCCAAATCAGACCATAAACACACCCGGATGTGTCGGAGCACCACTGTCCATCAGAACACCCAGATAAGACTCTCGCCCTCCGACCAGAGACCAGAGAAAGAGGGAAAAGCCGAGGGCCACCGTTCTTATCCATGTCCATGAAAAGTCAAGTGAGTGGTTTCCTTGGAAGAGGACTGGAAACGGCAAAGTACAATGCTTCAACAAGGAAACAGGTGTTTCTCTAAATCAAGCACTGACTCGCACCTTCCAAACTCACAGAACTTAAAGAAAGAAAAGACAACTGGATCCCCAGAATGAAAGACTCAGACCAGACGTCAAAGCACAAACTGTGGCCGTGTCTGGGTTTTCTCTGCCCCCTCCCCCCCCCCCACGCGCCACCCACCCACCGTCCCTCGCCGTGACGAAGATAAAGGACTTTGAAGACATTGTAAGCTATTTAAGAGACTACATAGCGAAATGTTAAAGAGACGGTTTCCTTGGTTCCCTCTGTGCTGTTGAAGTTTAAAAATAAATAATAAATAAAAATCTATGAAAAAAAGATACAAGTAAAAACAGAAGATGAACAAAAACAAGCAAATGAACTTTCCACAGTGCCACCGTGGTTTTGTCGGTTTTAAGGAAGCCATCGCAGTCCACCGAGGCGCGTGCGTGCAGGGGGGGGGGGGGTAAAACATCCAGTTCAAAGTTCACGCGAGCCGTCTTTTCCTCCCATTGTTCTTTATGAAATCATTTCTTTCTAATTTCTCCACGCGGCAGGCACTAGATTGACATGTTCTCTCTCAGGCTCAAACCCTGGAGATACAAAAATAAAAACAACATGCTGTATTTAAAAAAAAAGAAAAGAAAAAAGGCACCTTTTTAAGCGAGCACTTGTTTTTTCCAACAGTGTCAGCGTCACTCAAAGTCCCACTCCTGGTTGCCGAATGTCATTTGAAGCATTTGGCTTCCAACCCTGAAGTCTGTGTCTTGTAAAGATACAAAAACAAATACTCCAGATGTGAGTGTGGCCTTGTTTTCTGCTCTTGTAACACTTGGAGCGATGAAAGCCACCGCCATGTTTTTTTTTTTTTTTATTATTTTTCTTTACTCCACCCGAACCATCGTCTAGGACATGATAGTGGGCTGGACTGGGCTCCTTTGGCAAAAAAAACCCACAAAATGTTCATTTTTAATTAAATTAAGGTATGTAAATATAAATATATGTTGTTTTTTTTTTGTTTTTCTCGACTTTACAATAATGAATCGCACTTTGTCATAACAAAATACTGTTATAATGCATTGTACTCCCACTATTGTCTTCAAATATTACTTTGAGAACACGTATACACATGACTGCTACCATATAAATCCAGTAAGCATTTTGTTTGATTATATGCATCTCGAATAAATACTGTTGTTCTGTTTTTCCTTAAGGCAAAGTCTTGTAAATAAACGAAAAAAAAAAAAAAAAAAAAGAGGCTCTCCCAGTTGCTCTCTGAGGCATTCTGGGATTGTTGGATCGTTTTTTTGTTTGTTTGTTTGTTGGCAAAGCACTCTCCGTATTTCTTTTTTTTTTTTTTGTAATATAATTGACGCAAATGTCGCTTGAGCCGGTAACAACTCATCATCAACAGCATGCGTCATAAGGTGAACAAAAAGCCACGCGTTCAACGGATGAAATGTGATTTTATTCGAAAAAGAAAAGAAAAAGGCAGAAGCCACGAATCTGCTTTCACACAGTGGGTACAATGCAATCAGAATGTACATGTGTTAATGCTATTTTTTGGGTTGTTGTTGATGTTGTTTTGAATTGTTATTGCTTGTCTGTTATGTTCATACTTTTTTTCCAATTGAAAACTCATATTTTCTTTATGCATGAAATTTGAGTTTGCCATACATATAGTCAGTTATTGGGCATTTATCCCGTACATGTAAGAGTTTTTTTATTGTGTTATGCAATATGAAGCAATTTGTCTTATTTAGAAGAGGAATTGGTAATGAAAAACAACAACAACACGCAGTATATTGTTCTTAAGAAGAAGAAAAAACTTCACATTTGCAAAAAAAAACAAAACAACTACTAAAAAAACAAAAAAAGAAGAAGAAGAAAAATGTCAATGCAATGCTGGACAACCTCAAGTGCCTGGACGCGGGCGGGCTAAAGGTTTCCAGAGGAGGGACAGTGATGATGAAGCTCTCATCAACTTCCTGTTTGCAGGTTTTCAAATTAAAAGCCCCATCCCTCGCTCAGCAGCTCTTTTTTTTTTTTTTTTTTATATATATTAGTATTCTTAAAAAAAAATAACAGTTTACAAACTTGTTTTCTTTATTTTTTTTTTTAAGTGTAGCGAACATTTGAACAACGCTTGAGGCTTTTTTTGCTGAATGAGTGCTTTTTTTTTTTTCTCCATTTTTGAAATCAATGATATGCATGTTCAAACAATTTTTATAGAAGATCTTGAAAAGCCACTCGCTTCGGTGAATTGTTACTTTGGGTTGTACATAAAGACTGTTTTATTCCCAGTTTGGCGAGGATGATGAAGAGGGCATTACGTTAAAAGCCCTCCGTCCTTATCTGACATTATCGATGAGAGGACGACACTGCGTCTGCAACTTTGGCGGACCTAAAAATTGGTACATTTTGTAGTTGTTTTTACACTCAGACGAGTTGATAGCCTACGCGTAGTTTACGTTACTCATGGTTTTCTACAAAAGGAAAGGGAGGCGGTAACGACATTGGCTCCTCGCTCTCCCGCGCAAAAAGGAAAAAAGCAGTTTGACAGCGTCTTGTTTTCTAAAGGAGAAGCATTTTTGTTAAACAATGGACAGAAAAAAGCAGCAATAACAGTCCATATTAATAGACAAATACTAGCCAGTGTGAAGATTTGAATAAGAATTTACAAATGTAAATATTATTTTTCATTTTACGATATTGTATAATATATGTACATGGTGTTTCCTTTTTCAAAAAGAACTCTTTTCTTACAATAGCTGTCTTGTTTCTTTGGTTTCTTATTTTTATTTTTTTTTTATTTTATTTCTTTTTTTTGTTGAATTTGTGTTTTAACTGAGATGTTTCTAAAACAGCAGCGCGTAAGAGAATATTCCCAACATAATCCATTTCTTTTTCTTTATTTTATTTTTTTTTACTGTAGAGTCTTTATATCAAAATTACTTTTTTCACCAGTTCATACATATATTTTTAACAGTATGTTCAGTATCAGATAGCAGACCTGCCGTACGGGTCGCACACACGACTACGCCACCTTGCAGATTGTCTCGTCTCCTTCCTCCCCCCCCCCCCCCCCCCGCCCTCTCACCCCCTCCCTCCCTCATCATCCTCATGTATCCTTTTAGCCCTGTGCTGCTGCTAATACTATATAAACCTTACAGTTCTAGAAATATTTTTATGTAAGAGGTAAATGTAAGCTTTCCCATTTATTAACGCCACACATGTAGTATGAAAAGAACAAAAAAAAGCTTGGCTTATTCATCTATCTTCCTTGTTTCCCCTCATCTTTTCACACCTTTTTCCTCTATCCCTCCCCAACACCCTTTCCTCTTCTCTCACGACACGGACTATATTGTAAAGTAAAGGACTTTATGAGATTATGTTTGAAAATAGCTATGCTTATATACTACAGTGACTGAATGTACAGTGTATAGATGCATTACCAGAAATAAAGTTGTTTGTCCAGATTGAATGACCCAGTTTTCCTATTTTTGCTGCCTGGTTTAAATATAAACCCTAATTATCCTGCAGATATTGCAGACTGAGTGTTTTCTTCTTCTTCTTCTTCTCGTTCATCTCACCAACGAATTCAGTGCAACTAAAATATTTTGTTGTCTAACGAGGGGATCTCCTTCAAAATCAGCGAGACGCTGACGCTTCTACAGGATTGGTTCCCAACCCCGGAAGCAATAATAATAATATTGTAATAATTTATACTTTATTAATCCCACAAGGGGAAATTACAATTTACACTCTGTTATTACACACATTACACATAGTGGGGGGCTGCCCATGGAAAGGCGCCCCGACCAGTTGGGGGTTTGGTGCCTTGCTCAAGAGCACCTTGGCAGTGCCCAGGAGGTGAACCGGCACCTCTCCAGCTACCAGTCCACCACCATGCTTTGGCCCGTACAGGGACTTGAACCAGCGACCCTCTGGTTTCTAACCCCACTCCCTATTGACTGAGCTCCTGCTACCCTTTTTTTCATTTTAATAAATAAGCAGTGGTGGAAGAAGTATTCAGATCCTTTTAGAATAGAATAGAATACACAATGAAATTGGAGCGATCCCTTTTCAGTGTATATATAACAATAACATAAAGATAACAATATAAAATATCACAAATTTAAGTCAAAAATATATAAAAAAATGTCAAAAATATAAAGTGTAGGTAGTGCAGAGAAAGAAGAGGCGGGGGTGGGTGCACAGTAAGTAAGTAAGTAAAAGTACTAATACTACACTGTAAAAAATACTCTGTTGCAAGTAAAAGTCCCACATTGGGGAGTTTTTTGCTAGACAAAGATGTCATGTTAATCTGTCACATAATATAGTATATGTACGTTATTATACATAAGTATAGTCTCGCTTTTCCAGACCTTCCTCCACAGCGCTGTGGAGGAAGGTCTGGCTAGTCTACAGAAAATTCCAGGATAGATAGAAAACATTGGTTTAATGGCATTTCTTTAACCCTCATGTCGTCCTCGGGTCAAATATCAAAAAAATATGGGATGTTGATAAAGTGCCGAAAATGAAAAAAAAATTTTTAAAAAATAACACCACAAAATGTTAAAAAAGCAACAACAAAAAATGTGAAAATGTAAAATATACTGAACACTGAAAAAGTGAGAAAAACGTGCCGAAAATGAAAAAAAATGAAACAAAATAACACGACAAAACGTTACAAAAGCAACAACAAAAAAATTTGAAAAATGTAAAAAATAAGCACCCAAAACATTGAAAAAGTGACAAAAACTGGGAAAAAGGAGGAAAAAAAGTCAGAAAAAGCAATTACAATTCTTTTTATGGTTGACGGAAAGACAACACAAGGGTTAAACCAATCACAATCATCTTTGGGCGGCTCCAAGCGCCAGACAGAGCAATGGTGCCGCTGCAAAATAGCCTCGTACATGTGTACGTACTGAGGGCTACTTAGCTACGTAACTGGTCATCTGGCACATGTTATTAATGTTGTTATTAATTATTAGGGAAATTTTGAATATATGAAATATGTGCATTCATGAACTGGAAAGACAAAGGAAAAGCATCTCAAAGAAGTTGGTTTCAGCTTCACAGGCTTGAATCCCTAATTACAGCATTCAGAGAATAAAAAGAGCAAAATAAAAATTAAATAAAACATAATGTCCGAATATAAAGATGATAGAAATGAAATGCATAAGATCCCTTTCAGCTAACAGCAAAACCAAGTGGTTTCAGAGGCCACTGTTTCAGTACAGCAAAACAACACTAAACATTCGTCTTGTTCCACCCTCTCATCCGGTTTATGTACACAGATACGGTTTAAGGGCAGCCGCTGGAGAAACCTCCATAATTACCCTGAAAACCTTAAAAAGAAAAAAGATGAGCTGCAAACACTTAACTAGAAAGGAATGTGCGCTGGGCCTCAAGTTAACGCCCACTCAGCCTGACAGCTTTTTATGAAAACATTCATTAGTGTGTGTATATACACACACACACACACACACACACACACGCACACACACACACACACACACACACACACACACACATACATACACACACACACAGCCACGTTACACGGCAGTGTGTGCACACACTATGGGTTAGCCGTTAGCTTCTCAGTTAGCTATCCAGTGCGGGAGAGAAGCAGCGAGTGAAGTTGGTTTCTGGTTAGGTTGACGGCACGCGGCTCTCTGAAACACAAATTAAAGACTTATAAAAACCTTCAAACGCGGCGTATATTTCAGTTCCATACCAAAATAAAGACAAAAGAAGCTGGCACAGGCTGCATTTGTAAACCATGATTTATATGAAAAAATAAAAAGAGGATGCTAGAAACGGAAAGATAACAGCAGAGACTAAACCCACATAAACATGTGCTGCACTGAGAAGCTGCTATTGTCCTTTCTGCTCCGGTCACCTTGAAACAGCAGCAAGAGGACCCGGGTTTATGTGACATAATGGCCTGAAACCCCACACTGTGTTTGAGGACCCGGGTTTATGTGACATAATGGCCTGAAACCCCACACTGTGTTTGAGGACCCGGGTTTATGTGACATAATGGCCTGAAACCCCACACTGTGTTTGAGGACCCGGGTTTATGTGACATAATGGCCTGAAACCCCACACTGTGTTTGAGGACCCGGGTTTATGTGACATAATGGCCTGAAACCCCACACTGTGTTTAGGTCAGGAAGCAGAATCCTGCTGCTAAATGTTAGCTGGAGCTGTTAGCAAGCTAGCATGTTAGCTAGCTAGCTAACATCATTTTCAATCTACTAGCAAAGATTGTTGAAAGCTCTGGAAAATAAGTCGACCGTCAGTTGAGATTGTTTTTGATAAATACTTAAGGATTACTTTAAATGTTTTTTTGTGTTTTTTTACATACTTTGATCTAACCCTTGTGTTGTCTTCTGGTTGACCATGACCTTGTTGTCAAAATTGAAAATGGACACTACAATTTTTTGACTCTCATTTGATGTTTTTGACACATTTTTGACACATTTTCTGACGTTTTTGTCCCTTTTTTGACGTTTTACACTTATTTTTGGAATTCATGGTCAGTACTTTGGCTCAGTGGTAGAGCGGTTGCCTGCCAATTGGAAGGTAGGTGGTTCAATCCCTGTAGTCCCATGTCAAAGTGTCCTTGGGCAAGACACTGAACCCCGAATTGCCCCCTGATGCTGCGCCATTGGAGTGTAAATGTGAGTGTGTTTCTGATGAGCGGGGGGCACCTTGTACGGTAGCCTGGGCCACAGTGTATGAATGTGTGTGAATGGTGAATGGTTCCTGTATGATGTAAAAGCTTTGAGTAGTTGTTAAGACTAGAAAAGCACACGTTTACATCTCATTTATAGGAAATTACACCTATTTTTGAAATGATCAATTATTTTGACCAATATTACAGAAAACCGTTTAAATTCTTTCAAATGCTATAAAATTGAATACCCAAAATTCAATGAAAATAGCGGTCAAATACTTGCAATTGTACATACTTTTTGGGTAATTTGGTTAAAAAGAAACTCATAATACTGATTTAGAAGTTTTGGAAACGTGAAGACAACATGAGGGTTAAAGGTTAAGATTTTTCAACCTGGACCCTATTTTCTATTTCTATCTATTTTTATTTTTCTGATTTGGAGTCTAAGTGACCGGATGTCACCTTCCTCTATACTGTGTCGGTGGAGTCTATGGGGGACTATGGTTAACCCTTGTGTTGTCTTCCCTTTTTTTCTGCGCTTTTTTTTACAAAAACAATTTCTCGTTTTTTTTGTCTCTTTTTTTGTCATTTCTTTTGAGGTTTTGGTCACTTTTTTTAAAATGCTATAAAATTCAATAAAACAAACCAAATTTGGTGAACGTAATCATTAACTTTACCTGAAGAACATTGCATGGCATCCATGTTATTTTTAGCCAATTTGG
Organism: Percina caprodes; assembly: GCA_013375575.1. Taxonomy (NCBI): domain Eukaryota; kingdom Metazoa; phylum Chordata; class Actinopteri; order Perciformes; family Percidae; genus Percina; species Percina caprodes. The sequence continues at coordinate 2,367,399 of JABXJD010000031.1, forward strand.
TATAAAGAAAGCCAAGTTCCTGATATTAATAATAAAAAAAATGGGTCAAATTGGACCTGAGGACAACATGAGGGTTAACTGCTCCTCAGATCTCTGCAGGGTAAATCCAGACAGCTGGCCAGACTCTCTGTCCAATCAGATTTTCTCTCGCACGACTGAAACAACTTTTGAATGTATACATGTTGTGTGGTTGTCATTCCCAACTTGTCATGTACTGACTCTCAGCGTCAGATACAACGCAAAGGCAGACATATTTATGAGCAGCCGCTCCGCGACGCTGTAAGGTGACGTAGTATTAAGAGCAACAACGTTAGCGAGTAGTATGAAAGACCGAAATGACGCATCGGGAAGTTGGTTTGGGTGGTCAACGGGTCCAGCAAACACAGGACTTTCACCCAGGAGACTTGGTTCGAGTCCCGTTCGAGTCGCGTGTCACCGAAATGCAAATTTTGCATATGCAAACCACCTTTTCCCAAACCTCTGTCCTGTTCTTGTGCCGCATGTCCCCGTGTCCCGACCCAGAGCATCACAGGTGACACGGTGAGAAATGACACCAAAGGACACTTTCAGCGTCAAAAATGCCAAAGGCTCATGACCAAGCGTACGTGTTTGACGCAATGGGAGTGAGGGTGTTTTGGGACTAGCCAGACCTTATTCTGCAACACTGTGGAGGAAGATCTGGCAATGCAAGACTACTAAGTGACTGATTAATATTAACTCAAATGTGGTATGAATATGGTTGTCGGCATATAACTCGGGGAACAGTGCATGAGCAGACGCTGGGCTGGTTGGCCACATCATCAGCCCACATCATCAGCGCGGTGTGGGCCGAGATGTCAGATGGCTCTGGGCTCCTCTGAACCAGCAGCAGCAGCAGCACACTGGGCTATTGACTGACCCAATTACAGCAGTCACATGAGGAAGAAGCCCCACAGTTAGCTCATTAGTGTCTGGAGTCTCTCTGCAGCGCTCTCAGTCTTACTCTGCCTCCATGTCTCCTGCTGTTCCATAATGTACAGTCAATTACTAAGTCATGTTTGATTCATTTAGTACATTTGGGGGAATTTCAATTTTTTTTTTTTTATAAACGCTGGGATAAGTTTTTTCTAGATATGCTGGCATGTCTTTTAGACTAGCATGTTTGAAGAAGCTATAAGGATACATGTTTATTATGTGTGAGCGGATGGACAAAAAACATTAAAACAGTATAATGTGACCCAAATACAACCATAACTTATTTCCAAGCTTGTTTTTTGAGGGTGCTTTCTGTGTTACAGGTGTTCATGTTATTGTCTCCAAAAAACCTTTTTCTATTTTCATTGTTTCATTCATACATTCTTATTATATGATATTCATTTGTCCACCATCAGAGATTTTGCCTTACGCTTTATGGTGGCTTTTCTTTAATATCTCTTTAGAGATGATTGGTTAGGAGTACTTTATAGCATTTTACATTTAATTTTTCCAACAGTATGATGAAATACGGCAATTACTTTAATTCATGTTGCTCAGAGAATGAAGCCTAATGAATATGATGATTCCTTATTGGTTGATTGATTGATGATTCATTTGGGGTGGCAGTAGCTCAGTCCGTAGGGAGCTGAGGCGGGGAGCGGAGGGTCGTTCGTTCAAGTCCCCGTGCGGAGTGTAGACTGGTAGCTGGAGAGATGCCAGTTCACCTCTTGAGCAAGGCACTGAACCCCCCTCAAATGCTCAGAGCGGCTGTCCAGCAGTGGCAGCCCACTCACTCTGACATCTCTCCATTAGTTCATGTATAGGAGCTGAGTGTGTGTGTGTGTGTGTGTATTTCAGGCCTGTGTGTAGTGTGTAATAACAACAAATTGTAAATTCCCCATAGGGGATAAATAAATAAATACATTTTATTCAGTGCAGTCATGAGGTGGATGTTTTTAAATTAGTGAAGGTTTATGCTGCGTTCCAGGTAACCAGTAACTTATCTTTTCACAACCTTCTACCTTCTCTCCTGGAACGGCAGTCAAACCTGTAACTTACTCGTGAACACGTACTAGATCGTTGTACTCCGCTGTAGATTGTGTACAGACGCCGGTGATTAACGGTGAGAAATACATACAAATAGACATAAATAGGCAACGTAAAGTAATTCCGCACATTGTACTCAAAACAATACACATACGACTGTGTACTACTGCAGGTTATGTTTATTAAATTAAGCCCAAAAATATGTTGCCGACTAGAACTCGCTAGTATCAGCTAGCACTAGCTAACGTAGATAGCCGCTAGCTAACGCTAACGCTACCTAGAAAGGTTTCTCGTGACTTTGCCTGGAACGCTACCAGGATGTGAGTCGAGACTTGAAGTCGTAACTTAAGGGCTAAAAATGGTGTCTTGAATGTCTTGAGTTATCTCAAGACACTTTACAAATAGAGCAGGTCTAGACCACACTCTATAATTTACAAAGCCCCAACAGTTCTACTAATTCCCCCAAGAGCAAACAACTAGTGCGATAGTGACGAGGAAAAACTGCCTTTTAGGAAGAAACCTCGGACAGACCCAGGCTCTCGTTGGACGGTGCCGGTTGGGGGTGATGCAGAGTGGCAATAATAGTCACATTAAAGATAAT
>JABXJD010000031.1:2372500-2420000 GCA_013375575.1 Percina caprodes
GCCTGTATTAGTCTTGTATAAAGTACTAAAGCAATTCTTAAGGTACAAGTATCAGAAAATGACTTTGGTAGAAGTTAAAGTCTCCTTTTAGAATATGACTTGAGTAAAACTCTCTGATATTTACTGTACTTAAGTATCAAAAGTAATTTTCTGATATTAAATGTACTAAAGTATTAAAAGTTAGTCTTAAAAACTTATGGCCAAAGGTGTGTAACGTTATCTTCATCACCGCTGTCGTCGGGGTGGTCATCGTCTGTTACCATGGCGGCAGAGCCTTCACCAAGTGACTCCATGACACTATCAGTAATTATGCTTCCTCCTCTTCTTCTTTAGTTTTTTTTGCAGCTTGGCCACTAACAGGCATTAGGTCATCAACTGGAATAAAGTGTGCATTACTTAAGCAATTTAGGACCAATGATTTGCCAAAACATCCTTTTTTCCAGTGTAACAAATTGATTTTATTTTGTAGTAACAAGAAGCTAAGATGCTTAGAAGAGATGTAGTAGATTAAAAGTGTACATTTTATTTAGAAAATGGAGTGGAGTAAAAGTCAAAGTTTAGGGAAACATAAATAACGAGATAAAGTACAGATACGTGAAAATTCAGTACAGTAAAAGTACAGTAGCAAAGTATTTGTACTTTGTTACATTATAACACTGCTCGGTATTGGCAGATAATCAATATTTATATATATAACAAACTTGTAAATACATGGTTTGTAGCCACACACTGGTGTAGACAACGGTGTAGCGTCTCCTGCACGACCATCGGACCAAATGGAAGCAGGATATGCGGTGCAGCCGCCATGTACTTGAATAGTTAAAAGCAAGTCTATCTCCAGCTTTAGAGTTGGTATGTAGTATATATATTTGAGAAACAGCTGCACTGGATTCATCTGCAGCAAAGTAATCTCAATAAATATTGATCAGTTGCGTTGGAGTTCAGGAGGTCAACTACTGTAGCCTGAGATGTGTGGGAGGTTTGTAGACGAAGAAGAATCCTGATAAAAAACAGACGAGTCTGTCACTCCCCGATGTAAGTCGAATGCAGATTTGGGTCGCACATGCGTCACTTAGCATACAAGATGCTAACGAGAGACTTCTGTAATGTCAATACAGTAAAAATGGAGCTACTTAACCAAGTTGGTTCACTGCTGGCTGTCAGTTGAATGGCGTTTTGAGCTAACGTTAGCAATAAATCAATCAATCATAGATAGCTACAACGTTTTTGAAAGGACTGCTGGCTTAGCTACAAGCTAACAATCAAACACAAAAAGGCTGTCATTTGAATGGCGTTTTGAGCTAACATTAGCGATCAAACAATAATAGGGTTCGCCAAATCAACAAATCAACCGCCGGATCATATCAAGGCCATTATCATTTTGCCAGGCTCACATCCAGTGTCAACCTGCGGTACGTCTTCCATTTCTGTAGCACTGCTGGAAAACGCCTTCAGATGAACTGAGCTGTCAGTTGAACACAGAGGGGAACAACTCTTGGCCGGCAACTTAAAGCAGTGACTCACACATTTACTCATGGGCGTGAGCTCACAAGGTCAAATAAAAGTGGTTCGCTAATTTGGTGATTCAGTGCCCCCAAATAAAGCAAGTCAGCGAGATAAACTCCTCAGTGCCTGTGCAAACATATTGTCAAAAGTATTCCTTCAATATAGCCTTGATGTTCTCAGATGAATGGACCAAATTAAGCTTACTGTAAATTCAGTCAGGAAGGCTGACATACGTTAGTCACTCATCCCCCTCTCTCTCCCTCTTATCCTGCTTCCCCTTATCACAGGGCTCAGCAACCTTAGCCAGCTACACCACTGGCATAGCAAAGTGGTTTTTTTGTAAATGTTCCAATCCTCATGCCACATGACCTCTTTCACAGCGAAGACCCGCCCTACTCTGCCCTTTGATTGGCTAGTACTCGTTGCTAATTGGGAATAAAACAAGAAATTCTATTTAAATCAGACATTCAGCACCCCCCATGTAACCCGAATGGAATGACACTGTGGCAATACGACTGGGAGATTGCCACTGCAAGCCCCTTAGATCGAATTATTGACTGTTCTGAGTCACCCACTACAAGATTAACATATGAATATAAATATATCCAAGACATATGTGATGGCCATGTCATGCAACTGCTGAATTAGGATACTGGCACTTTGTTTTTTGTTTTTTTGGACCAATTTATACACTATGGCGTGCTTTGCTAAGCTGCAGCTCAGCAACAACACTGCACTATCAAACTGTTTACAGCAGTGTTTTTGAATCATGATTCAATCATCTCATAATTTAATGGTATTGTTGGGGTTTTCCAGTGGGAACAGAATGATGTTGAGCTCTGTTATACTGGGTTGAATGCAGACATATCAACCTGAAACAAAGCTTCAACCATTTGTGGTTTGAGTGAGTCACGCACATGCTGGAACTATTTCTTGGTAAAGCTGTGCAATGTCTGTGAACATGTAATAGGTTGACATTGGTTGATACAGCCTAACATTTTGAAATTAATGAGTCAAAGACAAAAGAGATCATGAATGTAGAGTTAATTAATGAATAGGTTACATTCATAAAGGTGAATGCAATCTGTTAAAAACTTGTAGAAAATGCTAAAAAAAATGTTTAACATAATTAATACTATTTGAGAACATTTATAGGCCTATATATATATATATATATATATATATAATATGTAGGCTACACCAAAGACCCTCTCCCTACTATAAACCGTCACTGGCTATACCTGTAAAATATGTCGTAGGCTATCTGTGATCTGTTATCGTATGTATATTGAATTCAATATATATATATATTTATATACAGTCTATGGTTTAATCTCTTTAAGAAAAAATGAGCTATGATTGATTATTTATGCCTAAAAGGTGGGAAGGGGGAGCACTCTCAACGCAGACAGCTTCATTCTCGGTTGAGCTACCGGAGCTATATATTCAGCTAGCTAGCTATATATCTAGCTAGCTAGCTAGCTATATATTCAGCTAGCTAGCTAGCTAGCTACTATATATTCAGCTAGCTTGCTAACATCTAGCAATATATTCATGTTAAGTGCTTAGCTAGCTAGTTATTAATATCCACCAGGTCTAAAGCATAGACTGTATATTAATATATACTATCTATATATACTATATTGTATATTCTATTAATATTATACAGACTATGGTCTAAAGTGACTCCTAGCGGCCTTTACAGGTCGGCACGGTGTATTTAACGGTCTATGTGTGGGACTCGTTCGCCTGTAAAGTGGACGGAGCAGGGGCATTCTTAAACGGTTAACGTGAAAAAGCTTAACGTAGTTTGGCTAATATACCTAAACAACGATCAATCATCACCATATTTATTATGGTCATATCTTTGGGTTAGATTTTTTTGATAGATTTAAGTGGTTATGAGGTGCAATATGAGAGAGAACTTTGGCGATAATTGATCGATGTTAAAGTACATTAAACCACATTAAGCTTTTTCACGTTAAGCCTTTTCCTTACCATAGGCTCTAATGGAGCAGAAACGTTTAATGTCTGCTAATGTCCATAATAATTGGACTTTTGGGTTCGATTGACAGTTTTCAGGGATTATGAGGAGCAATATCTCTGGAAGTCATTACCCCCCAACTCAGAAACATTGATTCATTCCCCCATTTCAAGTCTCAACTAAAAACACATCTGTTTAAAACTGCCTATTCCACCTAAATGTCTATTGCTCTGCTTTTTCTGTTGTTTTACTGTATAGTATCTGTTTTGCTGTTGTATAATATTTGTTTTGTTGTATAGTATCTGTTTAGCTGTTGTATAGTTTTTGTTTTACTGTATAGTATCTGTTTTGCTGTTGTATAGTTTTTGTTTTGTTGTATAGTATCTGTTTTGCTGTAATTTATGAATTCCCTGTGCGGCGTCCTTGAGTGCCAATAAAGGCGTCTTTAAATAAAATGTATTATTATTATTAATATGCGAGTTGTTTAGGTACATTCAACGACGGTAAGCTCTCAGCAGTCGGGGGGGCGGTGGCAAAAAGCTGCGGTAAAGTCGGACAGTTTCCAGCCGATTCCTGCAGCCTTTAGACTGAACAGGAAGTGACAGAAACACTGTGGTCCGATTCCGATTTATTAAAATTTAATCAGACCCATACAACAGCTTGTACAAGTCTCCAGTTGTTTTAATTATGATGGAGTAGCTCTCAAAATGCTCTACATGCGACCTGTTGCTGATTTTAATTAACAGACTGTAGATGATCCGTGATCTGAATGAATTTAGTGTCTCTGACTTCTAAACGTCACTATCGGCCACACAGTGTGTTCTGTACAGAATAATCCTTTAAATCAGACAAATGGCAATTAAAATCCCTCAGATTCAAAAACAGTAAAAACTTTGTATGAAACGTCATCATGTTGAGTTGATTCTGAACCATCCATCCATCCATCCATCCGCCCGCTTATCTGGTATTGGGTTGCGGGGGCAGCAGCTCCAGCAGGGGACCCCAAACTTCCCTGATACTGAACCAATCAGCTGAGAGGCCGGTGTTTCCCAGAATGCTCTGGGTCCGCCTGGGTCTTGCAGTGGGTGAATAGCAACTGCTCTGCCTGTGTCTCAGAACTGCGGCCACCTTGATATCGTGAGATTATCGTTGCCCACGTGTGCATGACGTAGGATCAAGTCGGACACAAATCTAACCGACATGCAACGGGCGGCGGTCGCTAGTGATCCGTTCTGTGCAGACCTGGCTTATCTCAATCAAGCCTATTATGACTCCCACTGTCTAGGTGAGACCCGCCTATGAAGCAGCCTGATTGGTTGAAGTTAGGTATTTGACCTTGACTAATTAAGTTTAGGACAGCCAATTGGTCAGGGGATAGAACCTGGAAAAAACAACTGCTCTGAAACTGCTGATGCATGTGGAGCCTGAGAGTTTTTGACAGATGTGTGAGTAAAAATGGCCCATATTGATATGTTTGAAACAGTTAATTATAAGCAAGAAAGACTTGCAGATTAGATAATGCTGATTTTTTTATTTTAAAGCTTATTTTTACCCACTCAGGTCTAAGCCACAAAGACACCAACCAAATAGCTGGAAAGCTGGATGCTGGGTTCCAAGGTTGCGGAGCAAATTGAAGATAAAGTGAGTAGATTTTGGGATTCATACTTATTTATTTATGTTACAAAGACACTAGTTCCGTGGTGAGTTAAAATAAATCTTCTGGATGGCCTACAATTCGTTGAAACGGCGCATTTCTCTTTATCTAAACAAAACAGTAAGTTTCTACACTGTATTGATTAGGGGTGGGAAAAATCGATTCTTAGACACATTGCAATTCTCTCTAGAACGAGTCGATGCTCAATTCTGATAAGTTAATAATTGAATATTATTTTTTAAATGTTGAAAACGGAGTGACTGAAAGAGGACGGCACAATGGACAACAACTTAGAGTTTAGGCAGCAGTAAGTTTGTTTAACCCTTGTATTGTCTTCCCATCAACCATGAAAAAACATTTGTCACTTTTTTCAACATAATTATTGGGTCACTTTTTCAATTTTTCAATGGGTTGACATTTTCAGCTTAAATTTTTGTGACAAAAGAAAAAAGTTAACTGAAAACGGGTCAATTTGACCCAAGGACAACATGAGGGATAATACAGATGATCTAATAAGACATGCATGAAATAATTAGGCAAAACATATATCCTGTTCATCTACTTTATCACATTACATCTGAGCATCTCATGTTTTATGTTCTAAGAAGCCAACGCTCCACCTTTAAACATGACTCCGCCTCTGACATGGAGGATCACTGTGAGCACAGAAACAACAAAACATCCGGTTAATTTTTCAAATTAAATAGACCGTGCTCACCAGCGGTTCATATTTCCCTTTCAACACAGCACAGAGTTGTTTTCCCTCTACTCCTCTGGATGAAAACTAACTTGTTGGTTTTGTGGTTCTATTCTACATGAATTTGCGAGATCTCGTGGGGCCTCGTGACTTCAGCTGTCCGTCATGGCCGCAGCCGTTCAGTAACAAATCCGGACCTGGTGGGTGTTGACGGGTGGCCGAAACGGATGTTAGAGGCAATCGCTGCAAGTGACGTTAGTTAACATGACGCTAAGGTTCACTGTTATTGTTTTTCTCACTGGGCCCAAATGAAGCAATACTTAAAACAGAAACCGGCGTGGAGTTTGTATGAACTCCTCAGGACGTGCCTGCTGTGAAGGCGTCTTGGGTCTCTGGCTTGTGAATCATTACCACAACAGCTCAAAAGCAGTCAAAGGATGGGAACGCAAGTGTTTGAAGAGTTCCACAGCTGAAGCTCAAGCGGAGGGCGGTAGGGGTGTGCCCTTACAGAAACATTACAAAGTGAACAGGATGCCTGTAGCAGTGGGCAGCTTTCATCAAGGCCTGTGTGGGCATGATTTCAGAAAGACTGTGGGCACCTGTGGGTGACTCATGAAGGCCTTTCTGCTGCTCTGAGCTCGAGTGGCAACAAAAAAATCCTAACTGTAGGGATGAGAACAGTTTCTCACCGTGGTTAGACAACTTCCTTCTTTACAAGCCGGGGGTTGCCGTATGTAGGATTTTTCTCTTGCGGTCGCAGTGATCCAGGTAAACCCTGTAAACGGCATCCAGGACACGGAAGAAAGGAAAGAAAAACACGTAATTCCTAAACAAATGTTAGAGCATCTCGCAGTCTCACCCGGGAAAGAGCTGGCTGAGGCAGGGGGGCTCTGCCAAGGCAATGTGACTACAACGGCAAGGCGGGGGGTTGCCACATCGCCTGCAGTGGGTGCAGGATGGGGGGTTGTAACTGACAGTAGTTAAGGGAGGCGCTGGGACATCAGTGTCACAGTGATGAGGCAGAGATGGCGTGACGTGCCCGTCAGCAGCTCGCTGCACAGCGTGAACATACAGCACAGCTCCTGTAATGTACTTTGGATGTGTACGTTTGTTTACATGCAGAGAAGACAGCGCAGAGCTTGCACAGGATGAGACGGCATGCTGCAGCGTAGGCGTAAGACACTGGGGGGGGGAAGAAGTAGGGCGAGTGGGAGACGATGGGCTGGCTGCCTCCCTCCTCCTACTCCGTCTCACAGGAGATGGAGGAATACGAACGCAGGCCGGCGCCTTCTTCTTGCCTGCAAATGAAGCCGCCGTGAGCGTGGCTACTCCTGCAATACCTTACTGAGCTTGTGTCATTTACATACCTCGTCTCCTAAGCGAGACTGAGAGGACCTCACTAGACAGTTTGATATGAAGGCATCTCACATGGGGCACAAAGCACTTCCCGGGCTACCCCAAGTGTACATGTCGGTTTAGATAGCAAAAACAAGGAAGAGGAGGAAAGGAGTGGAAAATGTAATTTTAAAAAGAAAAACGTCAATGAGGAGAGGCAGAAAAGCGAGAGAGAGGGGGGGAAAAAGAAGAAAAAACAGGCAGAATGGTGCTCGAGCTGCAGGGGCATATTAAAATATGAATCAAAGGCACACTGGCTTTAGAACAGACACAGAGCTCAGCTCACAGCCTTGAACATCAACAGTAACGTCACCTAAGTGAAAACAGCACGTAGTTCCTTTTTAGCAACTGTTTGCTTTATTTGCAGTCGTTTCCCAAAATATGTTTCATTTTATTTTTATAGTATCAAATCACTTTACACACTTTACAGAGTAGGTCTAGACCACACTCTATAATTTAGCCCCAACAATTTTAGTAATTCCCCCAGGAGCGAACAACTTGTGCGACAGTGGCGAGGACAAACTTTCCACCGCACCCCCTGTAGTCGGGGTACATGCCAGGATATAGAGAGCCAAAGTCACGCCCTTCTACTTCCAGTCCATGGGACCTATCTTTCTTAAAAATATGAACTGGAGTCAATGAGAGCTAATAATTATTTTTTGGTCCTATACGATTTGTGCCATGCATTTCACAAACGATGTGTGTAAATTGTAAAAATGTAATTTTACATGTCAAGAGATAAACAAATTGACTTAAAGAACAGCTCTAGGTTTTGTGTGAAATCGCTTAGTGAACTATATCTCTCGTCTCGAGCAATATACGTCACCAGAGAAATATGGCTGTCTCCTTGTCGGGCTTTACCGTCTTCTTCTAAGATGAAGGCAGAAGCATCGAGGTAAAAGCCATTAGAAATCGGCTCATGTGGAGAGCTGCAGCTTCTCGAAGGGAATGGAGGGAAAATGTGGTGACGTCAGGTAAGCAACTTGGACTTGTAGTCCGTCTAATTACGTATTTTCCCCAAAGCATTTTACTTAACGATATTGTTGTGACATTCTCAACATGTAAAGTCATTTTTTATTTTGAAAAACAAATGTGTAATCCAAGGAAGTTAATCGGGACCAGAAAATGGTTTGTCTTTTGCTGTTTTTTTTTTTTTCGAAGATGGGTCCCATGGAGTCAAAAAGAAGGGGACTTCGGTTCTCTATAGTGTATTGGCGTTTTTCCATTATATGGTATCTGCTCGACTCGCCTCGATTCTACTCACCTTTTTTGGTTGTCCATCATGAAATAAACAAGTCCCTGGTACGTGCCAACAGGTACCTTTTTTATTTTTATTTTTTTTTGTTTGTATCGCCTCCGTTGAGGTTTCAAGCGAGCTGAGGCGGTACCAAAAGGTGACGTGAAAACCTGCGGACTACTGATTGGTTGGAGAGAATCGTCACTAATCACTGCGTCATCATTGTTAGCGACAGACAGGGGTGTCCTGAACAAACCCGCCATTTTTAAATAGTGCAGCCAGCGGTTTTGCTGCCTCCAGCTTCTTTTGGAACTAAATTTGTCTTCTGGCAAACAGCCACATGCCGAGAATTAAAACCAACACACCTTCTACGCTCTGTGTGTGTGTCGCATTAGGTCACGGCAGTTTCCTACTAAATCTGTAACGGAAAATGGCGGACGGGGCACCGCGGCCGAGGCGAGCCGATCAGAGCTGGTGCCATGTAATAAAAAAAACTATTAGGTTAGTGTCCCTTCTCTGTCCTGTCTCACAGAAAGAGCCTTTTTATATGTATATCGGCCGATATATCGGAATATTTGATTTTTAAATCACAAAATATTTCTTTGTTTCTTTGTGTTGGCGTTCTAACCTCTGGTGGATTTCTGAGGACTATGGTTACCTGGTCCTCAGATCTCTGCAGGGTAAATCCAGACTAGCTAGACCATCTGTCCAATCTGAGTTTTCTGTTGCACGTCTAAAACAACTTTTGAACGTACACGTGTTCCACCAAAACAAGTTCCTTCCCGAGGAAGCACTGTTGGTCCGTCCAGCGCTTTGTCTCCCAGCCCAGAATGCTGTGTGGACTAGCCAGACCCTCCTCCGCAGCGCTGTGGAAGAAGGTCTGGCAATGCTGGACTACACCAAACTAAACAATACAGGTGTAAAAATGCCCTTAAAGTGGCGCTCAACCAATGCTTTCTTCAGTCAGATGTTACAGATGTTACAGCTGTGTAACACTGTGTGCAGATGCAGGGATTGACAGTTTTACACTTTTCTGCATGTGCTGTCCGAGTGCAGCCTGTGGCCCGCGGGTGCTTCAGCTTTCTGAATCAATATTTCAGTGCCGAGGCGTCGCTCATCCTCCATCCATGTGGCGCGCTGCCAACATCCAGTTTCAGTGCTACCATCAACCCGCAGTGCATGGCTTCTGCCCACGCACACACACACACACACACACATTCACATGGCACATTAGCAGTCAGAAACACAGCTATCACACCTCGTTCCTTTGTCTTGCCAGATGGAATCAAACATAATGACCCTGTAGGGCTTAAATGTGTTTAAGCAATCGGTAAAAATGTACATTCTTCTAATATGAAAACTAACACTCGCCATTTGATTTATGCCCCATTGACCACCAGTCAGTTTTGCTTATAGGCAAGTGAGGTAAGTGCTTTCAATATACATTAAAGGTCCAAAGTAATATAATTTAGGAAAATAATCTCTGAAGTCGGGGGTGTATCATAACATAAGTCTCTCCAGGATTTTGCAGGCTTTTTTTGCAGCGCTGCACATACACACAACACTACCAAATACACAAACAGGATGAAAATAAAAAACAATGCAAAAAGAAAAGCACACAAATCACGAAAACAAATAAAACAAAAAAATGCTGCATCCAGATTACACAACGGAAGTGCTCCAGGCCTCTAGAGGGAGCAGCTAAAGCTGTAAAAGAGGAGGGCCAAAAAATGAAATGAATACTAACCTTGTTATGTTGCTGCTTTCTTCACTTTTGGTCCCGTTTCCAAACAAACCTCATCTGCTCTCTTTCTCTCTCTCTCTCTCTCTCTCTCTCTCTCGTTCTGTGGGGTTGAAAATCAGGCTGTTCCACTTAGCTGCTCCCCCTAGAATTAAAAAAACCAAAACATTTGCACAAAGCAAGCCAATCCACTTTTCCATGTTGAGAAGAGCATTCAAATGAGAAAAAAATCATGGGACAAAAGAAATCAAGGACATTTAAAATAGATAAAAATGTGCGATTAATTGTGATTAGTTGCGAGTTAACTTAATGTGATTAATGTGATTAATAATGTGATTAATCGCGATTAAATATTTTAATCGTTTGACAGCACTTCTGTCTTGTAATCACCTAATCACTGATTTTACTTTGCCCAGACTTTTTAAAACCGTGTCTGTTATGTCTAGCTATGGGGTTGGAAAATGCTCCTGTGGTTCTTATTTTCAGCTACCGCTAGGATCGCTAATTTATTATTAATGTTGCTGTGGCTCGGATTAAAGGGTAGGAACAAACAACGTATGCTTTGGAGGACTTGTTGGTTCCTTCATGTCAATAAACTAATAGACATTCAAGATAAGTCTTATGCGTTGGTAATCATGGAACTAGTCAAATGAATGGCTGCATAATTAAAGCGACAGGAGAATTTGTCCGATAGTCCCTGAGCCTTGGCTGCAGGGCAGCAGGGCTGCGGATTGGCCCCCGGCCTACCATGAAGGACAGGGACCAGCAGCCTCTGGGGCAGCGCAGGAGAAATCAATGAGTCTCTGGCAGCCAGAGTCATTAGTTGCCGCTGAGATTGAGAATGACTGGAGTCACAGACCAGAGGGGAGTGCACAATATCATGACCAACCTGTAGCGTTGAATGGTTTTTATTAGAACAGCCTCGCACACTTCCAACATTATTATGAAACTTAGAATTTTTTTTTTTTTGTTGACATGGTATCCGAGAGCATGTGATTTCCCTATGTTTCGATTTTGAAGAAGTTTGTGGTGTAAAGTAATATTTACCTAGAGTCATTTTTATTTACGTTTCCAGGTGTTGGACAGTACTACTGCACAAACCCAGCAGCAGACATAAATCCGTGGGCGGGCATTTGATTTCCGTGAGCTGGCCCAATGTAAGTGTATTGCTCAGGTACTCAAGTACTATATACGATTATTAGCACATCCTGCCTATCTGAGTATATGTGCGTCACATCATGGGTTGAATTTTCACTGATCTAAAGTCAGTGCAGTTGATATATTTAGCAGGTCAGTGGAAATGCAGCTATTTTCTGGGGCGCTGCCAAGATGCAATGCAATTTTGGACTTGCAGAGTGATACGAGCAAACATGGCATAAGGCTGATGGAGGGTGGTCTGGGGCGGGATCCTCCTCGGGGAATTTTTGTGGATTAATAAGCTTTATTTTGATGAGGTATTTTTTTTTTTTTTTAATGCACTCAAAACATTCAGGGTTAAGCCCTGGAAAAAAATGCCCTGGCGACATCGCTGCCTGGCGTACACACTGCGAGAGATGAGATGGAAAGAGAGACACGCTGCGCTGCTGCCAGAGGAGCCGCAGCCGCTGACTGACGTTCCTCTGAGCAGCAGGTCACAAAAAAAGGGTCTGAAAAGCGAGAAAGTCGCCAAGTTGGCAACACTGTGTGTGCATGTAATATCCATTAGGCTACATTTAGCTAATCCGAGTTCGGGGAGAGAGGCTCGTCCAGGGAGGGCACAGTTGAGAGATGGGCGGGTTGGGGGGGGGCAGCAGCATCTCAGAGCAGAGAATACTGCTTACTTTTTTTCACAATTTTGAAGAAAAAGAAGACATACTGATGAGCTAATGATTCCCAAGAAATGACTTTACACTCAGTTGTTATTACACACAGGCCTGAATTATACGTACATGCACAAACAGGACCTTTATACATTAGTGATGGACGACGTATTCAGATGTGACAGAATTTTTACAGACAATATGAATCGATGTTTGATTTTTTTTCAAGTGCTATCGATTCAAAATCAATTCATATTTTAAATATGAGTCCATTTTTTTAATTCTATGAATCAATTTTGAATCGTTAGAGCTTAAATGAGCGATTTGAATACAAATCTATTTTTTTTGCACACCCCTACTATCTACATAGCTTCCCTTCTTGTGATGACTTTGCCCATGTGAAAAAAATGCTTCTAACTAATAACTTCTCTATAATATATAATAACTTTGTTATATCTAACACAATACTGTGGCCCCTTAATTTCTTCTGCCTCATTGTAGACTCTTTATTCATCCCAAAAGAAATTTTAGGCATCCAGTAGCAAGACAATCATAACACAACAAACACATATACACACATATATCACACATACATAAGAAATATTAACTATGACTATTACATATAAACATAATAACCTATAAACTGACTGATTTAATCAGAATAAGAACAATATGTAACGGAGAATAAGTTATAAATAGTAGGGGTGGGACTCAGCAGAGGCTTCACGATACCATATCACCACGGTACTTATGTCACCATACGATATCATTGCAATTTTATTATTTTATTCATTCCCAATTTAAAATGATGTCCCCAAAAGGAAACTTTGGCAACATCTGTTTCATCTAAAAAGATACATGTCTCTGTTTGCTCATCTCACTTTAATTTTATTGCTTCAAATAGGGATTGTCAAGTAGACAAACTGACCAACACACATATATATATATATATATATAATAGGTCAATACTTGGCTTGTGTGTATCGATACAGTATTGCCACAGAAAATATTGTGATACAATGCCGTATTGATCCCCTCCCCCCTCACCCCTGTCCCTGTCAATGGCATGGCAAAGAGAACCATTGAAAACCGCTAAAGGCCATTGCCCATGAGTAAAACATGTCCTGCATGAACCTGAATGGCATCGTCTTGTTTCTTGAATAATCGCTATATATCTGCTTCATTGAGATCATAACACTTATTCAACAATGCTAATTTCCCCGCAGGGAAACGAGCCACTAAGTCCTCTTAGGAACAGTGACTGGTCACACTGCTCACTTTCTAATTGATTTAATAATTAAGAGATACATATGCAATCAGGCCATTTTTTTTTCTTCTCATAATGGGACTTCCTGTAAATGGTAGAGACATGTATGAAGGTCCCAGTCCATTAAGAAAAAAATATGAAGCAACCTAAATATGAGAAGGATGAATAGATGACTCATATTTTCCACATTCTACTTCCTGTATGTTTGCACTGATGATTCACACTGAAACAAATGGGATTAAATTCAATTTATAGATGTGCATCCTCTGCTCACTTTAGCTTCTCTCGGAGGACTCTCATTGTATCCGTGACTGCTTTTAGAGCCGACAGGATGAAGCTAATTTGAAGATTGCATTGATTTTGTTTTCTGTTTGAGAAAGCATCTTCCTGCGCAGCAGCAGCAGCAGCAGCAGCCTTAATACACCTGCGAAGCAAACTGCAGCCATAGTTCCTCTGCTGGGGCGGAGGGAGGGGGGGGGGGAGGGGAAGACAGGCTTCTGGGGCTCCATCCCTGAATGTTTTCTCAACAGCTCCAAATTTTTTAGGGTTTTAAAATAGCATTTCACTTTGTGTCATTTCCTATCAGTCTCTGTCAATGGAACCTGCAAATCAATGGAGCAAGCCTTAGGGATGTAACAGTATGAAATTTAACCTCACGGTTATAGTGACCTAAATGATCATGTTTTTTTGGTATTATCTCCGTATTTTTTTTAAAGTGCGTTCAATACCTTTAGCAGCAACTTTTTCGCTGCACGTTCTGCATACAGGCTAACTATCTTCAATCAACTGTCCTTCGGCATTCTTATAATAACCAAAATATGCCCATGGTTCAGACTTAGTCCTCTTAGAGGGCTGATACATGTCCTGAGTGCTGTCTTGTCCTCCTTCCGCCATGATTCCAACTTCAGGAAACGCACGTTGTCGGCTACGCAGTGCGCCTGCGCGGCACCTTCAGGAGACTCTGGTGAAGCTGGGAAGGATTAACCACACGGTTTCCGCACCGTGGTAATCCACCGTGATAATCATATTTTAAGTGCAAACTGTAATTGTTATCGTCAACATTTTTACATGTTACACTGGCAGTCGTTACATCCCTAGCAACCCTACGTATGTTATGGAACTTCAAAATGGTAACATTGGACAGTTAACATGTGTTGTGTTCTGGTTTCAGAACAATAAAGACAGTTGGAGAACAATGACATACAAAACAGGATGTAAAAAAAGCAACAAATGTAGAAAAAAAGCGTCAAAAGCAATGGAAAAAGCAAGACAAACCATTGGGGAGGGGGAAAGCAACAAATAGGAAGTAGTTGTCTAGCGGTTAGAGAACTTGTGACCGGGAGGTCGTCGGTTTAATCCCCAGACCAACAGGATAAAGTCTGGGTGGGGAAAGTGAAAAAGCAGCGCTTGTCCCTTCCTTATCACCACCACTGAGGGGCCCTTGAGCAAGGCCCTTAACCCCCAACCTGTGGCAAATCAGACTGTGGTTGAACTGTGCCGTTTCCAGGTCCGAATGTGTAACTGTATGAATGTGATCATGGCGTTCCTGGAAAAGAGAGGCTGCCTCTCAGTGAAGCTCCCCTGAATGAATAAATAAAGGTTAAATGAAGTAAATAAATAAAGACAAATGTTGAAAAAAGGAACAAAAACTTTGAAAAAGAGAGAAAACCATCAAAAAGAAATCTTTTTTCCCCAAAAGATGTACAGGTTTTTAGGCATTATTTTATCAAATATCTTGAAAAATAAATGGAGCGTGGCTCTACCCCCACCCACCCCATAGGCCTGAGCTGAGCCTCAATGTTTATAACGTCTGGCTGTTCCAGCATGTTCCGCTGTAAATATCAAATACAATATTGACAGCTCAGTGAATAAGGGTCATAAATGGATTGTCCTCTGTAGCCTACCTGCAGTGTTAGTTTGTGTTGACATTGATTTCTACTAGTGCTGTCAAACGATTAAAATATTTAAATGTGATTAATCGCATTAATGTTAACTTGCAATTGTGCAATTAATTGCACATTTTTATCTAGAGGCTGGTTTTAGAACGCAAGAGACCTCCTGTTTCAACAGATCAATAATCTATTTTATTTTCATGTTACAACCAGCTGTATAAAATTTTAGACTGAGCCTCAACGACCGCCTGAAAGCCCGGTAACGTTAGCTATATGGTGAAGAGAGATAGAGAGAGACTGAAAAGAGGGCGCGCCCAGCAGCTTTAGAGCAAAGCCGTGAATCAGAGAAATAAAACGTAGCAAGCATCTCACTATCACTAATGTCATCCACATTCATATTTACACAAAACAAATGATATATCCAGCTACAAAGTCTGAAGTTAGGACCGAAGTACAAAGAGTGGTGGCTATGGAGACGATACACCGTCTCGTCTTGTCTCATTGGTGTTGGGTTCTGTTGAGATCCGTTGCTCTGATTGGTTGTAGGTCTATCCAATAAGTGCAGAGGAATTTTCTTTCCTGGTTCGGTTGGAGCACGCCCCCGTAATCCCAGACCAGTGGAGCGGCATCAGACTCAGATTCGGACTAGAGTCTGCGTATGACCGCGTCAGACTACCATGTCATGGGACCTTTAACAACATTACACATCAGTTTTAGCCCTTTCTTTTCTTTTTTTAATATCAAGAATACTTTTATCTTTTGTGAGGGAAGGTCTCGCCTAAGTAAAATTTTCTTTATTATTCTATGTAATTTGCACTTGCATGAATAAGAGATGCTGTATTTTCAGTTTTATAGCATATTGTCGTATTTTGTTACCAAGTACCAGATGGAGTCTGGAAATGATCTTAGAAGAAAAAAATCCTAAAGAGGTAATATATAGGTAATAACTTGTAATTACCAAAGTAATAACTGGATAATACATCACACTAATAAGATGTAATACTGGGGTAATATGGTAATAACATGTAATAACATGCAATTACAAGGTAATAACTAGGAATGGGTTTGATAACATATGTATATCTGGGTAGTGGTAATATAGTTATATTAATATTGTAATAACATGATAATAATGGGGTAATATATGTTGTTTTCACAGTATTATACGCTACTATCAGCGTAATACCTCTTGGAATTTAAAATTGGTAATTACCATATTATAATGCTGAAAGTTATCAACCCTTTATGTTCCAAATATTTCGTAATACTTTACAAATGACATGTTGAATCTTGTGACTTCTTACCTGGAAATGCTTCTGGTAATTTCTGTGTAACAACCATGGATCAGTGGTGCAAAATGCCAAACTGCCAGTTCTATTTAAGTACAAGGTAATATTACAATAACAGAGGTGCAGAGATTACCTGGAAATGCTTCTGGTAGATTCCAGGTAATCTCTTCACCTCTGTTATTCTAAAATTACTATGAAATGTGTCTTGTCCTGCACACACATAACCCTGTGCAATCTGACCAGCAGCTGATTACCTTCCACCATCAAGCACTGGAGACTGGGATCATTGGAACTTAGTTTATTAGACTTACAAAGGGTGAAACTGTGATGAAACACAATGACCAGTTACTTAGATATTAATGAGTCACAGACATTATACAATGATAATTGTAAAAAATAATAAAACTACACATCATTGTAATAGTAGTATATACAGTAGGCTAGCTAAAATGTAAGATGAAATAAAGGAACCACGTATTGTTATACAGTGTATGTAGTATAACCTATATTGTTTATCTAAATAAACTAAAATATACTTATGTGTGGCACAACCCAAGATAAAAGTGGCAAACAAGCTTACAAGCATACCGTCAGTCTAATATGAGCTATCAATCATCCTCAAATATACACATATTGCACATCAAATAATTAACAGAGGTATCAGAACAGTATGTTAGCATCTATTTCACATACTGAGAATGCTAACAAAGGCATGTAACGTCAAAGATTGAAGAGTATGGAGACATAACACAAACCATGACGCTACCTGCTAACATTCAACTTCCTGACTAAATCCCAGGGTGCAACATAAAGTGCTACCCAAAACAAAAATGCAGAAAGAGTTTTTTTTTTTGCTACCTTGTTTTGCTTTACCCGCCATTGTACCGAACCGTGACGTCTGAACCGAGGCATGAACCGAACCATGACTTCTGTGTACCCTTCCGCCCCTACTCTCCACAGTGTATGGAGGCAGTACATAGAGGCTATATAATCAGCCATTTGTTCACATGCAATTTGCATGCAATACTACACCAAGACTTGTTTGTTCGCTCTATGATCAATAATGTGGTTCAAAAGGACAGTCAAACTCTTGACCCTGTCATCTCCTTGTGTGTGTGTCTGTGTGTGTGTGTGTGTGTGTGTGTGTGTGTGTGTGTGTGTGTGTGTGTGTGTCTGTGTGTGTGTCTCAGATACAAATCCTGCATGGATGTACAGAGGGACAGAGCACATAAACCCGGTAGGGTAGCACACAGCAAACACACGAAGACTGGACTCTGATCTTGGGGTCTCTTATAGGGGCCCCTCTGGCTCTGTTGTGTGGAGAATTATTAATGTACAAACCTTTGTGGTCTCCTAGTTAACGCAATGTGTGTTACCTGCTCTTCATAGATGAGACCTTTTGTGTTGAAGGAAACTAGGCCTTTGTGTGTAGAATGTAAAACTGTGTTTTTGCAGTTTGTTAAGGGAGCAGGCACTTTCTCTGTGTAGGCGTGTGTAGTGCAGTATTAGTGTTGGAGAGAGCGAGCAGTATGTAGGCCTGAAGAGTGTCTGTGGTGAGGTGACGCTAACGATGGTGAACACGTGTTGGCTCACCCACTCACTGCTCCTCTGATGGCGTTCAACAGACATGGAGTGTGAAATGAGTTCAAAGTTATACGGACAGGACAGTCTCACTACACCCACACTGAGGCTCCCGTACGCACATGGCACAGTGATAAGAGCAACAAGGACTTTTCTGAGGAAGACTTTGTGAAGCATCGTTAGGCTGAGGTGCCGGACAGCTTGACGTTTTCCTTCAGATATTACAGTTGTTTCCACGGCATTAGTGGTCAAATATACCTTTTTTTTCCTGCCATCATGTCATGTGTTTTAGCCAAGCGCTAAAGTTTTTTGATTAGGGGAAGGGTGGCTTAGCACCGCCCAAAATGATTGTGATTGGTTTAAAGGTCCCATAACATGGTGCTCTTTGGATATTTTTATGTAGACCTTAGTGGTCCCCTAATACTGTATCTGAAGTCTTTTATATAGACCTTAGTGGTCCCCTAATACTGTATCTGAAGTCTCTTTTATATAGACCATAGTGGTACCCTAATACTGTATCTGAAGTCTCTTTTATATAGACCTTAGTGGTCCCCTAATACTGTATCTGAAGTCTCTTTTAAATAGTCCTTAGTGGTCCCTAATACTGTATCTGAAGTCTCTTTTATATAGACCTTAGTGGTCCCCTAATACTGTATCTGAAGTCTCTTTTATATAGACCTTAGTGGTCCCCTAATACTGTATCTGAAGTCTCTTTATATAGACCTTAGTGGTCCCCTAATACTGTATCTGAAGTCTCTTTTATATAGACCTTAGTGGTCCCCTAATACTGTATCTGAAGTCTCTTTTATATAGACCTTAGTGGTCCCCTAATACTGTATCTGAAGTCTCTTTTATATAGACCTTAGTGGTCCCCTAATACTGTATCTGAAGTCTCTTTCCCAAAATTCAGCCTTGGTGCAGAATTACAGCCACTAGAGCCAGTCCCACAATGGGGGTGTGGCCTTGACTAACCTTTGCTCATTTAAAAGCCGATCTCTCTCTCTCTCTCTCTCTCTCTCTCTCTCTCTCTCTCTCTCTCTCTCTCTCTCTAAAAGTGTTTTTATGCCATAGTACCTTTTAAAGAAATGCTTTTTTTTCTCCTATCCCAGAATGCCGTGTGGACTAGCCAGACCTTCCTCCTCAGCGCTGTGGAGATAGGTCTGGCAATGCAAGACTAATATTAGCATAGCTGCAGGCTACTTTGAGTGGTTTGAACTCGGAAGGTTAGATAAAGGTGCCCTGCCACACAAAACCGCTTCTATTTGCATTTTTTTCACCCAGTTGCGCTGGGTAAAGGATGCCAATATCCAGGCTGTCATTGGCTACCTGTTAGCAAATTAGAGTCAATTAGCTTAGCTCGTTGAATATTACTGAGAACTGGCCCAAATTCAAGACCAACTGGAAGGCTTTCTCTACCACGCTAGAATGGCTTGAAACAAGGTAACCAAGGCCTTTTTTCTACAAAAAAAGCAGAGTTTCAGAATCCATGGTAGAACTTCAGACATTACCTCAAAGTCATGAAATAGGTGTGACAGGGCACCTTTAAGCTAGCAGACTAGCCACTGGCTAGACAACATTGTTGTTGTTGAAAATTTCTTTATTAGGAATAACCCCTTGAGATGCAGTATCTCGTTTTCGAGTGCGTCCAGTACAATCATAATCAGACACAACAATAAGCAAGATGACAACAGACACAAAAAATAACAACAAACCAACCTCATAATCATGAGGTCAGTCATGATCAAGTTTGAGGCAGAGTAAGAATGAAACGGGGTGGTAAGGGTGTAAGACTATCGCATTGCACATGATTAATGCAGGGCCCCTGTCTGCTAGAAGCGGTGGTGAAGGACACTCGATGCCTCGGGGCATCAACCGACCCGCTTCCCAAACTGGGGCTTGGCCCCCTCTCTGCATGCTTGACCGGAGGACTTGTGAGTGTTTGGAACCTGTGCAAACCTACTGCAGTAGCTTGATACAGAGATGAAAGGAGATGGCCTTGGAAGGTTCAAAGGCAGAGTTTCCCCTCTCTGTGAAACCCTGCCTCCTTTTTTTTTTCATCTCCTCTGTCTTCCTGTCAACCTCTCCTGATTTCCCCCACTCCTTCTCCGTGCTTTCCCTCTTTGTGTCCATCTTTCACACCAGCCCTCACTGGCAGTTCGTCTTGTTTATTTCTTTTCTCTGCCATAGGTCAGTTCCAGTGTAACTGGCTCGACAGCACTACAGGCTAAGAAGCCCTGCCACATGACGGGGCCCTGCCTTCACATACTGCCACTAGGTGGGGAGGAGTTTACTGTGTAAATACAACCGGTATGACATAAGAGAAAATCATCCTAAAAGCTCTGATTGCAGCTCGTGTCTGGTTCTGCTGACTCTCTGGGTTCTAAAGCGATTTTTTTCTGCATACTTGTGTACATAATAGTCCTTTCTGTTAGGCCTGCACGATTCGGGCAAGGCAGCTTCATTTGTATAGCACATTTCAGCAACAGGGCCGTTCAAAGTGCTTTACATCAAAAGATTAAATTGTAAAAGTTACAGTGCAGTACGAGAAATTAAACATTAAAGAGCAGTTAAAAACAGTTAAACATATAAAAGCAGATAAAATAGCAGATTTTAGACTGCTAGCATGGGATGGTGTATAACATGTTGTCAGGGCGCAATAACCATTTTTTGGAAACCCAAATTTTGTTTACCAATAAGATCGCTCTATACAGGCAGAACCACGTCTTCACCATCTCATCCATCCACCACGGGCCCCGCAGCATCATGGGACTTTGTACTCTGGTTACCCATAACCAAGAGTGGAAATATTTCTCTTTACACTACAATACAGTCGTCACTATAATAATAATATAAGTTTCATTACAGCAAACTTTGCAAAAGATACAGTATTAGGGGACCACTAAGGTCTATATAAAAGAGACTTCAGATACAGTATTAGGGGACCACTAAGGTCTATATAAAAGAGACTTCAGATACAGTATTAGGGGACCACTAAGGTCTATATAAAAGAGACTTCAGATACAGTATTAGGGGACCACTAAGGTCTATATAAAAGAGACTTCAGATACAGTACTAGGGGACCACTAAGGTCTATATAAAAGAGACTTCAGATACAGTATTAGGGGACCACTAAGGTCTATATAAAAGAGACTTCAGATACAGTATTAGGGGACCACTAAGGTCTATATAAAAGAGACTTCAGATACAGTATTAGGGGACCACTAAGGTCTATATAAAAGAGACTTCAGATACAGTACTAGGGGACCACTAAGGTCTATATAAAAGAGACTTCAGATACAGTATTAGGGGACCACTAAGGTCTATATAAAAGAGACTTCAGATACAGTATTAGGGACCACTAAGGTCTATATAAAAGAGACTTCAGATACAGTATTAGGGGACCACTAAGGTCTATATAAAAGAGACTTCAGATACAGTATTAGGGGACCACTAAGGTCTATATAAAAGAGACTTCAGATACAGTACTAGGGGACCAGTAAGGTCTACATAAAAGCATCCAAAGCACCATGTCATGACCTTTAAATAGAGTTTGGTGCTTTTGTTGATGGCAATTTTGTAGCTGTTTCTGGTGAAACAAAAAGGATCTTACTCTTTAACAAAAAGGTCTATCTCTCTAGGAGTCCTTTCCAAAATGTTGTCAGACACTTATAATAATAATAATAATAATAATAATAATCTGGCTGCCGGTTACAGCGTTCTTGCTCACATTAGACACTTAGATACTGGAAAATAAGGTCCGGGTTGAAAAATAACAAAACTACCCTTTAACTTATTTCAAATGTATAGAAGTTGCTGCTGATTGGCTCTGTAATTTGTATGCAGCACAGTGTTTACTGTTGCCCTTTGTTTTGTTGCAAAATTCATCCCATTGTTATACGACCTCCATGCATTTATGCACACCTCGTCTTGGATTGAATTTAAGGGTGCCTCGGCACAGCAGTGTAATTAGATGGAGCACTGCAGCATATGGAATCACTGGTTGTCTGGTGATGAGTGTGCTCTCCAGTGACTGCTATTCACTTTCATTTCCTTTAAAAAAAAAAAAAAAGATTAAATGAAACATATGGGGTCAGCTAAAAAGAGGAGTTTAATTTGATATTCCAAAATATGATTATTCTGGGGCCTCTTCTGCTCCTTGCTGGCTTCTCAAGCTGTCATTGGCTCACAAATCCGACACTTCCTCCACGCACAATGTTTGCGGATTAGAATAAAGTGTTAAAGTAAAAAAAAAATAATCCTCATACAGAGAGGACACGTATCTATGTTATTGCTCATACAGTTTGGGTTTTTCATTCATCCATACTTCTCTTGTTCTTTCTGTTATGAATGCACAGCTGCACTCCCCTTCCCTTGATTCTGGTTCTTTTTATGAAGGGCATTAAAAAGGTAGGGAGTGAGTCCTTACCCCATGTGAAGGAGTATAAATACCTTGGGGTCTTGTTCACGAGTGAGGGGACAATGGAGCGGGAGATTGGTCGGAGAATCGGTGCAGCGGGAGTGGTATTACATTCAATTTATCGCATCGTTGTGACGATGGGGAAGACCCAGGACTATGTGGAGGGACTTTATCTCTAACCTGGCCCGGGAATGGATCCCCCAATCGGAGCTGGTTGATGTGGCTCGGGAAAGGGAAGTTTGGGGCCCCTGCTGGAGCCGCTGCCCCCCCCGCGACCCGAGACCGGGTAAGCGGATGGATGACAAAGACAGGTTGTTCCAGGGCATTTTCATAGCATTGTTTGAGTATGTCGGTTGGACACCCGATACCCCAAACGTATTGACCTTCATCTCACGTGTCCACAGGATATGTATAGGTGTCACATTTTATAGGCTTTTGCAACACAAATCTGAGATATGCACCATATCTGCAGTTCAGGAACAACAGCTCAGAGTCGGATACCCAGACAGTGTTCCTAGAAGGAGGAATGCATGGAGGAGTGTATGAAGACCATCGTGTAAAGTATTACCCTGGATTTTCTGCGGAACGTCTGCGGATCGGCTCTGCTGCGTGTCGGCTCCGTGCTCCCCGGCCTTCAATACCCACCAGGTCCGGATTTGCTGCGGAACGGCTGCAGCCATGACTGACAGATGAAGTCACGAGGACCCACGAGATTTTGCGAATTCACATATCGCTCGATGTAACAGGATTTAGTTTCTATAAACAGAACCACAAAATCAAAAAAAAGCACACTTTCAGACAGTCTCTCCTCCAACGCATTCATGGTGTTGATTGTGCACAGAAAAAGTTATGTGACAAATGTTAACATTTTAAACCCTGCCTGAGTTCATACCCAAAACGTGGTAAAAACTCTCTGGGCAAATAGAAAGGTCACCATTTAACCAGAAGATATTTCAGTTTAGCTGAGCAATGACTCTTGATTGTAGCAGTGTCCGTGCAAAAAGTCTCCTTGGACGTCGTTTTTAGAAGCGCTTGGTCGGGACGTACCTTTTAACTGACGTGATGCAACAGAACGGGACAGTTAGGTTTAGGGAAAGAGGGGGTGAGGTTACAAAATATACATTTTACGGACATTGGTGGGTAAAAGTCCTGTGTTGTTTTCGGTCTTTCATACTACTAGCTACCTTCGCACTGACCGAGCGTCAGTGTTTGACGAGTTTGGAATGTGAACGGGTTGCTTTGTTGACTGACAGGCAGAGTCCCCCACCTCTTGTTTTACCGAATGCCTTTTGAGAGAGGTGATCCGCTGCCGCAGCTCATCTTTTTTGTTTGAAGGCCATATATTGGCAGGGAAAAGGCTGAGTAGAGATAGCCTTCATTTACGGTGTCAATGCACTTGTGATCTGCAGGGCCTGCTTGGTAGCCTGTGATGTCTTGGCCTTCTTTGGGATCAGCCATGATAAAATGTGCGGGGTTGTTCAGGTTATGCATGTATGACAGCCCGAGTTAATTCATGGCTCTCTGTGATGACCTGGCGCTGCCTTTTGACCCTTCTGCAACCCTCTCCCCATCCATCTCTCTGCCTGCTACACCTCCCTGGCACTTTCACAAATCAGCTGACTCCCCACTCAGAACTCCTGTGGGTATGTGACATGTTTTAAGTCTTTTATGTCTTCCCTCTCTCTCTCTCTCTCTCTCTCTCTTTTGTTTTATGTCTTCCTTTTCGTTTGGTATCCTTTTCTCTGTATCTGATGACAAAGATCCTTGTTCCATCCACGACCCCTCCTCCTGTCTACCTCCACCTCCCTGCCCCCATCGGCCCTCAGCCCTTCTGTTATCGCCTGATAGACGCTCTCCAATAAGCAGCCGGCATAAATCTTTCCCCAAGTTGGCCGCAAATATCTCAGCCATGCTGATTTATAGGAGGTGCCCTTCCCATCTGTCTCAAACAGAGACTGCTGTGGTGCTTGCAGGCTGCATGTAGATGGGATAAATTTCTTAATAGCAAGTCTCTTCAAAATAGAGAGAGAGAGAGAGAGAGAGAGAGAGGAAAAAAAAAAGGTCAGTGAGGCAGTAAACGGGCAAATAGGCTGGGATGAGAGCTGAGCAGGCTGAGAGATATGAGAACCACACAATGTCAAAAGCACTATCATCTCCCTTTTGATGAAATGGAGACAAGAAAACGACAGCATTTGATAATCGCTCAAATGCCTACAATAACTGATGTAGCCATATTATTTTCACAAGGCTAGACTATGAACAGAATATGAAGGGATTGTTGTCCCTGTTGGAAAAACAAAGGTGAAATTGAAAATTGAATCAAATCAAACTATGGATTTGCAGAATCAAGACGCGCCCTAACAAGAAGCCATTTTTCGTTTCGGTCCCTTGTTCCAAAAATATAGGAGGGGAAATACAAATTCCATGGAGCAGTGTAGTATGATGCAGACATTATTCAACATCACAGAGCTTCAAATTCTGCTGCAGAGATTGATCCAACCAAAATGCTAGAAGGATATGCTAAAAATCTTGAATATTTCTGGAATCAGCAGCTTTGTATCTTGGTTGTCTTTCAGAAATGATTAGTGAACACTGCTGTTTGGGGAAACGTGCACAGTGCAGCTCCAGCCTACATCCATGATACCTTTTAGCATTTCATCCAGTTTAGAGATGCATTCATTGATTTTTGGCCACTTGGAACAAGTGGAGTAAGCTGTAAACAGCAGTTACATAAAGAGTGTTAATGCCTACACACCCAGCATACACATAGCAACATTGTCATTCATTTGGACTGATATTTGTGTCCACCTGATGTTGGTGGTTGCATGGTGCTGGTGCTGGTGTTGGTCTCTACCAACTTCTGAGGGAAATATCTGTCTCTCTAGCTGTTAAATGCTCTACTATGCTTGCCAGCTAGGCTAACTGTGTCATTTGGTGGGCAAGGTAAGTACAGTGGGTTAAGCTGAGCTTTTTTCCTCTGAATTAATTGATTAAATTGGGGCAGTGTACATTAATTAACACTGCTGTACCAGAATTAGCCAAAAGGCTATTTTTCCATGCGAAAAAACAAGAAGATTGCAGTAAACAATACAAATATAAAAAGCAGCAAAACAGATATAACTCTTAAAATCCCGTTGATAAATACAGTGTACAAGAATACAGCTGTCTGCTGCTGGTAACAGGGTTGATGAGAGCAGAAAGAACCAAGACAGAAAGTTGTGGGTGGTTCAATCCAAACCAATAAGCTAAAAAAGGCTGAAAAGCTCTTTGGAACGGAGGGATCAGAGGTTGTCACTATGAGTCACAACTTTCACATTATTTGATCCATGAATAATATGACATTTTGGATTGGAAGAGCTGTAATTTGCACACCAAGAGTCAGAGACTCGTGTGCTTTTAATTCTTATCTTAGAACAAATAAAAACCTGGCTATTTTAAACTTACATGGGTTGTCGCTCCGGACATTCATTTGTGCTTAACAGTCTGTGCTGTTTGTGCCGAGTTAGCAGAGTCCTTCGAGTTTACACTGAAGTGGAGATAAGCAGCCCTTTGTCCTTAGCCTGGGCCGCAGCAGATAAACACAGGAAAACACTGACATTGTGGAAGGCCAGGCTGGACGGGAGGGAGGGAGGGAGGGGGAGGGAGGAGAGAGAGAGAGATTTGAATATCCCACCTGTGAAACCAGCTAAGAATACATCCCTGATGATGTCATTGGGAAGTCACTCTCCATCTTAAGATTCAAAATTATTTTCATTGTCATTTTTAAAAACACTTAGGAAAGTGCAGTGTAGAATGAAATTACGTTGCAATCGAACAACATAAAAACAAACATTGAAACCGATCAGCAGCTAAAAAATGCAATTATAAATAATGTTAAGATACAATTATTTGTATAAATAAGATAAGCTAGCATTAAAAAAATAGGATGTATGTAGAGATACACATGTATATCCCACACATATGCATCATATGCACACATACTGTATATTCCATCTTGTCTCAGTTCACAGTGTGCTGCTGTTCAGCAGTCTGATTGCAGTTGTTTCAGAACCGCACAGACCTCATTAGGCTGCGATACCGCTTCTCTGTGGCCCTATTTTCACCGGGTTTTAACATCTGTCCTGTGTGATCCGATCACAAGTGGACAGCCATAAGTACGTGTGTCTACACCTGCCAGTACAATGTGTCTCCTCTTGTGTTCTTTAACGACGACCTGTTCTCACTCCCAACTCATAAACTACCATCACTTGGTCAGCGGCTCTCAGCGACGGATACCGACGCGAAAATCTGTATGGAACGCACCGGGCAGAGCAACAGCTTGACCGTGGCGCTGTCAGGTGACACAATGGCGTCAAAAATAGCGAGTTGTTTGAAAGATGGAAAATCCACGTCAGGAGGTTGGTTGGGGTGGTGGACAGACATTTCATCAAGGAGACCGGAGTTAATGTCCGTTGTTCTCCCGTGTGTCACCGAAACGTACATTTTGTAACCCCCACCGTGGTCTTTCCCTAAACCTAACTGTTACGTTATTGTGCACCATGTCACTGAAACGTACATCTTGACCCAGAGCGTCCAAAAGCCACGCCTACTCTCCCGACCAAGCGCGTCTAAAATGACACCAAAGGGCGAGACTATAAAGGAAAAGTTTTGCATCAGTAACAAACGCCAAAGGCATCTGCATATAGCCTACATATTTCAATGATAAATCATTTTAAAATGGCATTGCCACAATTCAGACCAGGAGCAGAATATGTTGGGCCACATATGAAAAACCCACGCACTAGAACCTGCATTTTATTGTCCTGTTGTTGGCAAGGTGATACCTCAGCCTGAGGTGAGAGCGGCATATTATTATTATATTTACTCTTTTGTCTTACACCTCTCTCCTCAATTTTGGCAGAGCTTCCATTTCTCTGGACTGAGCATTGGTGGATCAGCAGCGATAGTTTTCATTCGTGTTCACATCCAAATACGCTCGGGAGGTTTTGAAATGAGTAGAGGGGTGAAGCCATCGTGCATACATGCGAACACCTTCTCTGTACAAGAATATTTATGAACCATTCATGCTCTATCTCAAAATTGAAACCAATGAAAATGACATTCCTGATTATGTATTACATAAATCTATAAACGGACAGTATAAGGATGCAAGATGTCTCAAAACGGGGAATTGAGACGTTTGACAAAAGCCGAGATGTGTATTTGCCTGCTGTGGCCTTCGTATAGACCTTGAGGTGTCTGTGTGTCTTCAGCCTGTGCTCCTAACACACACACACACACACACACACACACACACACACACACACACACACACACGTTAGAAGAGATAATGCAAGTAAACACACTGAATTTCAGGGTTTTGCAATGTTGACTTCTCTTTCATTACATTTTGTAATGACAATTTAAATGTAATACTAAAATGCTATTTGGCCAAGGTGTTCATTTCATTTTGTTCAATAAGGCCATAACCTCTAAATGATCAATACAACCAGAAGAGACTCTCATCAGTTAAGTTGATCATTTATCCCTTCACTGATTAATGTCTTGGTTTTTGTGGGTCCTTAGTTAACTAGACAATCATAAGGTAAATATGTATGTTTGACTTTTGCTCATAGAACCTCCTCTTTTACAAAAGCCCTCTATTCTTACAGCATGAAGGACGATTTATGTCCAATGCCAACATTTAGCACCAGTGCAAGAAATAGTTTGCTGTTTATGTGCAGAAGGATGAGAAGTTGGGGAGATGAATGGCCGTGTGGCACATTGAATGATTTGAATGCGGCATGCCGGAGATCGTGTTCTGTCTCACACTTGGAGTTATGTTTTCTTTTTCTTCTCTTTTTTATTTTTTTAAAACACAATCTTTCCCTAACCGTAACCATAGCTGCCATGCACAGATATTTGACAAAACAATCCCAACTCAAAGCCCATTAACTAGCTTGTTCCATTTTTTTAACCATGTCTCATGGTCTTCATCACATATATGGATAGCCTACATAGATAGATAGATAGATAGATAGATAGATAGATAGATAGATAGATAGATAGATAGATAGATAGATAGATAATAATACATGTCTTTCCAAAGAGCATGCATTATGCAATCCTCCAGAACATAGATACAGTTACAGACAACATCATCTGTACATAATACATAATGTTTTATTGTGATCTGCTATGGGAAAACTTAGCTTAAACATTTTTGTGTGGCAATTTAGGCCTTTATTTGTGACCGGACTGCTTAGACGTGAAAGGGGAGAGAGAGGGGGGGAATGACATGCAGCAAAGGGCTGCAGGTCGCGTCAAGGACTTGAGCATCTGTACATGGGCGCTCCACCAGGCGAGCTACCCAAGGGCCCAAAATAATTTTTAAATTCAAAATACAATTTACTGCAGACCAGATTCCAGTATTTTACTTTACTTTAACCACATGCTGCAGTAATGTGGAGGTTTTTTCCCCAATCCCAACTCATGGTCCACTTTCTAGCTTTTTCCATATTATATGGTCTTCACATTGGATTGGAATTGTTTTGTCAGGCTACCATTTCCAATGTCAAGTATGAACTGTGGTTGCCTTGCTGGATTTGAAAAAGGTTGGCACTGATTTATGAGAAAAAAAACACGAGCAGCAAATGTAACCCGGGTTAATATTCTGTCAGGTAATAGTTCAGATTGCACTACAAGCTGACGCGATAAGATAAAAAATAAAGTTGTAATACACAATTCAATTACTACAGAAAAAACTTTGGCATTTTACTTTTACCACATGCTACAGGAATGTGTTCATTTTTGAGTAAAATACTGAACAAATAATTATTTAAAATCTCAGAACTGTAAAAGGGTTACATTTCCATGTTAATTCAGCACTTACATAAACGTAATATGAACACTTGCAGCAGTGATTTCTAGCTGTGATTAATGTATGATACAATGGCACTTAACATCACTTCACCCACATACTGTACTGTGGTAGTTATTAGTGGCGGCGGCAGGATTTCTTTTCATAGTGTGCACATGAAACACGCTTACACAAGCGTGTACAAGGTATTTGCAGAAGAGTCATGCAGAAGGCCAAATGCACCACACACAATGTAGTCATATCTGTTGTGACTTTCAACAGAAATAATATATCTGAATAAGCCACTGAGGGATGGCTGAACTTGTTTTGGACATTGTTCTGGGCTAAAAATGAAGTAAATGTCTAGAGCGCTGTAGAACTTTGGATTCAGCGATCTATTTATTCACAGTGACATATGGGCTGCACATGCTCGCTGTTACAGTCCACCTACGAGTCAGAGACCAGAGTAAAGTGCTCGCTGGAACCAGTTTATAAAAGCACTTAAAACCGTGCCGAGAAAACGTACAGATGTGTCGCAATGTCTCACAGAAAAACAACAGTCCACCAGCCACAACAACCACAGAGATTACAATACCAGCGGGCCAGACCTGCCTGCTATGCTCCACCAAACACCACCTTCCTGGCTAGTCCACACAGCATTCTGGGACAGGAGAAAAATCCTGGTCACCAGAGGATGATGCCTAGAAATATTTCTTTGAAGTTAGTCCCTGGACACTTTGCTCTGTCCACTGTTCGCAAATCTTTAATTTCAATTTCATGTTATTTATAGTATTAAATCATAACAAGAATTATCTCGAGACACTTTACAGATGGAGTAGGTCTAGACCACACTCTGTAATTTACAAAGACACAACAATTCTAGTAATTCTCACAGTGACAAGCATTTAGTGCCACAGTGGCGAGGAAAAACTACCTTTTAGGCAGAAATCTCAGATAGACCCAGGCTGTTGGTGGGCAGATGTCTGACGGTGCCGGTTGGGGAGGGGGTTTGATGATCAATGGCAATTATAGTCACTATAAAGATAATGGAACTATGACTAGAAATAGTAGTTGTAATAGTTAATTGTGTAGCAGGGTACTGCACAGTGTAGCTGGTTGTAGCAGGGCAATGCAGGGCTGAAAAGCAGAAGATTCTTTCCCCCACAGTCATATTCGTTAACTTCATAATTACTAATGACCACAAACTTTCCCCTTGGCTTCATCATCAGGCCAAATTTCCATTGGTGCACAACAAAAAAACATGAAAGAACTGCTTGTCGTTTCTGGCCCCATTGCACCAATTTCAAATTTTTCAGGTTCATATTTTTGTGAGTAGGCTACCATGTTGTTTTTGCTGACAGAACCAATGGCCATCGCAATGGAAATAATGAATTAGGGCCAGCTTTGCTTGTTCACTTCGGTGTTCTTAATTATTTAAAGCATTTGTGCGCGTGCTTTCGTTTGCCTCGTTTTTCGACATAAACAGAGAATTTTCCCATCTAAAATGGGGAACCATCTCTTTCCATCACTGTTTACAGCAGATAAAGACCAGCGCAGCGTGCACGTCTCATTCTTCATATTTAGAAACCAGCAGGCATGCCCTTACAAAAGCCGCAGTTAAATTGTTTGAAGAAGATTCTCATGGATGAAATGCTTTTGTGATATAAAAAAAAAGATTGTATGTGTGTGAATGTGGGGGTGAGCGAACAAGTTATCATTGTGTGTACATGTGCATGCGTTTGCCTGCATGTGTGTGGGTGTGAGTAGTTTGGCATGTTGGCAAGCGTTAGTGTATTCGTGCATGTGAGTTTACACAGCTGTCAGATACTGGGCAACAGCATAGACATGTATTGTTTGTGCTGCCGTACCTGCCTTTGGCAATGGAAGACGCTGTGATATAAAGCCAATTGTGCAGTTAGATTACTGCAACAAGAAAAGATTTCCTCTTAGTCAAACATTCACATCATTACGGATTTGGCTGCTAAATTAAAAAAGAAACCCAACAAATTGCTTCTTGAAGTGTGGACACATTAAAAACAACTATGGCTGCTCCCTTTGATGAGAAGGACTACAAAACAAAAGATGTTAACCACAAACCATGGTGGTGTAATCACTCCCGGGTCTAATTTTAGAGGATATGCTTAGAAGACATTTCTCAGTGGATTTGGTTTGAGCCACAGACAAAGCTTGATGGTCTCTTGAGACGGGGTGGATAGGGAAAAGATGGAGCAGAAGAATAAGAAGAAGAAAAAGAGGGAGTGAGTGAGCTCAAGGCCTGAAAAGACAGGCTAATTAGACAATACCATGCTGCATTGAGAAAAGGACATTGTTTTTTTTAATGTAATCTAGAGAGAATGCTAAATAAATAAAGGGAACCCATCGATACCAGAATGTGTAAAATGTCACAGCTTCCCAATAAGACACACATGGGCAACTCTAGAGACCAGTGAACATATCGTAATTCATCAAATAAAAGCTGGGGCCTTTATTTACCTGAACCGCAGAAGGTACCAGGCTTTTATTTGAAGCAGGCTTTTGTTAGACGCAGGCCTTTATTTGAAATTCTATCTGTTTGATATACGTATAATTGTTTTAAATGAAAAGCCATAGCGTTCCTGTAGACAGAGATCATTCATTTTTTAAGAGACATTTACAAAAATACCACCATACAACGACAGCCAGAAGGGCGATAGAGCAATTTGGGTCAGAAATAATCAACCACTGTGTCAGTTTTAACCCTGTAAATGTACCGGGTATGTATTCCAAATACAGGTACTATGGTATTGGTGATAGATTACAGTAAGATCTTACAGTTGTTACACCAGTATCTGATTAACGTTAGACGGTAGCTAGCTAGCTTTGTTTCTAGCTTCAGGCTAACTTTTTGCCTCCCACCTCCAGCTAGCTATAGCTTCCAGTCTCGGATCCACGCCAAATGTTTCGCAGCTTTTTCACCCGAGTTTTCCTCTGCATACTTAAAAAATCTTTTCGTTTTGTTGTTGAAAAGTCCGTCATTCTCTGCTGCCATTAAATGAGAGGCTACTGCCATCTATTGGCATCTACCTGTACGGTACTACACACTACACTTGGCTGAGTAACACATACAGCCGCATTGGCTAAAATACCGGTAGGACAATAATACTTTACATGAGTACCGTAACCCAGAGAAACAAATTGGGGAAAAAATATGAATGCATTGTTGAATCTGTTAAATGAAATTGGTAGAAATGTACTCTACATTACGATGAACTTGAATGCACATTATATGAAACAAACTTTTAATTGAGTACCGGTTTTTATTTGAGGAATTACGGTACATAGGCCTAGTTGTTGAATTAGAACTGAATTATAGATCTGTATCCACTGCACAGGCAAAGGTAAGTCTTTGTAAGGCTCTTTTCATCTTTTCAGCATGTGCTCAATAAATGTCATGGAAATGGAAACCATTAGATTTGATATTTCTCATTTGCAAAAGTCAAAATCATCCAATTGAGATTCTAAATATGCCAACCTGTTCTAACAAGATGTACACCAACGTGACCAGCACTTAAAGGAATAGTTTGACATTTTGGAAAAAAACACTTGGCAATCATCTGGTTAGCTTAATCTGATTAGTTTAGCACAAAGGCTGAAAGAAGGGAGGAGCAGTCTGGCTTTGTCCAACGGTAATAAAATCCACCTACCAGCACCTCTAAAGGTCCCAAATGAACATGTTGTATCTTCTTTGTTTATTGTGTAGAAACTCTTAAGTGACAGCTTGCCATTATACATGGGGTTTTGTGCTGGACTGTTTCTTGTCAATGAGCGGTTGCCAGGCAATCAGCGGAGTCATTGGGAGGCAGAGATGGGAAGTACAAGTATTTTGTTACTGTACTCAAGTAGATTTTTCAGATTTATTTTACTTAATTGTTTATTTTTGTGCCGACTTTTTACTTTTACTCCTTACATTTTAACATGAATACTTATATACGGTACTTTTTACTCTTTACCTTTTACAAAATTGGCTTGTTACTTTAGTTTCAAATAATTTCAGTGGAGTTAGCGTTATTATTTTTCATGTCATCAATACTAAATTCCGAATTCAATCTAATTGGATGGGAATGTACGTTGCACTCGACGCACCACTACAAGACGACTCGACAGATTCAGCGGCATGCATTCGCGGCAACTCATTGCGGTTTGATGGCGGTAACGTTAGCACATAGTAGAATGGACGGTAACGTGATTGAAAATGAAGAAAATAGAGATTTGGCAGACAACTCTCAAAGTATGGGGAACTTCTTAGTTAATCTCTTTTCAGTAATTCATATTTTATCCTTTATTTTCCTTCCAGAAGCCATATTTGAGCACACACACATAACTTTTTTCCATGTCCACTGAAGTTTCTCAGCTAGTAAAATTCATGTGTAAATAATGGTTGTCATTTGCAAGGCTACTTTTACTTTTATGTTAAGTAAATTTCCAAGCATGTACTTTGTTACTTTTACTTGAGTAAAGAAGTTAAGTTGGTTTTTTTTTTAACACGAGTATCAGTACTACTAAATGTGACCCATGCTTTGGTCTGTTTGGGAATTTCCGACATGAAAAAGTAATTCCTTTCCAGTCCAAAACCCTGACCCAAGCCACAATACATTCAGATTAAGGGGAGGAAAAAAACCCAAGCAAGTGGAAATGTGTTTCTAGCCTCCACCTTCTCTCCGACACCTCCCTCTGACGCATGAACCAGCTAATGAGCAACCAGCGCTGTCTAATTGATGTGACTTTGCTCCGACTTCCCTGGGAGGAGAGTTGGCTTTGTGAAGGTGAGGCTTTACACAGAGGTGACTGACTCAAATGCTTCCAGCCTCTGGATGTCAAACTCAGCATACTAAACTGAAATATGACTGCTCAGAGGGTCACTAGTAGAGTTTGACAGAAATGGCTCATGACAGATTTGGACGGAAGACTTAAATAGTAAGGATAAAGCCACTTGATACCTAAATCTGTAGGCTTCCACTGACTATGTATGGAGAGGAGGCGAAGCAGAGAAAGAGCAGTTCAGAAGTAAAGAATAAAGACGATGATAGGACACAAAGAGAAAGGATGAAAGAGGAATACTGGATTTTGAAAAGGCAGATGGATACAAAAGTGGAAAGCGAACAAGCAGATGTTTAGAGGACCAAAAGTAATTGAAAACAATGTTGGAGAGGGTAGGTAGTATGTGAGGAAAACAGTAATTATCAACACTCACACAAGCATAACGGGCATAGATAACAATAGGTGAAGTGAAATTACTGACCATCTGCGCAGCATCCACACCCCATCCTCCCATCCACCCAGTAAATTTACTATTACTACTAAGCCCCCATCCCATATGCTTTATGAAGCGGCGGGTTCAAAGCACTGGTCCACATAATGATAACCACCGCCATTTCAATCAGGACTGACATGTTTGCAGATATGCAAAAAGTTTATTGAACAGCATAATAAAATCTACGAAGTCTTTCAAGCTTAGATTCCATTGTTCTACTAATAGTTCGTATATAGGGGTAGAGAACCATCAGACCCCCCCGATGGCCCCGGTGGTGGCGACGAAGGGGCCCGAAGACCAGACCGAAGGCTCCGGACAGGTCAGCTGGAGTAGAGGACTGGAGGAGGAAGGGAGGGGGGGGGGGTTGCACTCTTTGCCTGCAACGACAGCTGAATAGCAAAGGGAGAAACAGATTTTTAAAAGCAGGGTTGTGACTCTGTGATTGGCCCTTGAAATTTGTGTACGATTCTGATTGGTTTAGCAGGAAGGTGACCGCCTCCAACAGCGGATTCGATTTAGGTAGAGAGTCTTGATTAAGAGTTAGGTCTTCCTGAAAGAGTTTATGCTGAGCTACATTTCAATCAGGAGAGACTAGTTTGCAGATATGCAAAAGTTATATACAGCACGATAAAATGTACAGTTATTTGGATAACAGCTGATTTGATTTAGGAGCATCAATTAAAAGTTAGGTCTTCTTGAAACAATTTACACTGTGTGTGTGTGTGTGTGTGTGTGTGTGTGTGTGTGTGTGTGCCAGAGAGGCAGAGCAGGGAAAGGAAATGCAGCTGAACGAATTAGTGTTTTAAATAGCGTTAAAAAAATTATAATAATAAACGCAATGTGTGGCGGCCGGTGTTGACTGTGTGGGAAACATTCAAGATTTCTTCATTGTCATACCACAGCACACTGTAGTACGAAATAACGTGCAAAGTTCACAAGTTAAAAGTATACACAAAACACTGCTATGCGAGCAGCCGCGCAATGCATTCTGCTAGCTTTGCGGCAACTACAACAATTTTCATAATTGATTTTTTTCCAACTAGCCGCCATGTTGGTCTGTTTAGAAATCCGGAGGAGCGGACAGCTCCACGTGAAGCGTTTGTCCAATCAGGTGCAGCCACCGCGGCTGTCGGAGGGCGTAGCCTGTTATCTTTGCTTGTCAGTGGCCAGTGATAACGGCTAGTGGCAAGCCCACTAGTGTGCAATGCTGGGAAGCCGGGCGAACCCTGCTGTGGAAAAAACTACAACACACATGCCATCAGATCAGTCAGACACAATCATACAGCAGCACAGGCAAGTTGTAGCTAGTTAACAGCTCCACTTAATGTTACAGTTAC
The DNA here is from genome assembly GCA_013375575.1 of Percina caprodes. Classification (NCBI taxonomy): domain Eukaryota; kingdom Metazoa; phylum Chordata; class Actinopteri; order Perciformes; family Percidae; genus Percina; species Percina caprodes. The sequence goes on from JABXJD010000031.1 coordinate 2,408,425, forward strand.
TGTACAGTGCAAACATAAGATCGATGTGTTTTGTGTGTCACAATGTGTTATATTCTCCTCCTGAAGCGATATACAAAGACGTGTAATTCAGCAGCTGATGGCCATACAAACAACTGGCACCTTTTACACACAGACGGATATTATGGGGAGTTTGTGCTGGGCAAATATTTGACAGGCCAACACTAGCACAGTATTGATAAAATGGATTTCCAATTTACTGTGTGAACCCTGAGCCTTCAAACACACAATGGGCATTGCATTTGCTGTTTGCAAAACGAGCTGTACACCTACACAGCAAAGACTTAACAATAAGTAAGATATTGGTGGAAGTACGTATACAATGTACATAATAAGAAATATGGTGGAAAATTATTGAAATGTTACATTGTATTCCATCAAGAGCAGAGAGCAACATTTTGAGGCATGGTTATCATCCTTTTTCTGATAACTGTTCAGCGAGCAGTGTGTGTGTGTGTGGGAGGGTGGGGGGGTGTTGGGGGACTGTGGTGTCTCTGAGCTGCAGTGGATTTCCCATCGAGAGCCAGAGGAGCTGGATTAAGGACAACAGTAGATTATGAAGTGTGGAAGAGGGAATAGGGTTGGATGGTGGGGGTCACGTATGACGAGCCAGCCATGTTGCAACACAGTGTCAACTGTAACTTTAAAAAAAACTACAAACACCAACTACATACTCCGTTCTGCAAATATAAAAGTAGCTTTACACACTGCAGTGAATGCACTAAGCACAGGAGAAAGATCCATAAAATGAGAGGCAGAGAGAAGCAGGCGTTCAGTGAAGAGCAGATTAGAGGACGTAAACGGACGCGTGATGGGCAGACGGACAAGAATACAGAAACAGATGAGCCTGTGTGCGAGAGACAGGCTGACGTCAAAGCCGAAATGACTGTTTCCTTCTGAACAAACTCTACAGCTGCACTTGATAGGTGGAGTATTTAAGCATGGAGGTTTTTATCTGTATTTCATCTATTCTAAGGATCATCCAAAGAAGGCTTAGTTTGAGGTAACCCGATCCCACAGTTGAGAATAGATCGGAACGTGTCTATCTATTAGACGTGTCTCACAAATAAGGAGTAGTTTGAAGGTAACACTGTATCACAGTTATTCTGATGTTCAGAGAGAGGCTTTGGGTACGTGTGTGTGTGTGTGTGTGTGTGTGTGTGTACCCACGGTTATCTTCCTTGTTCAATAATTGAATAAAGCTGCATTTAATCTAAATTTATTGGACTTGTCATGTGTGCAGTGTCCTCCATCATTTCCGGTCCAGATTCCCTGATATCAGCGCTGTACTGATGTAGCCTGATCATCGGAGTGAGGCTACATTTACACTGCTACGTTTTGGTTTTTAAGCTGATTTATGAGCCAAAAGCGATCTGTGTTTTTAGCTCCAGTAGAAGAACTAATCTCCGTTTTTAAACTAACAAGCCCAAACCCAAATATCAACATTGTATACTGGGCATGCGCGTGCCGGGGGTGAACAGGAGGCAGCATGTATACTCAGCTCGTTGCTTGTAGTTGCCATGGTAACATTAGTAGTATAGTCTCAGAGAACGAACTGTTGTCACTCCCCAATGTGAGTGCAGATTTGAGTCGTGCATGCTCAGATGTAAACTGTTTACGACATAACGAGACATACTGAAATTTGTTAAATCCCTGAAATAATAAGCTTTTGTCATTACAAACAATAAAAGAAGATGGAAATCATAATCATAGATAGCTACTATTTCAAAAATATTTCAGCTATCTATAATTGATTGATTGCTAACGTTAGCTCAAAACGTCATTCAACTGACCGCTTTTGTTGTGTTTGATGCTAACTTGTAGCCAGCAGTGAACCAACTTGGTTAAGTAGGTCCATTTTTACTGTATTGACATTACAGAAGTCTCTTGTTAGCATCTTGTATGCTACTTGTCGCAAAGTGACGAATGCCCATCTCAAATTTGCACTCGACTTACATCGGGGAGTGACAACTTCATGACAGGTAAGAGTCGATCAGGTGGCGAAACATTGGCGCCAGTGTCGGTGTTGCCAAAGGTCTCCATTTGCGGCCGTTGAGGCGCCAACACAACCCCGCAGTCTCCAAACCAAAACGGGTCAGAAGTCTTTTCAAATGTCTCCGGTTTAGAGTTTTCAAATGTGGACATCAGAGTAAGACAGGGTTAGCAGCTACTACCTATGGCTATGATTCCTACTACGTGGACAAGCAAGGCCGTCTCTGTGTCCATCTTCATCTCTACATCAGAGGGCGCACTGAGGCAAGCGTGGAGGTGCCAGGGACAAACTTTGGAGTTTTTAGTATTTATTTAAACTTTGAGTATTACATTTGTATTTTTAATAACTGAAGCCATAATCTTTCCCTATACTTAACAATGCTGTTGCCATGTACACATATTGTACTGCAAAAAGTGAGAACTTTAAACAGGTTGGCATTTGAAGTTAATCGGCTTTGATCTGAAACTGCCATGTGTACAGTTGTGCATAGGAGGGCAGTGCTTGGGGTCACCGCTATGTTCCCTCAGCCATTCATTTCTATCAAAATGCCCCCCATATCAAAATTAGGCCTTAGTATGGTCCCTCAGCCCACATACCGCCACTGGTTAGGGGCTGAGGGTAGATGGGGCTGAGGGAACATAGGCATGCTCCCCAGAATTCTTATGTATATGACTCAGACGTTGCCAAACTAAGAGAGAAAAGCCAAAAACCTTTGTGATTCTATAGTGTTTTTGGCAGGATGTTGTGATGTTGTTTTTTTTCCAGGGAAGCAATTGTAGCAAGGACTCGTTTTAATCTGGTGCCACCCATCTGTCCATGTCTGGTCAGGGCATTATCGGGCTTGGGTAAACTGGCTCTAGCATTTGCCATTTTCTGTTAAGGAGGGGCTGATTATTTTATCCCAGCCAACTGGTGGCAAGAGTCATGTCAGTACTGCAGACGTCATTTTAGATCAACATGGATGCTGCAGTTGCTAGAAGGAGCAGTTGACATTTGTAATGTAGTCAGAATATGTTGATCTAAGAGTTGTTGTACACTGTCGCTTGTCGTCATTTGTGAGTTTTTATGAAAGGGAAGGTGTTGGGTTGTTTTTCCAACCAGCAGGAAGGAGGTCTAGATGCTGATGAGCTAAAAGACTAAATCTGATTTGAATTCAGTAAAAAGCAACACTAGTGCGGCATCTTTAAATCAACTGTACTCAAAATTAACCAATTTAGATAGACCTTATTACTAAATAAATCCTCGATCTTTGTGCATATTGTTGAAATAAACTGAATGAGCATGTTATTTCCTCAGGGAGCTGGCAGTGTTTGGAGTTTATTAAGGATGGGTGAGTGGAGGCCATCACTGGTGCCTTTGTGTGGAAGTGGTTCAGATGTCTATTCCTTTTAAGATGTCTATTCTAAGATGCATTTGTGTGGTTTTAGCTTTTTTTTTTTGCACTGCAGTCCATTTCACATGGCTGTTTGTTCTCTTGATACAGTTCCTTGTCTCCTTTATGTGGTGCACTTGGTTTAGCATGGTGGTTTTTTTTAATGCTCTCTGGCAGGGATAGTCACTGTCTCTGGGGCCGTTCTAGTGAATTGTGGGTCAGACAAAACAGGACTGGGCCACGTCTGTTACAAAGCCCCGCTGGGTAAGGCCCAGTGCCATCGGATGGCTCGACATTCAGTTTCTATCGCAGTGCTCGAGGGGCCAGATGGACACACTGCAAAAAGATTGCAAACCTAGCAAGTGATTTTATTTTGTGCTCAGATTCATTCAAGGTGTATTACTGTAAGTTAAGATTATCACCACCTAAATTTACCGCAGTTCATCTGCAGGAATGTAAAGGTTGCGTCCGAAAACGCATCATATGCGCTACATACTCAATATGCATGCTATTGTCCAACATACTTTTGTGTAAATAAAGAGCAGTGTGTATCTTTTCAGATGCACTAAGCTGTCATCTTCAACGTCCCTTCCTGAAAGCCTCATTGCTGGTTGGAGAGACGTAACCATGGTAACCCCTGCCGACCTCCGCGTTTGCGGCATTGCCAGATAATGCTTAAATACTGAAAAAAGTAAGCAACTAGGTCACAGGTGACAAAATCACAGATTTTAAATATTTAGAAGTGTAAATTAGAGCGTTAATGGCATTACTGAGCTGCCTTGGTTGCTGCCCGTTTGTCATGGACATTTGCATACTGTAGTATTTCAATGGAAATTGTATGCAATTTGCATATTATTGTTATCATACTAACAAAAAACTACTGTACTTATTGATTTGGCCTATTTGATAGCATTTTAGTATGCAGTTTCAGATGCAATAGGCTTCGTCATTAATATTGATGACTCTGTTTCGGCTGTTCCACTCGCAATGTGCAGATGCTTGCTTTTTAAATGTAAACAGAGTTAAAGGTCTGACATGGTGCTCTTTGGATGCTTTTATATAGACCTTAGTGGTCCCCTAATACTGTATCTGAAGTCTCTTTTATATAGCCCTTAGTGGTCCCCTAATACTGTATCTGAAGTCTTTTATATAGACCTTAGTGGTCCCCTAACACTGTATCTGAAGTCTTTTATATAGACCTTAGTGGTCCCCTAACACTGTATCTGAAGTCTCTTTTATATAGACCTTAGTGGTCCCCTAATACTGTATCTGAAGTCTCTTTTATATAGACCTTAGTGGTCCCCTAATACTGTATCTGAAGTCTCTTTTATATAGACCTTAGTGGTCCCCTAACACTGTATCTGAAGTCTCTTTTATATAGACCTTAGTGGTCCCCTGATACTGTATCTGAAGTCTCTTTCCCAAAATTCAGCCTTGGTGCAGAATTACAGCCACTAGAGCCATTCTCACAATGAGCTTTCCTTGATATTTGCCATTTCTGAGTCTCTAGCTTTTGAGGAGGAGAGGGGGAGTGGGGGCAAGGTGGAGGCTGGGGGTGTGGCCTTGACCAACTGCCACTTTGCTCGTTTGAAGGCCATGATGTCTCTCTATCAAGAGTGGGCCAAATTCTCTGGGCAGGCAGAGCAGAGAAAGGTGAGGTAACCTTGGTTGATCTGGATTCTGATTTAGTTTGATGGATTTTGGGTTGAGCCATTTTGGGTACCTTGGATCACCTCTTAATTTCTGCAGAGGTTGCAGTCTTTCTTGTCTACCGCTCTCATTTCCGCCAATTCTACATTTTCGGTGCCAATTGTAAAGCAAATAAACAATGCAAATAGTTTCTTAAAGGTACGGTGACATGGTGCTCTTTGGATGCTTTTATATAGATCTTAGGGGTCTTCAGTCTTGCTGGACAGGCAAAAGCAGAGAAAGGGGAGGTAACCTTTCCCCTTATGACCTCATAAGGGGAAGATTCCAGATCGGCCCATCTGAGCTTTCATTTTCTCAAAGGCAGGTTTACACCTATCACCATTTCTATCCACTGGGGGACCATAGGCAGGCTGGGGGAACTCATATTAATGTTAAAAAACCTCAAAGTGAAATTTTCATGCCATGGGACCTTTAACGCTGAAGAAAAGAATATGTGAGGAATCAGCAAAGAGAATGTGGAGACTGTGATGATCCTGACAATAAGCTAACATTATGTCCCACGTTCTGTGTGTTAGCTTAATTTACACTCATAGTTAGCCTAAAACTGACATTTGGATATTTTGCTTGGTAACAAAATGCTTGCTGCAAACGTAACTTTGAACATAACTTCCCATTCTCTCTGCTAATTCCTCATGTCTGTATGTCTGTATTTTGTCTTCAAAAAAAGCTCAGTTTATCGAGTCGGCAGCTTATAAAAACTTTAGTCATGGATTATTTACTCTGTTGGTAGTGAACGTAACCACACAGCAGCTTATAGGCATTCTCTGTTGTTTGCTAGCAGACGGAATTGACAATACAAGGCAATTCAATCAGGAGAGACTTTTTTGCAGATATGCAAAGGTTTATTGTACATAAGCATAAAAAAACGATACCGTTGTTGGAGATTAGACTCTGTCGTGATAGAATAATTTGTGAAAGGGGTAAGGAAGCCAAGATAATCCCCCATCCCGATGGAGTCTAGACTCTGGAGGTGGCGGCAAGGGAGCCCGAAGACCAGACCGAAGGAGTCGACGGAGCATCCCGCAGGAGGAAGACCCAGGGTGCCTTTGGGTGACGATGACTGCAGGTGGAAGGGGAGGTGGAGGGTTGCACGCTGTGCCTGAAATGACAGCTGACAGCAGCAGGGAGAGAAACAGATTTAAAGCAACGAACGCCTCCAGCAGCTGATTTGATTTAGGAAGACAGCAGTGATTAAGTGTTACGCCTTACAGAAATAATTTACTCTGAGCTACATTAGAGAGCGGAGTGTTGTTTTTCCCGCCGGTGGACGTGGGTTTTAGAGTATGATGCGATGTCCTCTACCTATTCAACCAGGTGACTCTTTATTTTCTATTATTTCTATTATTTTATGATGAATCATGCACATTGGAGGAGCTGATTGGACAACACCTACCTGGAGTTGTATCTCGTACGATGTTCATGTTGTACATTTCGTATTGTGCAAAGTCTCTGAAAAGACACGGCACTTCCAGGCTGGATGGCAAAGCTTCTGGAAAGGCCTAGGATCACGCAGAAGTCCGTCTTTATTTCTATTGGCTCACATGTTAATGGCGAACATTCTGTAGTGTAAGTGGCCAACGTTACAGTATGTACTCTGGTTACACAGTTTAGCTCTAAAACCCAAGAACATCTGGGCCAGTCCATAAACGGCCTTCACCCCCATGTCAGTGGAAAACCCCAGAATGATAAGTTAACCTACTAATTGAGGATTTTGGTGATGATGATATATGATGATATATTACCAAAATATCCATTTTTTAAATAGGAATACTGTCGGGTACAGTTTACCAAGGTAAGTTGAATTTGTTCCACTGTTAGGCCACAAACACAGTTGCCTGGTGCTGCCTTAAGGCATGTTTTATTTCCTTGTCTGATAAATATTTTCCCAAAGAAGTCACATTAACATAAACTAAGTGAAATATATGTAAATGTACAATATGATATGCCAGTGCAGAATGGTTCTCTGAGTGAATACATCAAGAAGAAAGGTTAAGTAATTTGCATTTTTTGCAGTGCACGAAGCGATGGCCTACACATTCCTCCCCCCCTCCCTTGGGGGTTTACCAGGGGGCATGTCTTCTCCCTACAAAACTTTTGCAGCATCTGTGTCTGGACGTCATGAACAGAGCCATCCGTGAGCCAACAGTCCCTCAGGCTTTGGGGCGGCGGAGGGTCATTCATTCTGCCCCGCAAAGCTCAGAGCTTCTGCTCCTCTTTGTCACAACCAACCACCCCCTCCCTATCTCCCTCCCCCCTTTCCGCCGCTTCTTGGAGCGCTTCCAGCCTCCAGGCAAGGAGCCTGTGATGAGAGAAGGGAAGAAAGGGGGAGAGGAGGATGAGGGGGCTGATGGATAGCTTGGCTCTGATCCAGACGTTGGCACTGGAGGAGGAGGCGGAGGATGAGGAGGAGGATGAGGAGGAGGAGGAGGAGTAATGCTGTTTGTTTCTAACCCTCTGTTCAGAGAGAGACAGCAGCACTGTGAATGGATGGAAGTCAATGGAGGGCGGTCAGTGCTGGAGATGGACACGACTTTACTGCAGGCAGCAGGAATTCAGGCAACTTTATACATTTGATCGCATTTTGTATAGTGTACATAAGTACGTGTGCATGTAGCTACTGTGGGTGCTGTACATTTTCCATTATCTTTAAGGCAGTGAGGCTTATGTATAGTGTGGTCATCACAATTTCAAATTTTTTTTTTTAAAGATAATTTTTTGGGGCATTTTTTAGCTTTTATTTTTGACAGGACAGATGAAGACTTGAAAGGGGAGAGAAAAAGGGAATGACATGCAGCAAAGAGCCGCGGATCGGAGTCAAACCCGGGCCCGCTGCAATAAGGAGTAAACCTGTATACATGGTCGCCCCCTCTACCAACTGAGCTATCAGGGCGCCCATGATTTCAATTTTAAATCAATCGTTTGAAACAAGCTTTCAATTTTTGACTATCGAAATCAAAAGCAGGGATGACAATATTTAAAAAATAATTAAAATATATTCGTATTATTACCACTATGATGTGGGCCTTGGGTCGCGCCCACAGACTATATGAATGGACAGCGGCTGTGGCTCAGGGGTGAGGCGGTTTGATCCCTGGCCCTACAGTCCCATGTCGAAGTGTCCTTGGCTTGGACACTGATGCCGCTCCAAATTTGTGTGAGTGTGTGTGTGTGAATGGTTCCTGTACTATGTAAAAAGCGCTTTGAGTAGTTAATATTAACAGTCTATGGTCGTGCCCTAGTTTTGGAAATCAGGAAGCCATGCAGCAGTGACGTAGCAGAAACCGTAAAGTACACCATGACAACATCCAGGGGATCACCAAACCAGCTATCTGTGAAACAAATATTTGAATCGATATCGGCCTTAAAAAATCCTTTATCGGTCGGGCTCTACTCGAGAAGGCCACGGTATTTGCGTTTTATAAAAGAAACCGAAGCATTCAGCAGGCAGAAACAGATCTCTGAAGGGCCATCACTGCAGAGGATGAGAGGCAGCACGAAGAGAAGAAACAACAACCTTTCTCCATGGTCTTAAAAGGAGAATAAGTCAACATGATGGCTCTCATTTTCTTGTATTATTCACCCTCCGCGTCTCTGCTGCTGAGCTCCACCCACGTACTGCAGAGACAAATGAAAGGAAGAGACCAATTGAGATATGGTTTCTAAGGTCTGGCTCGGGTTAAACTGACAGTTATAACGGAAAAACAACATAAATTAACTACTTTAAAGTAGATTTTCTTTAGGTCTACGTGGTATTGGATCAGTGCATAAACTCCAGTACTTCGTGATACCAATACCAGCGTTTTAGGCAGTATACTGGTATCGACATCGGGACATCGCCACTCTTTGCACAGACTCTCCCGGGGTCACGCTCCCATAAGAAGTAGCAAAGGCAAAGCCGACAAAACAAAATAATAAATGACTGTAATAAATGCCAGCCTCAAACCACATGTCCCTGTGTGAAATTACACATCCATGGACACTGTGAAAGTATTTTTCCTTTAGAAGATAGGAAGTTATTGTATATATTTTTTTTAGTTTAGTAAATGTGATTGTAGTGTGGCGACGACTAAAAGACATCAAAACACTAGTTAAGACCATAAAGTGCAACTTGACTTCACAATATTTACGTTATCTACAGCTTTATCAATAATAGTTAAACATTTTTATTTTTATTCACAACTTAGATATATTTTTAATTATTTCTTATTTATTGTGTCCTGTTATTTCATGTGTATTCTGTATGTGTGCTGTGTGTCTGATTTTTCTTTTTTTTTTTTTTTTTTTGCTGCTGCAACTGGAATTTCCCAATTTTTTGGGATCAATAAAAATCCTGTCTGTCAGTCTGTCTGTCTGTCTGTCTGTCTGTCTGTCTGTCTGTCTGTCTGTCTGTCTGTCTGTCTCATCAACTATAACAGCAGTCCCCCTGAGTAGTACTCCTGAGACACGAACACCCGTTTTCAGGGTGAAAGTCTTGTGTTTTCACCTTACCTTGTGGATAAGTCACACTCAAGGGAATGAAGAGTTGAAGATATTAGATGTAGAGGAAGCTATATTATACATATATACTAGAGCCCGACCGATATATCGGCAGGCCGATATTATCGGCCGAGATTAGGCATTTCCCGATCTACCGGTATCGGCATTTAAAATGGCCAATAAAAATGAAAAGTATTAAGTCATCGGAATCATTTATGACAAATGTTTTGTAACCCGTTTCTGGATTATTTTTTCTTTTAAAATATATATCGGATGTTTAAATATTTTATGTTTTAATATTGGCATCGGTATCGGCCAATACTTATTAGCCGTCCAATTTTATCAATATAAGTGATGTGTAACATACAGTCCCTGTTCGTAACCATGCGCAACGCACATAGGCTGAGGAAAGCTGAATAGCAGTTGTATTTAGCGCACACTATGTGAGGTTCAAGGCTCATTTGAAAAGATGTGCTTTTATTTTACTTTTGTTTGAATCGACTGAGCTAACCTCTCGGATTTGGGTCGGAAGACGATTCCAAAAAAGGAGTGGCTTGGTAAGAGAAGGCACTACCACCTACTGAGGCTTTGGTTGATAGGAAGAATGGTGAAAGTCTGTGTAATATTTATATTTTACAAGTTAAAAGTAGAACCTTGAAATCAGATCTAGCTCGTAAAGGGACCCAATGTGAAGAAATAAGAGCGGGGTAAGATGATCAAATGTTCAAATGAGTTTTGGTTATGTCCTACCAGCAATATTTTGTTCAAGTTGTAGCTTGCTTATAGTTGATTTCCTTCATGTTAGCCAGAGGAAAGTGTATTACAGTAGTCATGAGCCTCGATGAGGAAAATGCATGAACAAGTGTTTCAGCCTCAGCCACGGAAAGAGTGGGTCAAATTTTGGCAATGTTTCATGAGTGGAAATATGCACTCTTGGTCATATTGTTGACATGTAGAGATTAGGATCAAATAGGACACCAAGATGTCTAATACTTTGTGGAATAGTGTAACCTGCTGTGTTGAGAGCTCACAGAACTTCTTTCTAATCGGCTTTGCACTATTGTAGTTTTCTCAGCAGTTAAAAGGAGGAAGTTTTTTTTCGGTTTCACCAGCTGATAACAGGCAACCACTGGGTTGTTATGCTGTGTTCCTAGGCAACAAACAGGCTGACATTTGCCTAACTGTGCCATATATCAGCGGTTGCACTGATCAAGGCCACGTATACTGGCACCGGCCCGGTCCCTGTGGCACTGCCTCTGCGTGCTTGAACATCATTTGTGTTGTTGTAGCGACTTGTACACCCCCTCTCCTTCTCTGCAGACCAGACACTATTAGATAGATCCTGACATCATGTATTTCACACTCCATTGAATTGAACATCCCCTCTTAGAAATCTCTCAGTTCAATCTTATCTTAACAAGGCAGGGGTCCAGGCTGACAGTGGTTGCAAATTCTGTGCAATGTAGTGTTTGAGAGCTCTGGAGACGTTTTAAAGGGAAAAATATATTGGTGTAAAATCCATTTCTTCTTTCAATACCAAGTATACTATAAATGTTTAACTCATCACATAGTGAGAGATTCTGGCCTGTTTTTATTTTTTATACAGTATAATAAATGATTGTGAATATAATTGATCTTGGGATGTTTCATACATCCAGTCGCTTCCAAAATGTTGTTTTTGTGGCTGACTGGAGGAGTGTGTTCGGGAAGGGCAGTAAACTTCACTTTTTTCTCACAGCAGCAGGATGTGTTGTTGGGGAAGAGTGGGAAGTCGGACAATATTTTTGTGGACTATATCCAACACTGCACAGAGTCTACCAATAGTCTAGCGGTTTGAAGCCAGGCCAACGAGAATCACCGATCTATACAGCATATCCACACACAATGTTAGATAGGCACACGAAAAACAATGTCCAAATCCATCATGTTACATGTTCAAGTCAGCTGCACCGACCCGGGTGGAGCAACACAAATACATTGACAACCACAGATGATAATTATCTTACC
>JABXJD010000031.1:2425000-2505000 GCA_013375575.1 Percina caprodes
TACCATGAAGAACCCAATAAGCAGCCCTCATACATAATGATTAAGTGGCTGCATCCTCCCCAAAATCCCCTCACAGCATGAGCCGGATCGGAGGTTTTCCTACACTGAAATCTGAATTGTTTGCTTCCCATAGCACTTAACATAAATTATGCCTAACTTAGAGGATGAGGTATTAGCAGAGTCCTTACTAGGAACTTACTAGACAGTTTCAAATAATTTTATCATTAGTGGTTTATAAGCATGTAGCAAAATAGCAACTTAAATAACCCGTTAGCAGAGCTATTTAGGTCTACATTAGGTCCGTTACCATCTATCTATTTCCATTTGCAATTTCAATTTGTGCATGAAATGGAGGTGCCAGGAAAAAAAAAAACGCTTTAATGTAAAAAGACATAACAAAAAAAAGACATAACAAAAAACAGTGTCATGTCTGTTTCTGGTTTTACCCAAAATTTCTGATTTAAAAAAGGTAAAATCTCCTTGGCAGCCAAGTGCTTTATTATTATTACTAACAGCTTTCTGTGCGGGATAGTGCAAACTATTTAGTGTTAATCAAAGTTGCCAAAATACTGTCAAGATGAGGCTATGTCATTAGTAGTTAGGGTTCCAGGTATCCTAAAGTAACACGGTGATAAACAAGTTTGTGGAGACAATGTGTCCCATCATTGTCCTTCTGGAGGTCACAGACGTTGACTACAGTCACCCAATGAAGTGACCCAATGAAGTGACCCAATGAAGACCCAATGATGACCCAATGATGACCCAATGAAGACCCAATGATGACCCAATGAAGACCCAATGAAGACCCAATGAAGTGACCCAATGATGACCCAATGAAGTGACCCAATGAAGACCCAATGAAGTGACCCAATGAAGACCCAATGATGACCCAATGATGACCCAATGAAGACCCAATGATGACCCAATGAAGACCCAATGAAGACCCAATGAAGTGACCCAATGATGACCCAATGAAGTGACCCAATGATGACCCAATGAAGTGACCCAATGAAGACCCAATGAAGTGACCCAATGAAGACCCAGTGATGACCCAATGAAGTGACCCAATGAAGTGACCCAATGATGACCCAATTTTTTCCAGGAACTAGAATGTGGTCATTATCAATTACAGGTGTCGCTCCCCGTTGTATGTCGAGTGCAGATGTGAGTCATGATCAGATTTAAACGGTTTACGGCATAACGTGTCATACTGAAATTTGTGAAATCAATGAAATAATAAAGTATTCTCATTACAAAAAATAACGGAAGATGGGAATCACTTCAAAAACGTTGTAGCTATCTATGATTGTTGGATTGCTAACGTTAGCTCAAAACGCCACTGAAGTGACGGCCTTTGTTGTGTTGTTTTTTTTAAAGATTTTTTTTTGGGCATTTTATGCCTTTATTTCCTATTTCCATAGGACAGATGAAGACATGAAAGGGGAGAGAGAGGGGGGTTGTTGGTTGTTGGGTCCTTGTAAATTATACAAGAGTGTGGTCTGGACTTACTCTATCTGTAAAGTGTCTCGAAATAACTCTTGTTATGAATTGATACTATAAATAAAATTGAATTGAGTATTAAAAGAAGAGAGCTTTAAAAAGCTCCGTTCATGGGGTCCCTTGCCAAATGCAGCCCCACCTCCTCCTCCCGACTCTTATTTTGGCGCTAGTTTACATGGACTCTCAGGATGAAACCCTGCCAAATGAGTTGAATATAGGGCTGGGTATTGTTAAAAAAATGTTAGTACATGTACCAATACCAATTTTATAAAATCCAGTTTAACAAAAAGAAATGACATTACAGCACACGTCTTTTAATTGACTTTTTAGCTCCTCCTACATGAGCTCCCGTCTCTGTGTGTATCGTGTAGACAGCCAATCAGCAGCATCATTAGATCTTGGTAGAAGCATGCTTATTGGCTCACTGACACGGATGAGAGTTCCTCATTAGCTATTGAAATTGGATATTGAGTGACGAGGCATTTTTCGTTACTTCTATAATTCACTGGTTCACGACGCTTCAATCGGCCATCACTAGTTGACACGCAACAGAAACGCCACGCTCGCGTGACGCAGACGGCGGTGTGTAGCCGGCCTAAGAACCAATGTTTTAGCTATAAGAGCCTCAGAGTATAGGCTGCCAATAGGCCAAGTAGTTAGCCCCCTCCCCCCTCCCCCCCCCCAAAAAATGCACCACAGAGCGCCACAGGAAGTCATTCCTGCCTGTGGCCATCAAACTTTATAACTTCTCCTCTAAGTGTCTGACACACGGACACTTAGTGAGTTATATAATATTATCTGTTTTGTGCAATAACACTGGCATAAAATGTCTGCTACTATTACTGTTACCATTACAACTCCTTAATTATGTACTGTATCACAAAAATTCCTTTTAACTAAGTAAATACCGTACATATCCACACTCCTTATACTACTTTTATATTTCTACTCTGCAACTGTAACACAGAATTTCCTTTTGGGGATCAATAAAGTAATGATAACTGATATGTCTTCCTCTTGAAATGTATCAGTTTCACAGCCGGCGATGTTTCACAAAGTCAAAAAGCTGTGTGTGTGTGTGTGTGTGTGTGTGTGTGTGTGTGGGGGGGGGGAGTTGAGAGAGAGAGAGAGAACAACTAGAGTTGTTAAGTGTGTCGCCTCACAGGGACCTGACTGGCATTTAGGCTGAATATTCCCACAAGGCAGTGTGTAATTAATTATCCTGCTGTTCACAGCCACAGCATCGCACCACCGCCACCACCTCCAACCCTGCTTCCTGCCCAGCCCCCCATAGGTTAAAATGGGGATAATCAGTTCCACTGGGACCACTCTTCACAGCCACCACCAACCGCCTCCTCTCCTCCACACACACACACACACACACACACCACTGCTAACTGACACTGCATGCTGTGCCACTTTTGCCCCACACCTCTCCTCATCAATGACATCCCCATCTGGACAAGAAGAACAACAACGCTCAGCTGATTTCTCACTCCTCCTTTCACACCCAAAACACATTGATTTTTTTATTATAAATGAAACTACCCAGCAATATACGGGCCTACAAGCACAGCTGCAATAACTAGACCATTAAACACACACAGAACAGTTCGTTTCCAGTTTCTAAAATGAGTGCTTTTACTTTTGATACTTTTAGTACATTTTCCTGATGATACTTACATAATTTTACTTAAGTAATATCTTCAATGCAGGACTTTAACTTGGATCAGTGAATTTTTACTGTGTGGTATTAGTACTTTCACTCTTCCACCACTGCATGTAACTAGTGATGGGAATACCGGTGTTACTAACAGCGTTACTTTTTACAGTAACAAGTCTTAATAACACCGTTACCGTTACTGCTGAAAAATGCTTTTTTCTTGCACGAGACAAGCGCATAAATGCTGATGATTGGCTGAGGTTGAGTAAAATTTCACGGTAAGCCAATCAGAGGTAGAGTTGGGCGGGTGTTCGAATGCTCTCATAGTCGGACACCATGAACAACACAAGCGAGTCAGTCAACGAGAGACTGGTATGGTGTTATGAAATCAAGGATGGGGGCTGGGGGCATTTTCTGCTAAAGATTTGGTCACAAAACAAAGGGGAGACACTTTGTTTCCCTCACTATGACGCTAGAGTGGCTACTCGCTCCGAAGATAATCACCGTAACTCTCTCACTTTCTACCTCGCTCTATCACTCCCAGTTGTGGCCTGTTGAGGGGCAATAAATATCAAAAGTTGTGTTATTTGTATGGATCCACTATACATATCAACATAATATACGTACACGGCATTTGATTGGAGGCTAGTCTCACTTTGTCCCACAGCAACGTCAAAATAGATCAGATGTGTGGACATTGTTTCTGTTAATAATGTATTATATTAAGTGTCCATTTCATTATAATATTCAGATTTATCATAAATAATTGAACATACACATGTATTTTAAGTTCCATTAAAGAGGAGGTGGGGTCACAATTGAGCATTTAAAAAAGTACTTGAATGTAACGCATTAGTTACTTTCTGAAGTAACAAGTTACTTTTATAATTTGTAGCTAAGTATCTACATTAGTTACTTTTTAGAAGAAGTAACTGTAACTAATTACTTTTTAAAGGTAACTTGCCCAACACTGCATGTAATGCAGTACAGGGATGCCAGGGAGTGGCCTCTACTTTTATTTTTTTATTCTCAAGGTGATATCAGAGGATTGCTGACTACAAATCCCAGTAGCCTGGGAAGGTACCTGTCCTAGTCTCACATGTAGGGGTACTGACGCGGGCTCGTGGGGAGGACAGATGAAAGCGAATGAGCGCTGAGACCAGAGGAGGATAAAGGCCGTAGCTTTTTGCACAACCTGACCGCTCTCTGCTGCGGCACCACAGGGGAGCGGTGCACACTCAGCGTAGCTGTTGGTTCACAGGGACTTTATTACTGAGGAGTTTGCACCGCCAGAAACGATTGGGATTGGTTTGTTTTTCTCCTTTCCTGTGATGTATGTGTAGAGGAGCCTGACCTTTCTCCACAGCGCTGTGGCTATAGGTTTGATAATGCGAGATTAGTTATATTGTGTAGCATAATAAAAAAAAAGTCACTTTTGTGATTTGAAAATTGCTTTCTATTTAGAGCCCGACCGATAAAGGATTTTTAAGGCCGATACGATACAAAAATTTTGTTATTTAAAAATCCAACATTATTCCAACATTTCGGCCAATATACTGTATTTGGAAAAAAATATAAAAAATCCAGAAACGCGTAAAAACAGATTTCCCTAACATTAGTTATTTGTAGTTATTTATGAGTTCTCACTAAAATAATATGATAATAATTAGTTTTATTGTCACAACAGAACAGGGGAACGTCCAATATATTAAAGGTCTGATAAATAAAATGTATAAAAATACAAACTTAAGATATGAAATGTAAAATTCTTTGAACAAAAACACATTAACAAAAAAAATAAAAAATCTATGTTGCGAACAGCGATGTTGTAGAGCGTCCTCTGGTGGACAGACTGTGCAACGCCAACACTCATAACATGGTTGACAGTCCATTTTTATTTTATTTTTTAAAATATTCATTTATCCAAATCATTTATTTGTTATTATAAATGATTCCGATGAGTGAATATTAAAAAAAATTGTTTTTTAAATCGGCCACCATAAATGCAGATACCGATAGATCAGGAAATGCTTAATATCGGCCAATAATATTGGCCTGCCAATATATCGGTCGGGCTCTAATTCTTATGATTTTGATTAGGTTTATCGTTCAGCCATCAAAAGAAATTGTGAGAGCGTGTCCAATCAAAAGGACCAAACCTCTTCTGTGGCACAGTGTATTTATTTGAGGATCTGGTTTGATCCTGTCACATGTGACCAATACAGTGGCATCACACTCATCACCCTGGGTCTGCTCTGTGATGAAAAGATGGGCCCGCTAAGGCTGCTGGCCCCTTTGTACTCTCTGTATACCATCATGCACCTTACTGGAAGATGAGATAAAGTATACATGAGGTGCTGTTTTCATGGCGCCTTGATGAACACAGTGAAGCTGATACGTTGACGTACAAGTTAATAAATAATCTGCAGCGGAGTATTATTTCAAGATACAGGTCCTCACCACTAAGCTAAAGGCTTTATAGGAAGCACATGTTTGACATCGAGAATAACAGGGTGATTGCTTTATATCTTGGCTATACGGTCAGGTAAACCTGTTGGTGAGTCCTAGGGTATAACATTTCTGATTGGCCCACTGCGATCACCCCTACCCCCCCAACTTCCTTCCTCTGTGCATTGTGAATGTGCCTCCAAGTTCCTATTAAGTCTAGTACACGTAGCAGACTACAGATAGAGGCTTTATTATTTGCCCAAAGACTTAGAAAACTGCGGGTAGTCCCATGCTGGGAAATAGCAGCAGGTTTTTTTCTGTATGGCTCGGTTTGGATAAATTTGATTAAATACAAATGCATATGCACCATGATACAGTCCTGGAGGACCCACCTTGGTTGTTTCAGTGCTTTAATGGTGCAAATTCCATAAAACTTTGCAGTTAGTCAAATTACTAAAGACAGTATAGCTGAGGCTTTTTAAAAATGCGACAAACCCTATCCCAGAATATATCCCAGACCTTACTCAACAACGCTGTGGACTAGAGCCCGACCGATATATCCGCGGGCCGATATTATTGGCCAATATTAGGCATTTCCTGCACTATCAGTATCGGCGTATTTAATGGCCGATAAATCTGAATAATTTATAATGACAAATTAACAATTCTGATGAATGAATGTTTAAAAAATAAAATAAAAACGGTCAATGAGTGTTGGTGTTGCATTGTCTGTCCACCCGAGGACGCTCTACAACGTCCCCGTTGGCAACTCGTTGGGTTATTTTTTTTGTTAATGTGTTTTTGTTCAAAGGGCTTTAAGTTTCATATCTTAAGTTTGTATTTTTATACATTTTATTTATCAGAACTTTAATACATTTTGTTGTTCCTCTGTTCTGTTGTGACAATAAAACATATTATATTATTTTAGTGATAACTCATAAATAACTACAAATCACTAATGTTGGGGAAATCTGTTTGTTTTTAAGCTTTTTTTAATTTTTTAATTTTTATTTTTTTTAATATACATTGATCGATATATCAAAATATCGGATTTTTAAATAATCAAATATTTCGGTATCAGCCTTAAAAAACCTTTATCGGTCGGGCTCTATTGTGGACGTAGGTCTGGCAATGCGAGACTACCCTGTTGGTAAACCAGCCATCTGGACTGCATTAATGATGGCACGTGACATATGATGTACTGTACGAATGGTATGAAAGTAGCACATTATACTGTATACTGCTGCTGTTGGTATAGGGGAACAAAAAATAGCAGGATGTTTTTAGCCTGACCGGCAAGCATTTCTGAGGTTATCCGAAAGGGACTGGCATTCATGTCTGTAGTTTTTTTTTTTTTTCAGCGTTTTTTTAGCTCATAGTGCACCCACCTTCACCTAGAGTTATAAATGAAAATCCCCCAAAACTCACATAGCGTTAGAAGTACCATCTTTTTTTTTATAAAGAAAAGATAACAGATAAATGCAGCGCTCTCTCGCCGGTCAAACAAAGCCACAGTCACTTGACTGTCTGCACAAACAGAAATGATCTGGTTTTACACAAGACCAGACACAGGGACACCGCCGCAGACATAGCAAACAGGCCCTTCCACATCCATTCCTGAACTCCATTTCCTGTTGAACTCTGCACTACCTGCCCTGGCCGGAGGCCCGAGCTGAGGCCCTAGTTTCGCCTCGCCTCCAGATGCAGCTGAGACACAGAAGGCTTCTGTTCCTGCAGGAACGTCACCCTGGTTTTGGGGGCCATGCACGCTCCCCCTTGTCTTTTTCAGAACATGACGAGTGTAAAAATCCACACCTGGACAACTTAATTACAGCCAGACTCTCTTTAAAACCCCACCTCAGTTTTCTGCTTTCTCCCACTCTCCATTAAAAATAAACAGCACAGTTTGGGTTACACAGACGTATGACTGTAACTGGTCAGGAAATCTATTCATACGTTGTATGCAAGTAGTCTGCGTAGCAGTAGTTGGATGAATCAGAGTCGGAGTGGGATTACAGGGACCTGGTGGCCAACTACTCTTCTGGTCTTTCTGGTCTTTTGTGGTCAAAAATGCCTTTTGATTTGTGTTGCAATGTAATTTCCCTAACTAAAACAATGTCAGGTCAGTGGAAAAGATGCAGCAAATTGGTTTGTAATTAACGTTAAAAGATTAAAAATATCAGTTGTGTTGATTCACGGGGCTTAGCATTGGGAATTATCACTCCCCCAGAAGCGTCTCAAAACAAACAGTCGGCCACAGATCCTAGTTCTGATACTGAGTTAGTTAAAATTGCTTTATAATGGCGCAGGACGATCCAATCACCCATCATTCCTTCCAATCGTCGATATCTGATTGGTAATCGTCACAAGCCTGCTGGAAATGTGAACTGAGGCTGTTTACAGGTAAGGACAGAGCAGACTCTACTTCCTGAGGGAAAACTCAGGTCTTAATGCCTGCAACGTTGCCAGTTACCAGTCTGATGTTGCGAGTACAATCTTCTTCGCGGCAACGTGCCGGGGCAGTGGCATCACAGCTGGCGACCAAAACAAAGGCCGACTCTGTTCTACTCCATCGCGTCAAAAAGCATTGCTTGGTCAGGTGCCTTTGGCGTTCCATATTGACGCAGAAAGCCTTCTTTAGCGTCATATTTAGACGTGCGTGGTCGGGACACTGGGTTGGGACTCTTGGCGGCACTATTTTGACTTCCCGGGACTCCCGTCTAGGCCTTTGGCGGCACAAGAATGGGACAGTTAGGTTTAGGAAAAGATCGCAATGGGGTTACAAAATTAACGTTTCAGTGACACGCGGGACATGAACCCCGGTCTTCTGGGTAAAAGTCCTGTGTTGTTTGATCCATTCACCACCCCGACCAACCTCCTTATGCGGATTGTTAGTCTTTCATACTACTCGCTACCGTTGTCACTCTTATTATTCCATACAGATGCTAAAGGGTGATTTTTGTGTCGGTATCTGATGAGAATCGCTGACCAAGCGTCAGTATTTCACGAGTTGGGAATGAGAACGCGTTGGGAACTATCTTGGGGCCGTTAGAGGTGGCGGTGGAGCCCCTTCTCCATGCTGCTCAAACGGTTGTGCATCACAAAAAAACCGCCTCACATCCCCTTGACAGTTCCCCTGGTCGAACAGCGGAGCATTTTCAGTAAGCTCCGCTGGGACAAGGACCGCTACAGGAGGTTCTTCCTGCCAGCTGCCATACGAAAAGTCCCCTCTGTGGCAGGACGGGGGGTCGGGAGGTGAAGCCTCACGCTTCCCTACTGAGACAAATACAAACACTCTCACCCTGGACTCATACATCTTTCCATTGTCTGATTCAAAACTGCACTACAACTTTACGACAGTATACTTGCATTTGCGTGTCAAATTTGCACATGTATGTATGTATGTGGAAGTTATTGTTTAATTTGTTGAACGTTTCTGGTACAGGATATAAAATCCTCTATTCAAGACTTGAATACAACCAAAGGGAAATGATTGTGATGAACAAATTTGAACTCACACTCATATTAATTACATTATCAAAAAATGTCTTACATTTCATGAATAAATTACATAAATAAGTGTACACGACATCTTTGGACAAACAAAATCCAAACTATTCTTGAAAGAGTTTTTGCGGTATAATTTCCCATTTGTATTAATAAAGTCCTCTATCCTGTCTTCAACAGGTGGTCACCAAATTATTGGTTTAAGGTTAGGGTTGTAAATGTACTAACATGAATCCAACATATTATTAGCGCATATAAATCAGCCTTAAAACACTGACCCGTTTAACATAATTAAAACATGATTTAAAAAAGCATGCCAATAATTACTGTTTTAATAATATAGGTATTCTATGCACTAAAAAGGTATGCACAATGGCTTCAGGCCACCCAAACGTTATATAGGCCTGGTTTGATATGCAACTTAATTTTCTACTATATATATATATATATATATATTGTATGGGGTCCCTGATCAGTCTCTCTGTTAAGCGGTCCTTGGCTTAGAAAAGGCCCCTGCTATAGTGGAGTACCACTGATGTGTATCATTTAATAATTTGATATCAATTCCACCTAATTACTGACAGTTACTTACTGAAGCGATTCATCACCTGATTCTATGGCTGCAAACATTGGCCTCCAGCTGTGCTAAGAGCTACGCACATAACATAAAATCAAATTAAGTACAGATGGTTTGAGGAGCAAGTTTCCCTTCAGTGTCTCATTTAACATTCCACTTCATTCACTGACCTTTAGTCAGCCAATATTAGCAACATGAAATAGTGCAAGGCCTTGAGATTGAATACACTCCAAATTGCAGTCTGTGAAAAGCAACCCCCTGTGAATGCCCCGGGGAATCCGAGTTCTAATGGGCATGTTTATGTATGTTCTTGTGCTCTTGTATGTTCCCTCCCCCTACAGGCTGCAATTGTGAATTCCCAACCTGAGGCTTTTCAAGAGCATGACAGCCCCAGCAGGCGAGATGAAAGTAGTGATTTTATTCCTCCCTCCATAATTCTAGCCTGTTTTGTCCACTATATGTCATTACCGGGAGCTGCATCTAGTTATTTGTGTCCTGTGGCCGGATACATGTGCACAGAGGGAAGCAATTTGTGTGAGAGGCGTTTCAGGACAAAGAAAGGCGACTGATTTTCAGATCAGTGAGCTCGCAGGCGAAGGGCCGCCCGCAAGCAGCACTCCTCACAGACATTGTTTAACTGAGGTGGTGCGGTCTCTCCGTGCAACTGGCAGCCGTCTTTACACTGCAGCTGATGTTTAGGAAAACATTTTGGGCTTAAAGCGGCTCCTGATTTTGATGGAAAAACTAAAGAAAGCAATGCAAAGAGCATGTGAAGCCATGCTAAAACTGCCTTTAACCAGCGCACGTTAATCTGTGGGTCAGGATCCCCAAAGGGGTCACAAGATAAATCATAAGGTTCACGAGATGGTCAGGAAATATATATTTAGTTTTACTTCTTCAGGCCATTAACATCACTTTAATGAGACAGTCAGAGGAAGCACACGCTTGGTTGGTGTCTGCTGTGGCATTTTTTCACCGCTGAGATCGCCCCGCTTCCCAACATTGCAAACTAGCGTCTTGCTGCTAGCGGTTATCAGTTTATCGTCAAGCAAAGATAACACCGTCCCTCCAGGATATCGCCGCCTTCTTTTGAGATTGTTGCGGCCCAAAATGCCTGTTGCGGGAGCTTTTGTTTTTTTGTATGTTTGTTGCAATAATGTTGGAGAAAGTTGCAAAAAAAGTTGTGATTTTGTTTTTTATTTTTGTATAGTTTTTTAACCCTTGTGTTGTCTTCCTGTCAAACCCTAACACTTTTTCTTACATTTTTGTCCCTTTCTTCAACACTTTAGATGCTTTTTTTTCAATGTTTGTCACTTTATTTGACGTTTTCAACACTACGTAACACTAAGTTATTAATTTTAGTTTTACAGTTATTTTTGGAATTTATGGTCAATAAACCTCATTTATAGGAAATTATACCTAATGTTTGAGTTAGAAAAGCAGAAATTAGGAATTATTGAGACTAAAATTAAAGGAATGGATGTTGATGATAATCACAGACTGGAATATGTCAACTTTTACTCTCAATACTATTTCAAAAACACTTCAATTTGTTTTTTCTAATGCTATAAAATTGAATAAGACGCCCCAAAATTAATGAAAGTAGAGATTTTTACTTGCCAAAGAGCGTTGTGTGAAATTAATCATGTTATTTTGGGTTATTAAAAAGAACATTGATATAGGAAAACGGGTCAATTTGACCCGAGGACAACATGAAACTTGTTTTTGGGAGAATAAAACTACTCTAGGCTGAGTTTTCCTAGTAACCTAGTACCAAAAAGACTGCAAATGTTGGTATAATATGAAAATGGCTGGTGGATTTAGGACAAAAATAATAATTTATTGAATTAATCAAATTTGAACATGTCTGTTAGTGGCTTGTTGATCTTTACATTGTTAGTTCATTTCCTGTCCTGCCTGGGACACACAGTCATACGGTTTGATAAAGGACTTATTGGACTTTAACTTATCACTGCACCACAACAATCTCATGTGAGAAAATCTCATCTTCGTGAGACAGTGTGACATGAGTAAACAGGAAACTGTTAGAAACATGCAGAAATAGCACGGTATCAGTACGTATGTGAGATGCTTGAGGTTGGATGAAGCACGGCAGATAGAAAGAAAGGTGGAGAAAAGATGATGGGGAGCGAGGTTAGTCATCAAAGTTTGCTGTGTCCATATTTGATGGACTTCTTGGAGTCTATCTCCGAAAGTCTCATGTACTCATTCCAAAGGAAAGACAACAAAGCCCAAGACCTATTGTCTGAAAGTGACTTGTATGTCTTTTACTCATTTGTTTTCATCATTTAGAGAAGAAAATGAAATCTTAAAGAGGTTTTCTGAGTTCCTTTGTTTGATCAATAATGTGTAGGCAGCATCCATCTTTGTGGGCCAGATTTCAAAATGAAAGTCATATTTACCCAAGGCTAAGCCTACCTTCTTTCTAAGAATAGACATAATGTAAAAACACAATCTACACTATCGTATCTGTTTCTGCATATACTGTGTGTGTGTGTGTGTGTGTGTGTGTGTGTGCGTGTGCGAGGACCTGACAGCGGTTCATTTATATTTATATACAGCAGTGGATTTATTAAGCCATGCATTCCAATATGTGTTCACTTGTTGCCGGTTACTGTTCAATGTGAATTACGATGTGAATGTTCTAATGCTAAAAAAACTGATAATAATAACTTGTGACAACCGTACGGGAAACACCCCAAACCAAGCATTAGCCACAGCTGAGTGATGATGGGGCAGCATTGGCCCAATGATTGGCCAATGATGCCCGCATAGTGTCTAAAGGCCAACTGTCAGCTTGATGTGTCATGATCTATGGGACTTACAGTCAGCAGGGCAAAAATAACTTGATGCTAAGTTGTTTTCCAGGCCCACTCCAACAATAGACATAGTGTGGAGGAAATCTTTACCCCGGCATTCAGAAATCCCTGCCTCTGAACAATGCCCAAAATATCCACCAACTCTCTCTTTATGAATCAAATCCCTAAACGAGGATCCTATTGTTTGCGGCAGCTGAATAACCAAGCGATGCAGGCTGTATTTGGCATATCCTGTGCCGTTCCCCCTGCCGGGTGGAGGTTTCTGTTGCCTGCTCTCCCTGAATAGATAGCGAGATTGGCCCCGAGACACCAGAACATCCTGCCTGCACAGCAGGAATGTAAACAGGCCTGCATGTTATGTCTACCTGACCCGGCCTGATTTCATAACCTCAGCTAATCCTCAGCTGTATGTGCCATGCTATACTGGCCTGAATGTGGTGGGAAAACTGCTCTGTGATATGATTGGAAGGAACACCCACTTACCAAGCAGTACTTGACCCTTTTTCTCCCAGTACAAATGCTTTAATTACACTAAAAACTAAAAGTTTGACTGTGTTGCTTAAGATTGCTCTATTTATGTGTAGCTTTGTTTGGGGTATCATATTGTTCATGAGATAGTTAACAGGAAAAGTTGGGGTTGAATTATGTGTGACAAAGGGGCTGAGGTAGGCCTTTATTCTCTGAATGCATGCTATGTATTCTGTATCACCAACGTTTTATTTCAGGGATTGTTCCACAAGATGTCCCTCATTTTCGGCCGGATGTCCGTCACCTTCCTAGTTCTTATTTCCACCCTCCTCTTTCTTTGTCGTGGCGTTATAAACTCCGGTGGATTTATGAGGACTATGGTTAACTGCCTCTCCGGGAACCATCCTCTTAGAGAGAGGTTTGTGTGTCCCTATGAACCTCAGGGCTGTGTTGTCTGGAGCTTTGTCCTCCTGGTAGGGTCTCCTATGGCAAAGTGGTCTCAAGTGAGGGGCCAGACAAAGAATGGTTCAAAAACCCTATGAGCCAACGAGGTAGAGATGGAGTGGCGTTGGAGTTAACCCTGGTGGACCCTTGCAGGTGATGGGGGACTCTGACTGTTGTTTGTGCATATGCACCAGTATTTGGCCTTGGAGACCTTGAATGGAGTCCTGTATGGGCCTCCAGTGGGGGACTCCATAGTTCTGCTGGAGGACTTAAACGCACACATGGGCAATGATGAAGATACTTGGAGAGGCGTGATTGGGAGGAACGGCCTCCCTGATCTGAACCAGAGTGCTTGTCTGTTGTTGGACTTCTGTGCTAGTCATGGATTGTCTATAACAAACACCATGTTTGAACATAGGGATGCTCATGAGTGTACGTGGGACCAGAGCAGCCTAGGCCAAATCGTCAATGATTGACTTTATAATCGTTTCATCTGATTTGAGGCCGTATGTTTTGAACACTCGGGATTATATCTCCAACCTGGCCTGGGAATGCCACAGGATCCCCCAGTGGGAGCTGGTTAACGTGGCTAGGGAAGGGGAAGTTTGGGGTCCCCTGCTGGAGCTGCTGGAGCTGCTGTCCCCGCGACCCGATACCGGATAAACGGATGAAGATGGATGGATGGATATGGTTAACTGCCCCTCAGATCTCTGCAGGGTAAATCCAGACAGCTAGCTAGACTATCTGTCCAATCGGAGTTTTCTGTTGCACGACTAAAACAACTTTTGAACATACACGTGTTCCACCAAAACAAGTTCCTTCCCGGGGCTGTTTTGCAGCGGCACCGGGGCACCGTCCGACGCTTAGCATTGTCACCCACGTCATGCTGCTAGCTTAAAAAAAAGAAGCAAATCTATGACTTTGATGTAAAGATAATACATGTGAGGCACAAACTAAGGCTAAACACGTCAGGAACCTACAGTACCTATGTATTCAATTAAAAGAGATGAATTAAAAGAAGAAATTATTGAATAAAATGATGTAGTGAAATTCTAATAAACAGATTTTTAGGATTTCAATCTAACAAAATGTAATCCTGAGTGACTTAGATATCATACAATGCTTGACACACAGAGCACTAAGGTTCACTGAGCACAAACCTTTTCAGCTATTAAGTAAACGGCCCATATTTCTACTTAGACCTCATCTTTTATCTCCTTGCCCATGGAGGTAATTATCAGTGTTGTCACGGCATTGTGATTCATTAATGAAGCTTTCATCCCTGGCTTTCTGCCGGTGTCGAGGCCTGCGCTATCTTCGCCGACTTAATTAGTTCTCGCAGCGCTCACTCAGTTTAAGGCCCTTCTCAGTAAGCAAGTGATCTGAGGTGGAAGAAAAAGGGAACAGACGTGAGGGCAACTCCTGAAAAGTCTTTGATAGATCCCTTTCCTCCACTCCTAACCCTTCTCCGCGCTAATTCAAGTCGACCTGAGAAGCAAAAGCAATGTTGCTGGTCTCCATCAAGGGATGTGGAGGATGACTGATGTTGAAGGAGAGGAGTCTCTCGCTGAAACGTGCCAAGTACGCTCCATTTACTTTCCTTTCTTTCAATAGCTGTCTATCGCGGTTGTGAGTGGGAACTTGGGAGTCGTCATTTGAGAATTCTGCCTAATTTTGACACACTCAAGTCCATTGATACATCATTGATACGTATCTTTAAGTTACCAGTACAAGTTTGTGTTGCTTTTCTTAGATCTGATAGTTTTGATACTGTATCAGCTGTGTCAGAGTAGAGTTATCTTGTATGTTATGTGATTCTCTGCAGAGAGTTGTGACAAGCTGATCTCGCTTTGGTTTATTATTGGCGTTCAATATATCTCTAGCAGTTTGACATTTTTACAACTTATTTACACACATTTCTCTCTTCTCTGGTGGCTTTAGATGCTCCAAATACTGAAAAGGCTTCGCAGAAATAACCCTACAAATAACCCTTCAAATAATGATTCATTGATCTAATTTTGCAATAGGATATTGTGAAAAGCAGCATTCTGTTTTTTTGCCAGTAAGGGTAATAGAGCCCAAAATAATTAATTGGAAGTAGGACCGTGACGGTATAGTGTTTTTCTTATTGCGGTGACAAATCAACATATAACACAACATAGCAAAAGATGATGTAAAATGAGTTAAAAGTTGTTGGTTACTGGTTCCACTTATTTTTTATTCATCATTCTCATTCTCTATTTCAGAGCTGTTCATACTGTTCATATTGTAATATAATACTTATTTAATAACATAATGCTATTTATACCAGCACCCTTTGCACTATGCTCCATGAATAAAATAATAACTGTCATAATCATAATTTACTCCTGCATACTTTGCACTCTTGCCTCAACCTGTCTATATTAGCTAGAGCTTCTCAAGGCAATACCGCCGGTAAAGTGAATGAATGAATGAATGAATGAATGAATGAATGAATGAATGAATGGCGTTACCCCTAAAAAACATTGGCTTTCCCCTTAGCAGTGTTTCCATTTCAACGTGAGAGTCTTCACTGTGTTCTACTGTCATTTACGGCCACTCTGCTTTCTCTCCTCTACATTGATCTATTCCACAGACAGTTCAGAAAGCTGTAGTGTCAATAAAGTGAAAAGAAAAAAACAAAGTTAGCCGACAATGCCGAGGCCCGACGCTTTGCAGCACAGCGGTCTGAGCAGCTGAGCAGACAGAGAGCAGAGAAGGCGACTCAGCAGTTCTCTCTAAAGGCCCTGACACACCAACCCGACGGCTGACCGTTGGCAGAAAACGCCGTCGGACTGACCGACTCCCTGAGTTGGCCAAAAAAAAAAAGAGCCTTGGGACACACCGAAGCGATGCCGACTGCTGACTGGTGGGTCTGGTTTCTCTGGAAAATCAAAGCCAGATTGTCATGGTGGCTTGTTCAGACTACGATCTCATATTTTCCTAAAATAGTTCACCGAAACGTGTTTCTGAAAACATTTTAAGCGAGAAATGGGCCGTGCAGCTGCTGAATCTGTCTTCATTTCAGATCGACAAAGCTCCGTTTAAAAGATTTTCATTCGATTTTGAGAGACTCTAATCCCGCTCGTCATTTCCATGTTAGCACTCCACCAGTTAGATCGGTCATTTGAGCCAAAATGAAGGCTGTCCGATGGACAGCGGCCCTGAACACACCAAACAGACTCGAGTCACCAACCTCTCCAGACTTATTGGGTTATTGGGTTAGTGTGTCAGGGTCTTAATATAACCAATATAAGCTCCTCTGTTTAGGCTACAAAACGTGCATGCAAGCTGAAATTCAACCGTGCTGTTATGTCAGGATTAAGCTATGAGCAGAAGGTAACTCCACTAGCTGCTAGGCTAAACACTGCAGCGTTAATGTGTCCGTGTCCACCTCAGCTCAATGGACTGTCCGTCCTCATGTGCAAAGCTGAAGTGACGAGAGTTTTTTTTCAAGGCTGGGTACCAAATCCAATACTTTTCAGCATACTGTAGATGTACAGCACAATCACTGCATTCCTCTGCCTGTGTGTTTGGCGTGCTCTGTGTTTCCTCACTCTGCGCTGCCCGGTGACTTCACCTCTGCAGTGTGTGCTGCCAGCAGCTGAAACACAACCCAGCACGTACAGAGGGGAGAAATGAATCCCCTGTTTTCCTATACCGTGTATCCACCTCTCCCCCGCTGTGCCACATTTAGATAAATCCGATGCCCTCTTTGCAAAAAAATGTGCTGTCAGAAACAAAACCTGGGTCATTTAAAGCCAGCAGCAGAAGTTCTTTATAACAAGACAAGAGGTGTGTGTGTGTGTGTGTGTGTGTGTGTCTGTGTTAGAGCATGGAGAAGGGTGGGGTGTAGCCATAAATTCCTCTCACATGAATCAAAATCCGTCGTTACGATGATCATGGAACAGTGAAAGATGAGGAAGATGTGGTGAGAACAATATGTGCAGCATGAGAGACCACACCCTGAAGAATGGCCAGTGTAGTGGTACAAGTGAGCTGGCTGCGTCAGTATGAGCGGGCCTGTTTGAGTATCGACCTCAATAGTGTTGAAGTGGGGAGGAGATCTTGCGGAGTGGAAGTTTCTTTCCCCCACTGTCACTTTCTCTTTCTCCATGGTCCTCAGCACAGAATGTAACAATAGGATCCGGTTATAAACATGAGTTTTCATTATCAAACTTTGTTTCGAAGGCAGGGGTGTCCAGCTCATTGTCCCTGAGGGCCACCCTGGAATATGGGAATCTCATCAATGGCCAGACATGTATTCTTTATTTACATGTTTTTATTTAAAAATGAATATCTTTTACATGTCTCATATAGTCTTCTCACTTACAGTTTGGTCGACATAAAGCCCCCCAAAAAACAGCAAAAAAAGGCCCTTGAGTTATCTTAGAATTTAGCAAATCAAGCAAAACAATGATAACATTTTTAAAAGCAGACAACTCACAGCACGAAAATGAAAACTCTGGTTGTGTGAGAATTTCTGAGTCTCAAAGTCGGCAAATCAGCCAAATTCTGCTTTTGGGTGTCACGTAATTGCAGTTGGAAAAACAGTTTCTTGCCTTTTTGGTTTGGCACACAACTAGACGGGCCAAATGTGATTGGGATCCCAAATTGAAATGCGGGCCTTGAGTTTGACACGTGTCTTAAGGGATAAGGTTTTTTTCATGGAGGCTCTAAATACTGCAATACCCATGTGCCTCAGCGGCCGCAGCCACGGTGATGAGAGCGGTCAGAGGTGCAAGTCAGAGGTGCATTCAATTTAAAACGCTTTGTAGTTGCACACAATGAAAACCAGGTTTGTACCATGATTTTTACTACGTATTTTCTGATTTAATAAATGTCTTGATTTGTCAGTAAAATTTCTGAAAAAAGCAGAAATATACTGAGCCAAAAGTTCCATATTCAAATGACTTTTGTCCAACAGCCCAAATATTCTACAAAGATATTCAGTTTACCATCATACAAGTCAAAAAAAGCAGAACATGCTTATATTGAATACTAAAGTATACTAAAGTAAACCCCAACCGGTCGTCAGACACCGCCTACTAAGATCCTGTGTCTGGGTCTGGGTCTGTCCCAGGTTTCTGCCTAAAAGGGAGTTTTTTCTCGCCACTGTCGCACTGTTGCTTGCTCTGGAGGGAACTACTAGACCTGTTGGGTCCTTGTAAATTATGGAGTGTGGTCTAGACCCACTCTATCTGTAAAGTGTCTCGAGATAACTCTTGTTATGAATTGATACTATAAATAAAATTGCCCAAAAGTGCCCATATTATGAAAAAAAATAATCACTTTTTATAGGATTTGGGGTGTTATCTTGTGTCTCTGGTGCTTCCACATGCATACACACTTGGAAAAAAAGCCCTCCATGCTGTTTTGAGTGAGATCCGGTTTCTGAATGTCCTCTTCCTTCAGTCTCCGGGTGAGCTGTTCAACATCTGCACGGCTTTCTACGTCACTAGCCGAGACGAGGTGGCTAACCGTAGGATGCTAGCTCTAGCATGCTAGCTCGTTCTCAATGGCAAACCACTGCTACAACACCCACTAGTTGACCATAATCTCCAGAAGAACTACTTCCTGTCCCTGTTCTGCAGGTATTCCACAAGTGGCCCTGGTCTAGAAGAAGTCTCCCAGCTAATCCTGCCTTGGACTGACCAAAGTTGGAGAAAGAGTTATCTAGCTGATGGGATCTTACCGAGCTTCTGAGCATGTGCAGCTCCCAACAAAGATAGTCTAGAAGTGAGATGTCTCACTCTGGAGCTAAAACAGAGACCCAGACACACAGGGTGAAAACAGGATCTGCAGCAATGTGCAGTACAACAAAAATATGGTGTTTTATGTATATAAAACCATGTAAACCTATTCTGGTACAACCTCAAAATACAATTATGAACCTGAAAATCAGCATAATATGGGTGTTTTAAAGAAGATGGAATCAGATAATGATTGCTATTTTTGCTTAAAATAAGACTTCTAATCTAGACTGGGTTAGCCCCGCCCACTCTGCCGGCGATTTGATTTCTCCCTGCAGCTCGGTCTGGAAACCTGCACGTTTAATTCTCCTGCTTCAGTTCATAATTTTGCGGGAACCAATCACAAACCAGCTTATCTATCTGCCGCGCTTTTGGCGGGTTTGACGCAATGACGATGGAGAAGCCACCACGCACCTTCTTGTTTCCATTCAACATAGCGGCCACAAGGAAACCCGTTGACGCCGCTGTCGCTTCTACATCACCCGGGATCGTTGCTCTGATTGGCTGAAGCACTATCCAATTGCATACAGTCATTTGAACTACGCCTGTTGGTCACGCCTGTTGTGCAGAGAAGATACAGAGCAGACTCCCCAGACCAACGCTCAGTCTCAGATCTATTGAGCTTGGCTCAGTTCTGGTGATTGCCAGCATGGACCCAGAATCTGAACGTGAATCAATATAATTTAGTGATTGGTTGCTTTTTACCTAAATGCACCTTGGGAGTCTGAATGAATTTCTTTACTTTCATGGTTTCATGTCCATAAGCTTGTACTTTTGACTTTCTTTCTATTAAAAGAACAGATGTTTCTGACACAGTTGCTCATGTTTTGCAATAGACTAAAATGTACTTTTCCCTCTGGAACCCTGGACATCAGAAATAACTCCTCTAAACCATGATTCAAAAATAGGAACGCTTTATACTAACATGGTTTTTTATAGTACTGGTCAAAATGTGCCTATAGTGCTGAGTACAGACGACTATCAAATACCAAAAGCTGACTCTGAGTGTCTGGTTATTGGCAACGAAACCCCAGTGCCATGGAAGTAGTTTAAAACAATATGGAACAATGCTGAATGAACTCAGGCTGAGTCTAGTCCGTGCTTGCCTCTGCGTATTGTTTGAGGTCTCATACTCTCTTTCTTTTCTCCTTTTTTCTTCTTCTTCCATCTAGTGGTCTTCTGTTGCGAAACAAAGCGCTCAGTGTAACAAAGGGCAGCTGAAACACAAACACGCCGGCAGGCAGCATTCCCTTTCAACTCGACCGGTCTTGGCTCAAAGCAAACTCGCCCTGTTCTGACATTCCCTCCCACTGCAATACAAACCCAGCCCCCCCCCCCTTTGAGCATTTACCTACTGCGCAACACTTCTAACTGTAAGGACAGTAGGGAAACTAACTGTAAGGACAGTAGGGAAACTAACTGTAAGGACAGTAGGGAAACTAACTGTAAGGACAGTAAGGACACTAACTGTAAGGACAGTAAGGAAACTAACTGTAAGGACAGTAGGGACACTAACTGTAAGGACAGTAAGGAAACTAACTGTAAGGACAGTAAGGAAACTAACTGTAAGGACAGTAAGAACACTAACTGTAAGGACAGTAAGGAAACTAACTGTAAGGACAGTAGGGACACTAACTGTAAGGACAGTAAGAACACTAACTGTAAGGACAGTAGGGACACTAACTGTAAGGACAGTAAGAACACTAACTGTAAGGACAGTAGGGACACTAACTGTAAGGACAGTAAGGAAACTAACTGTAAGGACAGTAAGAACACTAACTGTAAGGACAGTAAGGAAACTAACTGTAAGGACAGTAGGGACACTAACTGTAAGGACAGTAGGGAAACTGTTTAAATATCATTATTTTAGTGAGAACTCATAACTACAAAGGCACAGGCACGCCGCGTGGAAAAGGGGAGTTAGGACGGGAAGGACACTGTTAAGGACACTGTTAAGGACACTGTTAAGGACATCTAGGCCCCGAAAAGACAGAGCTCCTTTTGCAGGTCGCAAAAAACTTGAGGCGCACTAAAATAATCTTGAATCTGGACTCTTGCACCATGCAGCCTTGTGTATGTTGCGGTCCCACTGCACATGTGCAAGAGACAATATTTTATAGCTTTATTAATTTAACATTTGCCACATTACATTCTAAGGGTGTGAGTGAATGCATCACCTTCTTCTTTATGTCCAACTTTGTTTTCTATTCTGTTTTTCCTACTCTGAAAGTGCCCCCCCTAGGACCTGATCGAGGTTATGGGGGGGGGGGCACTGACAATAACCAGATACAGGTTGCTGTAGCCTTAGTTGGGACAGTTACATTTGATAAATGGTCATTTTGTTCTGTTTACAGGTACTGGGTGGGCCCCCGACTCTCTCAGACCTCCTCCTGCTGCCTGTGTTTTTTAACCTTTTACCTAGAGATGGAAGGAACCATTTCTCTCTCTCTCTCTCTCTCTCTCTCTCTCTCTCTCTCTCTCTCTCTCTCTCTCTCTCTCTCTCTTTCTTTGGGTTTCCTCATAATTTCGCCTTCACAACACCACACATACATTTAACATAGCAACAAACATTGACTAAGACTTGCGGCCACATCTAAGCGGCTTGATTAGCGAAAAAAATATAACCACGATTATTTCGGTCAATATTGAAATCACGAAAATTGAACACGATTACTCGTTGACTTCTGGAAAGATCTTGCAATTAAAAAAATCAACAGTAAAAAAAACAACTGATACAACTGGGAAATTTGCATTAAATATGCCCTGCCACGTATTCCATGACTTTGTGGTAATGTCTGAAGTTGGACTCTGTAACATTTGTTGAGGAAAAAACTGCCTTGGTTACCATGGTTACCTTGTTTCTAGCCATTCTAGCGTAGTACAGAACACCTGCAGGAAGACTCAGCTCCATTTGGGCCAGTTCTCATTAATATTCAACGAGCTAAGCTGCTTGACTCTGATTGGCTAACGGCTAGCCAATGAGAGCCTGGCTGTCGGCATCCTTTACCCAGCGCAACTGGGCGAGCTCATGAATATTAATGAGCTCACTCAGGCAACATGACATCAGACTGACCAGCTGTTGTGATTGGTCTGATTTCTCCTCTTATTTCTTCTCAGTGGCTAGAGCTCACAGAGGAGGTAGCAGCTCATCTTCACATTCACCACATAACACATGTGGATTTAAAAGAAAATGCAATTAAAAACGGTTTTGTGTGGCAGGGCACCTTTAATACTTTTCTTATTTATACTATTTTTTTCATTCAGAACAGAGGAAATAAAAGTTTGAGTGCCAAACCTAATGAGCTAAATAATTGTTTTTCTCATTTATTCTGGGATCTGAAATCATTATCACGATTAAATTTTGCACAGCCCTACTTAGACTGCAGATTCATTCATTATTCATTATTCATCATTACAAAGTGTTTAACCTGGGACAAAATTGAAAATGAACACTTGCTGTTTCTGACACCTTTTAGTCCCTTTTTACGGCACTTTTGACGCGTTTTTTTTCATTGTTTTGGTGCTTTCTTTAAGGTTTTTGATGCTATTTTTCATTAACAATTACTAACACCAACTTATTGCCAGTAGTTTTACACCGATTTTTGGGAATTAATGGTCAATACATTTAATTTATAGGTAATTTAATACCTCATTTTGAAATTCTGAATTGTTTTGACTAATATTAGCGGAACGCATGTTGATGGATCTGTGTATGTCAAAGATAAGTCTGGAGACTGTTTTGAAAATTGATTTTTTTTTTTTTTTTAAATGCTATAAAATTGAATACTTAAAATTCAATGAACGTAGTGATCAAGTACTTGCAATTGTACTTACCTTTTTGGTCACTGAGGCCGGCCTGTGACTCAACCACAGTTTGTCACATGGGACTAGAAGTACCAGAAACAGTGTGTGATCACAGGAAGATCCGTGCGGTAAAGCTTTTGAGTGATTGATGAGTATTTTACCTGCCACTTTGCGGATGTGGTAAACCCCACCCAGCCGCTACTTTAAGCAGGTCAAATTGAATGTAAAACACTAGTTCCTGGTTATCTCAGCCAGACCTGCGAGGGGGTGTTTACACAAGGGACCACACCCCACTACTTCTGCAACACGGTAAGAAAACAGCCACCGATTAAATACTATTGTTTAGAAGGGTGACTCAATGTCTGGCCCGGCAGGTCGTTACATGAGCGCTATAGCTTTTGGCTTAGTACCTCAGAGACCACATCCTTATAAAAACAAGAGCAGGCATCAAGAAAGGTCTGTGTCATGCCACTTGTATATCCTGATTTTGACTGTGGCAGTTAGGAGGGGTTGGGGGTTGGGGGGGGTGTTGGTCGAAACCATCTGTGTTTTGCAGGCACGGTTAACAATGTGAGCAATGTGCGTTGGAGCGCAGACGGCCATGTATCAGACCCGACTCCTGACAAGCAAAGGCGGCTTCCTAGAAGGCCCGTATACTTTCCATGACACTGTAATGTGGGGCTGGGAGTCAGGTTTACATTTTTTTGGACAATGTGTTTTGCATATAACGCAGTATACACACATTTCAGGACACATGCCTACACATGCTCACATAGGAGTTCGCCTAACACATTCACATGGTCCCTTTAAAAAAAAAAAAAAAAAGGCCCATAACTCACAGGACAGAGTGCATTAAAATAAGGAGAGTTAAGGAAATGATGAGTACTTCACTTTTGATCATCAGTATCCACACATTATATGACAGGTGGAGTCATTACTCATCTCTCCATGGGCACACCAAACACCCTGAACCCAGAAGATCTGCCAACTGGACCCAAATCAGGGCTGGAGGCAACAGCCCCCTTGTTTTCCCCGGCAGTTTTTTGTGTGTGTTTGATACATATTTTAGGACCTTTGGACATCTAGCGTCATAGTTGGTGTCTTGTATGTAAAAACGACAGGAATTTACATCAGTGCACTGTATATGATGAACTAATATGCACTGCATGTGCATATGCAGGTCACATGGAACATGATTACTGTTTCTCTCCATATACTTTTTTTCTCTCTCTATTTCTCTCACGCGCAAGCACACACGCTCGCGCAAACACACACACACACACACACACACACACACACACACACACACACACACACACACACACACACACACACACACACACACACACACACAAACACAAAACCAGCACTCACCAACACTTGTTTGCAAGGGCAGCCATGCATAACACCACAGGACTGTTTAGACAGAAGGCCCAGGTGTATCCCAGACGGTACAGCTGGATGGGGGTCGACACCAGACACACACACACACACACACACACACACACACACACACACACACACCAAACCCCCATCCCTTCATCAAACCCACTCATACCCTCATCATCATGCCTTCCAGCTGCCAGACAGGCAAATACTCACATGTACACACCCTGACGTGAAGGAATGTTCTCACACAGACGCTGGCGGTTGACAAATCGGACTCCTATCTGTACCACTTTACCAAAACTATAATATAATAGTTGGAATTCAGTGGGACCCTTCTCATATGGCATCATTCTCTTTCAGTCAAAGAGTGGTTTATAGCCAACCCCAGCATGGTGTCACTTTCCCTTCCACCATAGAGCAGGGGTCTTCAATGTTTTAAGGCCAAGGACCCTTTAGCTGATAGAGTAGAGTCCCCCTACTACACGTATTGTATAAAATTAACCGGACGGATGAAAATGAATGGTGGTGAATGCTTAAGCTTAACTCTTCGGCTAGTGGCTAAACTACCTATAGTACTCTCAAAACTTCAGGTCAAAGCGAGCTAGCATTAGCTATTAATGGCTAGCATTACACAGACATCTGTAGAGGCAGGACATGTCAAGAAACGGTGTAATTATGTCTTTTGTGGAGGAAGGTCTGGCAATGCAAGACTTTAACTAGTCAGTAAATGAAAATTTTCACTTCTGACTTTCAGCTGAGAAAAAGAAGTTTCGATAAGATATGTTAGCACTCTTCTTACCCAAGTATATCCATCCACAGACTCTCAGATGCCATCTCCCAACTAAGACTGTATATACGCCAGATCTGTCAGCTACTTGGCTTTAATCGTGGACACCCTGGACTTAAGAAGATTTTGAGAGATTCTATAGGGACTAATACGCTTCGAAATTCAGCTCTCAAACTCGCTGTCTAAAGAGATCAAGGCCAGCGTGCAAGCTAAAGCTAAGGGCTAAGTCAGTGTCTGCAGTTTTAATGGAGGGAGGGCTGCATAGAGAAGGTGAGGAGGAAAGAAAAGAGGTGAAACACTAAGTATGCAAGTACAGCCGCCCCAGGGGCTGAGGAGGCATATTTAACTAGAGCTGAATTTGAAAAAGTTTTGGCACTATACTTCTTTCATATTCACAGCCACTCTTTATTCCTCTCCTTCTCCTCCATCTTCTCCTCCTACTGCCCTATCTTCCCATTCCTGACTTCAAAGTGCTATTTATGCAAAAAACTATAGTGGAGTTTTCCTGTCCTCGCTCTCTCCTCCCTGGAGGCACATGTTCTTTTTGATAACTTACCTACAATTTATCTTTCTCACAAAGAAGAAATAAAAACATGGTCATCTTCTCATCTCAGCCCCGTGTGTCTGTCCTCTGGTACACACTTCTGTTTTCTGTATTCTCTAGCTATCTTTTGCTTCTTTAGGTTTCTCTTTTTAGTTTTCCGTCATTATTTTCCAAGTTCAACCCACTAAGTTGTATCCACCTTTGCTTTTGAAGAACACTGTTTAAATTCCAACTCAAATGTGTACACTGTTCAAAAGACAAGTGCAAAATTGAACTACAGTTGGCTCTCCTAACGTTTATTCAGAGGTGGGTAGAGTAGCCAACAATTGTACTCAAGTAAAAGTACTGTTACTTCAGAGTAATATGAGTCAAGTAAAAGTAAAAAGTAGTCATCCAAATAATTACTTGAGTAAGAGTAAAAAAGTGAAAAACTACTCAAGTAACTGATTTATTTTTTAACACAAGCATTCAATCAGACCAAAATACAAAATAATCATCTTTATGCAAATTATAGTTCATCCAATCAATAAAATAAATAAAAAATAATTAATTACAAAATAGCTTAAAGAGACTTATCACATCAAACTTCTCTCTCTCTCTCTCTCTCTCTCTCTCTCTAGATATATATATAAAAACTGTGTGTTTGTATGTATATATATATATGTATTTGTATGTATGTATGTATATACAGTATGTATGTATGTGTATACAGTATGTATGTGTGTACAGTATATATGTATGTATGTGTATACAGTATGTATGTATGTATGTGTATACAGTATATATATGTATGTATGTGTATACAGTATGTATGTATGTATGTACTGTATATATGTACTGTATGTGTGTATATATGTTTATGTATGTGTATATGTATGTACTGTATGGGTATATATAACAATGAAATTTGTAAATCTTCATGACAATGAAGAGGGTATACAATAGGGTTGTGCGTAGGTCTGTGTACTTTAGACCGCCATGAAACATTCAGAAAGTAACGTTTAATTTCTCAGATTCATGGCATTGTCCTCGCTTAACGCCGGTCCCTCTCATTTACCCTTTGGCTTGCTCGCCACTGCTCTCTTTCTTTTCATTTACTCTTTAGCTATATCGACCACTACTGCTTTCTAGATATAAATAATACGACTTATGGCTCTGGTTTGTTGCATTGTTAGCATGAGCAGTAAGGGCCCCCATGGCTGAAGAGTAAAAGTACAAATATTACCACTCACAGAAAAATCAAACAGGATCAGATGTCACTTCCTGCTTTCTTTGTGTTGGCGTTCTAACCTCTGGTGGATTTCTGAGGACTATGGTTACCTGGTCCTCAGATCTCTGCAGGGTAAATCCAGACAGCTAGCTAGACTATTCTGTTTAATCTAAGTTTTACAACTTTCGAGCGTACACGTTCCACCAAAACAAGTTCCTAGCGGCACCGTTGCTCCATCCGGCGCCTAGCGCCCCTAAGACGATTGGGATTGGTTTAAAAGAAATGCCAATAAACCAGAACATGTTTTTCTCATATCCAGGCATGTGATATGGACTAGCCAGACCTTTCTCTGCAGCGCTGTGGAGATCTGGCAATGAGGAACTAGATCTCACAATACTGCGAGCACAGTTTCATTGGCAAATGATCTCTCGGGAGCAGAAACAGCATAGCAACGAGCACTTGGTGCCAAAGATTGAGACGAAATGAATGAAAACACGGATCTCCTGAATCACCGCTTGCAAACCGCAGACACAGAATCTTAAAATTAATATTTGGACATGCCCCAACTACTGTCTGCGAGAGAACATGCTCTCGGCGGCTGAGTGCATCGCCGGCGTGGCGAGCCCGCGTCTAGTCAGGGCAGCAAGGGGTTAAGCTGGCGCCGGCTGGTGTGTTCGCAGCAGGAAGGCAGTGGCCGGGTCTGGGCCGGCCTCCAAACAGATGTTGGTTTGTTTCAGGGCTGTGGTTAAATAGTTGGATGGCGGTCCAGCACACAGGGGGGAGAGGAGGGGATTAGAGCGGTGAGGATTGCAGCTGCACAGACAAAAAGAGAGCAGGAGGAGAGAGAGAAGCACACAGATAAAAGAAAGAGAGAGAGAGATTGGAAACCAATGATGCAACGCTGAATTACAAGGATGCCAAGCTGCGTGACCTTTCAGTACTTGATCACCATAATGCAAACCACCAGCAGACCCAGAAATTAATTATACTGTACTTTCAGAGAGTGGTAAATTCATTCTTTGATTTTATTTTGTCATTTGTCTTTGGTTTCAAATTGTACAGTTTTAGTGGATATGTGTTGTTGTGGAACTCGAAGGAAGACGGCTGGCAAGCTGTTTTATTCACCTTGAGCCCAGTTCAGAACAAAGATTCGCGACGAGACAAGTTGATACTTGCAACTTCTTGCAATGCTTCGGTCTACAGCGTTCTAAATCCGGCCAGTTCACACCAATGCGACGAGAAGAGACGGTGTTTCATCTCCATAACCACTCCTCTGTAATTCCATTCTAACTTCTGACTTTTAGGCTTTTTTGGTCAGACGTTTGGGGTACCGTTACCATTCCACTCCATTATAGACAGAATACCTGCTGATCTGAGTGGGTGGCTGACCTTTAATGTAATATCGACATTGCCCATTATTGGCAACCATTCCACCAATGTTCCAGATACACATTCTGTACACTAATCTGATTTCATTTTAAAAAACGAACTGAGAAAACAATAGAGAACCCTTTACAATTATATAAGCATTATGTAAGAAAACTGCTACCCTGGTTAAAAAAACAATGCAACTTATCTCAGCTGAGCTGGTAATTTCTAAGTGACCCAAAACTTTTGACGGTAGCGTGTGTGTGTGTGTGTGTGTGTGTGGGTGCGTGTGTGTGTGTGTGTGTGTGTGTGTGTGTATATATACATGGTAGTTAAGTGCTTATTTTTTTTACCT
Organism: Percina caprodes; assembly: GCA_013375575.1. Lineage (NCBI taxonomy): Eukaryota > Metazoa > Chordata > Actinopteri > Perciformes > Percidae > Percina > Percina caprodes. The sequence continues at coordinate 2,453,679 of JABXJD010000031.1, forward strand.
TTATCCAGCTTTGTTGTCCTTGTTTTTAGCTGAATGTCTATTTCTGTGTAACAGGAGTCAAATTCCTTGCATGTGTACTCAAAGTTGGCCAAGCTGATTCTGAATGAGTCTAGCTAATCATAAAGACTGGCTCTGTCTTAAAAATACACCTCCCTACACCTCTAAAGCTCACTCACGGAAATTTCAGAAAGAAAGAAAATAGGACTATTTCCCAAAATGTTGAACTATTTGTTTAACACAAAAAGAAAAGGCTGCATTAAAGCCACAAGGGACATTTATGAAAACTAATTTGAAACAGAGAAGGGGACGAGGACCTTGTTGAAAGCTGGGAAATAGAGCCAATACAAATGTGGTGCATGTAAAAAAATAAAATAAAATAATGGCTCCGCATGGCTTTTTCTCAGAGATTGTGACAAGGCAAGCTCACTTGGATTCATACCTCATGTTGTGTTTAAGACATTTCACATCTAGCCTCTTCAACATTTAATTACATCACAGTAATAGCTGATGCATTTATCCAAAGTGACTTACAATAAATGCATTCAACCATGTTGGTACAATCCCATAAGTGCAAGAATCATGCAACAAGAAAACTTTGTTTTTGATGCATAAAAAGCAGCAACTAAAAAAGGTTCAGCAGAATATCAGTGCTGTTAACACGATTTCCCCCAAACTTTAGTTTTGTTTTCCAGTTCTGCATCCCTAAGTACCCTGTGGATGTAAGAAGTATTTCAGCTGATGAAGTAGTTTGAAATATTGGACAATGATTTAAGACGTTTCATTACTTCTTGTTGTGAGGAGGGAGTTTTGGTTTTTAGGAACAGCAATAGATCATCATCATCCGCATACAGATTGATCTTGTGATGTGTGTTCATGTTCCTTTTATGTAGATGTTCTGACGAATGGCTGCGGCTTAGAGTTTGATTAAAAAGAAAATTGGTGAATAGAGACAGAGATAAAGTTAGCCAAACTTATTTGGAAGAGAAGGTACAGTTGCATTGTAAAATAATGAAGTCTTCACAATGAAGTGTGCAGAAATGGGAACTCACCGCCCGCTTAAGTGTCTCGTAGCGTAGCGTAGATACGTGCCTGATCGTGGGCTTGGCCTTTCACACCGTACACATATGTCTACGCACCGGTCACATAGCAAGCCCTCTCTCTCTCTCTCTCTCTCTCTCTCTCTCTCTCTCTTTCTCTCCCCCTCTCTCTCTCTCTCTCTCTCTTTCCGTCTGTCGGGCTCTCGTTCCGTGTGCCTGATTGAGTGTCTCGCTGTGAGAAGTTAAGAGGGCCCAAATCACCATAAACCTATGTTTTATTTTGAAATGAGCTTTTAAACTTTTAAGCTTTTTTAAGTATCCTGCTTCCTTGTACGTGATTACAATCCTGGCTTGACACATACACTCGTGTATCACGTTAAAAATAGAGGAGACGCCGAAACTAATGCCACAGCGATCGGGCCTACGCGGACGGGTCGCGCCTGGTGTGGCCGGACAAATGGCGCCAAAATAAAAATAGCTGCATTACGCTGCTAAATGCGACGCTTACGCCTGCGGTGTGTTTTGGCTTCGAGGCCATATTTTATTCTGGTTTAGATAATCTCGATAAAGTGTTTAACTTATTGCTTTTTCTATGTCTGATCCCCTGACTTCTTGTGTTTCTTGCTCTGCTGTAATTTCTTTCTAGCGATGTTGTCATGTTCCCAGATTTTAGTAGTAGTTTATCAGTAAAATTATTTCCGCCATCCTTATGCCCTACAACCCACTTTTCTAGATATAGTCTTGGACTGGAGTCATCCTAGAGGAAGCACAATTGAAATTCATGATTACATAAATCACATTAAGTATACAAAATGCTTGTATAGCTGTAGGCCTTGTGTATAAATATATATTCAGTAACTATGCTTGCAGTTCATGTTGAGAGGAAATATGAATGTGATGAAGATGATGGATAGTATGGTGGGGGCTGTGTGTATGTTGGGAGGTGGTCTGCAAATATTTAGTCAGGGCAAATAAAGTCTGGGAGAGATGGAAGATAGACATATTCTTACATTTGAGCAGCCGGTTCAAAGGCTTTGCAGCTGACACCTTCAGGCTACAGCAGTGCACACAGCTACTGTTTCCACACGCGCACACACACAACATGTTGACAGACAGAGGGGCGTGAAGTCTTACGTGCCTTCTTGCACACGCACACACAGACACACACACACACACACACACACACACACACACACACACACACACACACACACACACGCGTACATAGTGGTCTGGCCGGTTTGTGAATGGAGTTCAAGTTCACAGGTGGGGGAGGGTAAGTTGTTAAGATGGTATGTGCCAGCAGCGATCATCCTTCTCTCCCTGACAATCTGGCTTCAGGGAGTCCGCCGAGGGACGGGCGGGGTAGTGGAGGGGAGGGGTCCCGGGCACCAGCAGGACAGGCTCCATTCTGAAGGCTGTTGAATTTTCCACTCACTCTTGTCAGTTACAGGCTGAGGAACTCTTTCCACACATATTGATAGAGTGACAGTTTTAACAATGGCGGTGCTGGCTCACTGCATCCAAAATGACATTCACTAAGACAGCGCCTAAAGGAACAGTCCAACATGTTGGGACATAAAAAGTGTTGCCGTCCTACACATGACATGTATGACATTCCAAGAAAGAAAGTGAATTGTATTTGTATTTTGCAAACTGTAGAACTATAGCTAAAAGCACATATGTCAAACTCAAGGCCACCGCGATGCCAAATTTGGCCCCTTTCAGACTTAGACCCGGCCCGAATATCAATTTAGGTTCACAATACATTTTGGCCTATTTAGTTTTTGTATCCTTTTCAATGTTTTGTCTCTTTTCTGATATTTTTGTAACTTTTGGCAACGCTTTTGGTCCTTTTTTTTCCTCAATTTTTTTGCCCATTTCCAACAGTTTTTGGCTCCTTTTCCACGTTTCCTTGAAGGTTTTTTCCGCTTTTTTCTTTTGATGGCCAAGTTACTTTTTTGGAGCTTTATTTGGACCAAACTGTAAATGAGAAAGCTATATGAATCATGCAATAAGAGTACAAGATGCTTGACTTTTTCGATGAAATAAATGCATGTGAATAAACTAGACACGTCTGGCCCTTGATGTGATTCTTATTTTCCTGTGTGGACCTTTAGTGAAATTGAGTTTGACGCCCCGGCTTTAAAGGATAGTTAGGGAACAAAAGTCATCCACAGATTTCATGAAAATTGTAACATGATTTGGCTGCTCTGCTCTGCAAGACACGCACTGATACTTATTGGTGTCTATTCTTAGATAGGTATACAGAAACTCCCCTAACCTGTGTTACTACATTATCTGGATCACATGACAGTGAAATATAACCAAAAGACGTATCCTGGGATTCATTCCAAACTTTAATTTGTTTGCAAAAGTAATACATATATACATTTGACTGAAAGTGACAATTATATTGTTAATCACAATTATTTCTGAGACAAATAACTGTACAGTAAAATTTGGAATTGTTATAGCTCTAATGCTTAGCCGAGCTAAACATTGAATATGGAAGCGGGGAGAAACATGTTGCTAGTTACGCTCCTTCAACTCAAGAAACTGTTATATCTGTCACACTCAGCTGGTTTTTCACTGGACGTTTCTGTTTTCATCAGCGTTCACAACAGAAATAGTTAGCACCTTGAAGATTAAAGCCATTGTTCTGAACTAACTATCATGATATATGTTAAATATTTAATAAAATACTAAATATTCCATGCAGAGATCAAAGTTTCATTTTATGCAGTGGGAGCTATATGATAACGCTTCCCTCAGCAGAAGTTGTAGCAACTCAGTAGTGAATTAATGTCCAAGTGTGTGCGTGAGTTAGTGCGTGCGTGCATGCGTGCGTGCGTGCATGCGTGCGTGCATGCGTGGGTTTTTTAGGCGAATAAGAAGGGAAATGGCATGACTGCTTTTATATGAACTCAAACAGTGTGAATTCCCCAGACATAATATGCTTCAGTCCAAACACAACCATGCATGCTGTCTCACAAACTGTGTGTGTGTGTGTGTGTGTGTGTGTGTGTGTGTGTGTGTGTGTGTGTGTGTGTGTGTGTGTGTGTGTGTGCAAAAGCAATGAGGAATGTTAACAACATCCAGATGTGGGTAGGTGAGAGAGGGAGGCGCGGTATTTAATGGTGACTCACTGGAATTTTACCTGTGCCCGTGCACCACGACCTCCACCCTCGGCATGTACGTACAGTCGATCGCCTCTCTTTTAACATAACTCAATTGTACGGGGGAAAATATGTAGAAATCAGTATTTAGAACATAATGGGGAATTCAGAATAATGCATATTTGTGGAGAGTCTAATCAAAGCGTTAAATTAAATTCCGTACTGAACTACTTCCAGGTATTATTTGTAAAGCTGAGGTGATCCAGGGTTCAACTGAACCCTGCGGCCTCATGGCAAACAGCTACACCTGCTGAGCAGGTGCTCACATTACACTTTTTTTTAAGTGGCTATTAGTCATAAAGTGCAAAGACAAATGGGATCCGACCAACACAAATTAAATGTAATATATGTCATGTATTTGTCATAAAGTTGGAATCAGTTTTAAGGCAAAACCTTGTTTTCTTTTTTAACTTGTGAAATGCTTCCATGTGAAGCGTTTGAAAATACAATACACACATAGTATACTACAGTCAATGACTCATGGCTGTTGAGCTAAAGATTCACTTCTGATGCAGTCGAGTTTGAACGTTGTTGCTTATGTACCAGAATAATTTCACAAGATTGGCTTTAAGATAGAAATGCGATTCAGGTCTGTATTCAGGTCTTCCACAACTAACAAAAACATATTCAAGGAAATCTGCTTAGCGTCTCCAGGATTAATGTTTTTCATCCGATACCAATTTCTCTCAGTGCCACGGCAGGAAGCAGTGTGTCCTTTTATGTAGTGTAGCGGGTGGAGTGCTTGATGTGAAGACTGGGTGACGGATGGATGTTTCAGTGCATACAACTCTTGTTTGTTGTTTCTCAACCATAGTTTATTTGTCCCACACATGATGTTTATGACTCTATCGCAGTTGTCATTTGCAGGTATTGTAGAAAAGAAGAATATGCATCGTGATCAGAGGTTTGTATTGTCCAATATTAATATTCTGGCAATAGGATTTGTAATCAACCCCAATCATCCTAATCCTGTGAGAACCCCTATTGTCCACAGACAACCATCTATTTCAAAGCAAAAACTGACTCATTAAAGGTCCCATGGCATGAAAAATTCACTTTGTGAGAGTTTTTAAAATTAATATGAGTTCCCCCAGCCTGCCTATGGTCCCCCAGTGGCTAGAAATGGTGATAGGTGTAAACCGAGCCCTGGGTATCCTGCTCTGCCTTTGAGAAAATGAAAGCTCAGATGGGCCGATCTGGAATCTTCCCCTTATGAGGTCACAAGGGGCAAGGTTACCTCCCCTTTCTCTGCTTTTGCCTGTCCACCAAGGCTGAATATAGACCCCTAAGGTCTATATAAAAGCATCTAAAGAGCACCATGTCACGATACCTTTAAGAAACTATTTGCATTGTTTATTTGCTTTACAATTGGCACCGAAAATGTAGAATTGGCGGAAATGAGAGCGGTAGACAAGAAAGACTGCAACCTCTGCAGAGAGTAAGAGGTGATCCAAGGTACCCAAAATGGCTCAACCCAAATTCCACTTTGACGCAGACTCCATCAAACTGACTGACTGACTCTACCACTGTATGCAAAAACACTGAACATGATCACACACTGATAGCGTGTGTCACCAGCGCTGACTCACAGCAGTTTGATGTTCTGTTCAAGCCAAATTCAATTTAACTTTCTGTGGGAGGTTTTGTGGTCCTACTCTCCATCTGTGTCTCAAAGGGAAAATACCCCCTCCGAGGAATAATGTTAACGTGATGGTAATGGAGAGTTCTGTCATGAGTCTGAACACGCAAATATCTCTCACAAAGCTCCAAACAAAAGCTCTTTCTTCGGGGCCTCAGGAAGTGACTGGAGCTGCAGTGACAGTACCCAGGTTGACTTTATGACAATATAAGGGTTGTTTTGTGTGGCTGGAGCTAATGCAATTAAAAGAGCTAATTTGAAATACCTGAAATATAATCAGAATCATCTTTATTGAACGAGTATGTATGCACATACAAGGAATTTCACACCGGTTTTTGCATTGTGTTGGATTTCCCCTCAAAGTGGTCAACGCTACTTCACCAATAGACCATATATTATACAATAAAAGTATTTTAAACTAAGTAAAACGCGGTAAAGTGAACACATAGTGCCACAGAACGATAAAATCCAAGCAGCAGTTGCTGGTTGTATTTAGCCGCTACAGAGCCCCGTGCCAATAGGTGACTGTGAGCCGGCAACAGGCACCGCCAGATGACGGTGCTTTCAGGGGCCATGTAAGGAAAGGTATGTAGGAAAAGATCGCGGTTTGGATTTTAACACTCATTTCCTGATTGAAAGTATTTTGTTTTCGCTACGAAGTGAACCCCCCTCCCTGGCTTGAAAGCTCTGTGTTTTGGCATGGCTGGCTGAGTGGCTCTATATTTGGTATTGAAAGCGGGATTTAATTCTGGCACATTTATTTTTGTAAATCGCACCCTGCACTTGATGTACTTGCACAGAAATAGACATTACAGCCAAGAACCATGGATTTATAATAAAAACCTGGATACATCGTTCAAGTCTGAGCCTGGTTTAGTCCTACTAGTGTTGCTCAGTGGGGCATGAAGCCAAAAAAAAGTTTAACTTCCACATTAAAACTACCCGATTGATCGGTGGCTGTTTTCGCGCTATGAGGCCCATAGAGCAGGCTCACTGGAGCCCTCTGCTGACCAAGCCGGCTACTTACAGTGAAGCGCTCCGCTAACTTGACTGGGAATTAAATGATTTATTCATGCGACTTTTCTAGACTTTCCCAATGGAATCTGACCAAATGGATCAAAATCTGTTAGTGGAACAAGTTATTTTGCTGGACTGGGATACTCAACAGATATTCAGGGATTTACAGGTGTCTCTTTCACCATGTTACTCCAAAAAAAGTCTTTTTGGATCCCATGGCATGATATGACAGACACAGAAGTTGTAATTTCACATTTATGGCTGACACTAAATGGGCTTAATTTCTTGGGGCCTGGCTAAGAACAAGGAAAACAAGGGAATAGGGAATAGACAGTAAAACATACCTGGACTCACCAAGCTAGAGCGCTAACAGATTAGCGCAAACTTTTAGCAAACTTTCCATCTCTCCTTCCTCTTCATTATTAGCAAGACCAATATATGAGGACACAACAATTGGATGCACCAAATTGTCATAGATTGTGTCCACAAACACGTGGTTTAGTCAGTCGTTCTTTCTTTAATTTTTAAGACAATGAGAAGACTATTCACAAATTAAATATACTCCATATTCCCGGTGCGTTGGTAACAGCGATTTAAGAGGACAACCAAATGATTTCCATGGGGGTTGTCATTTTGTTAATTTATGCTCCAGACAACTTTGAATGATATGATGAAAACCGTAACTATGTTTTTCTCGAATTAACATATCACTCAGGAGGAAGACTGTTCTTGGGTTATGTAATATTTTCTGTAGTGGTTCCATTTGTAATTTTAGGAGAGATGTGTTCAAGTGGAAGTATTATGAAGCAATGTTTGCCTGTCGTGGCTTATAGTTTCTCAGCTGGCTGTCAGTGAATGTTTAGTCAAACAGCCCTCATAAGTTCTGAGCAGAAACTGTTCCCCAAGCTCATGTCCCATATGAGTACAACTCAGATTGGAAACACATTTTTGGCACCATCGACTCACCAACGGAAGGGGGGAGCAAGAGGGACGAGGGTGGTGCTGGAGAAAAGCTCATGGAGTGTCATAAATGAAAAGGGTTCCTCCTCTGGGAAGTATGAATGGGCTAGGTGAATTCCATGGCAATCTGCTCATTAGATTTTTTGCGTATAAGTGGAAATTGATTGCCTGATGGTGACGCTAGAAGAACCATTGATGAGGACCATAGTTGTTCAGACTTTTTCTTTGGATAAAGCAGACGGACTGGCACTGATTGGTTTTACCATCGCAAAACCCTGGTCACAGAAGATTTTGTAACATGGAACAGAATCAAAAAGTAAGTAAATCTGTGCAGAGGTTCTGAATAGAGTTCAACTTTGGTGAATTTTGACATTGTGAATTAATCGCGAATACCAGTTGCAAACTATCTTGATGGTGCTGATCTTTTAGGTAAGGGAGACCTGGAAAGTTCCAAATAGGGCTGGACGATATGGACCAAAAATCATATCTCTGGGGGGTTTTATTGGCTGAATTATGATAAATAATATATATCCTTCTACAAAGTGGACTAAATGTTTGGTTGTTAGTTAAAGTCACATGTCAGAGGTCACACTTTTATTAAAACAGACTATGATCAAAATACAATGCTAAACCACATGATTATCTTAAATGAAAACAGGCCTATTGTGAGAATGCTCCTTCAGCTGTCTTCAATCAAAATCTGCAACGTTTTTTAAAAACAACTCTGGGAAAACCTGAGGGTTTTACTTATACCTGGAACAATCCCATAAAATTCTTATGCAATACAAATGTTGTTCACTGCTACAGTAAAAAGGACAGACTATTTCTAGTCCGCTCCGTGGCCGTTACTGTATATTTTAATGGAGACCCTGCAGCCAATCAGTGAGTTCAATCCCCCAATCAATGAGTATTCCCCCAGACATGAATCGATATGAACAGTTCTGTGTCAATATACCGCTCAGCCCTAGTTCAAAGTTCGAAGCCGTCATAAGGGCTAATTCGCTAATTTGCTTATATAACTTTGATCTGTCAAAGTATAAAGTGCTCCCCTGAAGGTATTTGTTATGGTTTAGGGACAAATACTGTATGTTCCCTTCAATTAACTGTGTTAACCAAGCCATGTCCCTAAGGTTTGAGCCACTGCCGCTCGCAAGCACGCATTCCTGATGAATTACTCTGGTACGTGAATGACATTTCTGTTGTTTTCTTGGCAATCATAGCAATAAAAGATAAACTGATTGCTTCTGGGATAGCATTCCAGAGTTGTTTCCAGCTGTATTAGTGTCATAGTTTTCTTAACAGCTGTGCAATGTTTTGGCATCTAACAAAAACCTTCTTAACCTCAAATTGGACTTAATGGATCCTATGTCATTGTCTCACCAGATTTCTCTTGCACAGCTACCAGAAGACTTACAGCTTTCAGACAGGTTGCTCACGTCACATCTACGTCTTCAAGCTCTGTTGGAGGCTGCGCAGTAACGCTCAGCATCACCGGGAAAGAGCTTCTAATAGACTTCACTGGTCTCTGTCCAGAGCAACGGGATCTGTTGGTCCAGTTCTTTAACGGTCTATGGTCTGAACACTCACGGAGGCCCAGATCCAGGACAGGGGCCTCCTCCAGACGTTCCCAATTTACCCGCACTACGTGTTTGGGCTTACCAGGTCTGTCCAGAGTCCTCCCCTATCCCCTGACCCAACTCACCACCAGATGGTGATCAGTTGACAGCTCCGCCCCTCTCTTCACCCGAGTGTCCAAAACATACGGCCTCAGATCAGATGAAACGATTATAAAATCAATCATTGATCTTAGGCCTAGGGTGCTCTGGTACCACGTACACTTATGAGCATCCCTATATTTGAACATGGTGTTTGTGATGGACAATCCATGACTAGCACAGAAGTCCAACAACAGACAACCACTCTGGTTCAGATCAGGGAGGCCGTTCCTCCCAATCACGCCTCTCCATGTATCTCCATCATTTCCCACGTGTGCGTTGAAGTCCCCCAGCAGAACAATGGAGTCCCCCACTGGAGCCCCATACAGGACTCCATTCAAGGTCTCCAAGAAGGCCGAATACTCCAAACTCTTGTTTGGTGCATATGCACAAACAACAGTCACAGTTTCCCCCCCCCATCACCCGCAGGCGTAGGGAGGCGACCCTCTCGTCCACCGGGGTAAACTCCAACGCAGCGGCGCTCAGCCGGGGACTTGTGAGTATCCCCACACCGCCCGGCGCCTCACACCCTGGGCAACTCCGGAGTAGGACAGAGTCCAACCCCTATCCAGGAGTACGGTTCCAGAACCGAGACTGTGCGTAGAGGTAAGCCCCACCAGATCTAACCGGTAGCGCTCCACCTCCCGCACAAGTTCCGGCTCCTTCCCCCACAGAGAGGTGACATTCCACGTCCCCAGAGCCAGCCTCTGCCGCCCAGGTCCGGTCCGTCGAGGCCCCTGACCTTCGCATCACTCATATGGCAGCGCACCCGACCCCAGCGGTTCCTCCCACAGGTGGTGGGCCCATGGGTTGGCGATAAGGGTGCCACGTAGCTTCTCCGTGGCAAATCCGGCCACCAGGCGCTCGCTGACGACTGATTCCTACACTTATAAAATGCTATTCAATGTGTAAGTAATCCAAGTATTCAGTATACGTTACTCAGATTGAGTAATATGTTACAAATTACATTTTTGGGCATGTATTCTGTAACGGAATACATGTTGAAAGTACTCTTCCCAACACTGCCACCCAGCACCATTAATGTTAAAAGAGACTCAGCAAAAATGTTTTAGAAATCAAACAGGACAGGGCAAAAATGTACACACTTTAAAGTTCCTGTTGCGAAAGCAGCCAAGCTGAGGAATGTTTCTACTGGAAGGTTGCAGTGGCAACTATTTTTGATGAAAGATAGAGCAATAATCTACGTGACCTTTGAGGTTGTGGGTTGCCGCTGAAGATACAGGGAGAACCTCTTTTTTTATGGTCTCGGTCACCAGATTTATACCTTGCAGTCTGGGGAGGATTGCTTGAAGACCCACATCTGCAGACCCCCCCCCCCCTCTCCCCTTACCCTTCCCCAACTCCTTCAATTGTGCAAAGAGAGGTGAATTCCCTCGTTGTTAAAAACCAGCAAACAGGTCATCACTTCCAGCCAGCCTTGATTTGGTAGAAGTGAGGGTGGAGGGAGGGAGGACTGGGGCTGCAGGAGAGACACATATAGAAGAATCTGTTTTTTGTCCAAATGCCAAACTGCTGAACAGGTCAACAGGATTCCAAAAAAGACACGTCTGACAGTAAATAGTGCCCACACTGCTACTCAAAATGCCACATTATGTAAATCCTCAGTGAATGCCTTCACACTAAATTCATGTAGCTATTTTAAACAAGGTTAATCTACTGGTAGAGGGATTTAATGAGGATATTAATCTGTCAGCATAGGCCTACACATATACAACCATAATTCTGTTGTTGGGAGCCGGTTTTATCACTTGCTATTGAATAGTCAGTGAGGTTCCTTAATACTGTTTAGGATGATGAAATCCTATAGCTCCTATTGAATTTGGTAGGTGAGTCAGGATGCTGTTTTTGGTAATTAATAGTGGAGATAATAAAACAACAGTGAAAGAATACAGCTGTAAGAAATCCCTAACGTACTCCCACCACACACATTTAATACCTTTTTTTTTGGTTAAAGCTTTTTAACTTTTAAGCATCGCAATGCGCTAATACTCAGTGATGTTCAGAATTTTTGTCCAAAAAATTAAATCAGTTCTTAATACGATAACGTTCCCTTTCTTTTAAAATATTACTTTTTTTCCTTCTGAAAGTGCAGCGTGAGGTGAACGAACTGACGAAATAAACAGGATCATCATGCTAACACATGCTATACTTTAAAAGTAGAAGAATAGAAGAATGTTGTATTAATTTACTACTGTATTTAAAAGAAAAAAAGAAAAACAGGAATTAGCACTTTTAGCTTTATCTTATGCTCCTGGCAATGCTGGCTAGCCTTCTCGTTCTGGTATGCTAGCTTGTAGCGTTAGCATGCTAGCTTGTAGCCTGCTGCGGTGTGGAGCAACAGTGAAAATAAATATACTGCCAGACTATTTTCACTGCACGTGTGTAATGTTGGCTTGCTAATGAGATTTGCTTCATGGGGCTGTTGCTGTTCCCAATAAAATGTAAGTTCTAGACCATTTCACATCTAGAATACACTATGGATAATACTTTTATTTATTGGTGTATAGTTGCTATACTATAGTATATAGTATAGTGAACATAGTCATCTTTTCACCAGTGACCATAGTCACCTTTTCACCAGTGACCATAGTCACCTTTTCACCAGTGACCATAGTCACCTTTTCACCAGTGACCATAGTCATCTTTTTACCAGTGACCATAGTCACCTTTTCACCAGTGACCATAGTCACCTTTTCACCAGTGACCATAGTCATCTCTTCACCAGTGACCATAGTCATCTTTTCACCAGTGACCATAGTCACCTTTTCACCAGTGACCATAGTCATCTTTTCACCAGTGACCATAGTCATCTTTTCACCAGTGACCATAGTCATCTTTTCACCAGTGACCATAGTCACCTTTTCACCAGTGACCATAGTCATCTTTTCACCAGTGACCATAGTCACCTTTTCACCAGTGACCATAGTCACCTTTTCACCAGTGACCATAGTCACCTTTTCACCAGTGACCATAGTCACCTTTTCACCAGTGACCATAGTCACCTTTTCACCAGTGACCATAGTCATCTTTTCACCAGTGACCATAGTCATCTTTTCACCAGTGACCATAGTCACCTTTTCACCAGTGACCATAGTCATCTTTTCACCAGTGACCATAGTCATCTTTTCACCAGTGACCATAGTCATCTTTTCACCAGTGACCATAGTCATCTTTTCACCAGTGACCATAGTCACCTTTTCACCAGTGACCATAGTCATCTTTTCACCAGTGACCATAGTCACCTTTTCACCAGTGACCATAGTCATCTTTTCACCAGTGACCATAGTCACCTTTTCACCAGTGACCATAGTCATCTTTTCACCAGTGACCATAGTCATCTTTTCACCAGTGACCATAGTCATCTCTTCACCAGTGACCATAGTCATCTTTTCACCAGTGACCATAGTCATCTTTTCACCAGTGACCATAGTCATCTTTTCAATGAAATAATGCTCATCGGGAGATTCTTCATTTACAAATTACGTTGTGTTAAAGGAATTAGGTGTTTGCCATTCTTTTTTCAAGATAATTTTTGGCATTTTAGGCCTTTATTTGACAGGACAGATGAAGACATGAAAGGATTAAACCTCTGTATATGGGCGCACGTTCTACCACTTGAGCTATCCGGGCACCCGGTGTTTTGCCATTCTTAACCCTTGTGTTGACCCGTTTTCAAAATGTTTCTATCTGATGGATTTCTTTGAACCAAAATACCCAAAAATAACGTGGATGTATGTTTTATGGAACCTATATAATAATCTTTGCATGTAAAAAATTAATGATTACTTTTATTGAATTTGGGGTGTTTTATTCAATTTTATAAATGATTTTAAAGCAGTATTGTGACTAAACTTTGACACAAACCAGTCCGTGATTCACTCAACATCCTTTGATCTTAACTATTAGTCAAAATAATTCATAATTCTTGCTTTTTTTCAACTAAAAAATTTGGTATAATGTCATATAAATTAGGTGTATTGACCATGAATTAAAAAAAAAAACATGAACGCGTTTCAAGAAGTGTCAAAAACAAAAAAAAAGAGCCAAATATGCTGAAAAAAGCATCACAAATTTAAATTCACTTTTGACCTGGATGGACAACAAGATCGTGGTCGATGGGAAGACAACACAAGGGCTAATGTTGCTTCATTTGTTATTATTTCCTTGAACTTTCAAAGAAACGTTTAAATGCTGGTGCGGATTTTCTTTTTTGTTCTGTCGTTTACTGTTACGTGTTTGTAGTTGGACTCAAAAGAAGGATACAGATCCCAACAGACAGCTGGTTAAAGGTACATGTATGAACGGATAGATTGGATAACATGGGCGCCGAAATAAAAACAGCTGTTTGGGCAGTTAGATTCTTAGCTTAAAGTTGGCAACTTGATGGATAAACTGGAGGCAAACACCAGGAAAAGAAGCAGGATGGTTGATTGGAAAAGAAGGTCAGGTGTCTTGATTGGTAATGATTGCCAGGTGTGTAACTCTACCAAAAGCCCAGAACAAAAGTTACCACCCACAGACAGACATGTACAAACACACAAGAGGGAGGAAACACCGTGTACATTGTGTTGCTACGGTTTCCTGGTTGAATGACATTTTTCCTCGAAACGGTGTACAACAGCTTGGAGATATGTTTTCTCTCCTTTGGTGGTTGTGGCTCTTGTTTATTGGCTGTGTCACATGTGATACCCAATCAGCAGAGACAAATCCATGGTTATGAAAAGGCAAAAGACTTGGGAACACCCCCGTTTCAGTTTAAAAAAAATGCATTGCAACGTTTTTTTTGGGGCTGAACGTGGTCCTTGCTCAGTGTGGCTGTGTCTCAAACCGCCTACTTGCACACTTCCAACAGTTTTACCCCTCCTGTTGTCCTCGGGTCGAATTATACCCATTTACAAAAACTTTCTATATCAGAACTATGACAAAAGATCATTGAAAAAGTGACATATGTTGAAAAATACTACAAAAACGCAGGAAAAAAAATCAACAAAACCAATTTTTTTTTTTTACACGGAAAAAGGGACAAAAAAATCGGAAAAAAGTAACAAAAACTTTGAATCAAAGTATCAAAAACTTTAGAAAAAGCAACAAAAAAACTTGTTAAATTGACAAAAACAATTTAAAAAAAAAGTCAAAATCAATAAAATTGACAAAAAAGTTGAAAAGTGTAGAAAAAGAACAGCAAAATGTTGAAATTTCAACCCAGAAAAACACAAAGTTGCATGATTGACGGGAAGACAACACAAGAGTTAAGTACTAGTGTAGATAACGCAAAAAGTCAGCGCACTGACAATACCCGGATGACCCCCTAAAAACTATCAAAAAGTTCAGTGTTGAACGATGGACACTACACACACTAAACCTGCGCCATCTTGACTACAAAGCGGAAAGGGGAGGGAACAGGGACATATACCGGCAGCTGATTGGACAAACGCATCATAAGGGTCTGCCCCAGATTTCACAGCTGAGCTTAATGGTGGCCAGATGGCGGTTCATTTGGAATACAATCTTGAATGTTAACATTGAAATAGTTAACAGTTAAACGAGAAAGAGGCCATGCAGTTGCTGAATCTGAAAGGTGAGTTTAATAGATTTTCTTGTCCGATTTTGAGAGGCGGCTAAACGAGCCAACCACTCGTCCTTTCCGGTATGTTAACGTAAGTGTTCCTTTTGGGACTAACCAGCAGTAAGTGGTCAGTGCACATTAGCGGTGTACTGATGGAAGTATGCGGAAGGAGACACAGCCCATGACACTTTTAAAATATTAAAACATTGTGTTGCTATTATTCTGCTCATACTTTTATTCCATACCTTTTTTTTTAACAGCTTTATCAGTGATTCACATGATGTGTGTTGAATTGGATTGAAGCTTAAATAGCGGCACCCATCACTGCTCAGAACAAATCTATAAAGCTGCAGATTCCTAGTCTAATCCAGAAGCGCGGCAAACTGCTTCCACATGTGCTTTTTCCATATCCCGCTGCTATTCTGGAATGTCGTTTATGTACATTGTCAAACTTTTCACACTGTGAGAATAAAGGCATAAAAGCAATTAGGGGCCAGGAGGGAAAGCAGAGACGAGGGGGAGGACAGCGGAGGGCTGGAGGGGCTAATGTGCGGTGCCAGGGCCTGGGTTTTTTGGGATGTGCTGTGTGTGTGTGTGTGTGTGTTTTGTCTGTGTGTGTGGCGGGGGAGGGCGGGAGGGGGTCCCCAGGACAGAGCCTGGATCTGGGTTTCCTTTCACATGGGAAGCAGGCTGATAGTGGGGCTGCATCCTGCTTCTGGAGGATCCGCTGCACCACAACAGCTTCAGGCTTGGATCCATCTGACACCCCTATTCCCTAAATACCATCTCCAACCACCATGGCCCTGACATCACACAGGGGTCCTGAGAACATGCAAACACAGGAAAGAGGCTCCAGTGTCCACCCCTGCTTTCCATTTTTTTTCCCCTACAAAGTATCACAGACTTCAAAAACCGTCATTTATGATTAAAGTGCCCATATTATGAAAAAAAAAAAAAACTTTTTGGGGGATTTGGGGTGTTATTTTGTTATGTTATTTTTAACCATCCATGCTGTTTTGAGTGAGATAGGGTTTCTGAATGACCTCCGCCTTCGGTCGCTGGGTGAGCTGGTCAGAATCGGCAGGGCCGTCTACATCATTGGCCAATCATTGGGCGCAATTCCAACTTTACCTGCAGACGAGGGACATGTAAGTAGTTCTATACAATTTCTTTTGTAGAGCACGGTGAACTTGTGTGGGTTGTAGCAGTGGTTTGCCATTGAGAACGAGGTGGCTAACTGCTAGCAACACTAGCTTTGAGCTAGATACTACGTAGTACCTACCTACTGCGCATGTGGGACTCACGACAAAGATGGGTTAGAAGTGAGATGTCTCATTCTGTAGCTAAAACAGAGAGCTCAACACACAGGGCGAAAAGAGGAGGAACAAAAATATGGAGTTTTTTGACAATTAAACCATGTAAACCTAGTCTGGTACAACCTCGAAATACAATTATGAACCTGAAAATTAGCAGAATATGAGCACTTTAACACAGAATTCTCTTTTAGACATATAGGGAAAATGTAGTAAATAAATAATTGCTGTATTATGAATTATTATTATATGCCATGCTATTCAAAATCTACTTGATAGGAAAAACTGAATATTTATTTTTAAACTCTATGACCTAGCAATTGTGATATCAACCAGTGAGATTTGAATTTTGCATATAAACTAACTCTAAAGATAGATATTTATTGATCCCGATAAAATGGGAAATTACAAACGTCCTTAAAACCTTGAATTTTCTTGCATTTTCTTCCTCCTAAAACATTAGAGTTTGGGTTTTTAATTTTCTGAACACTGCATTGAATATTATTAGATAGCAGTTGTCTTCTTTGATTTGAATTTTGCTGGCAAATTGCTATGTTTACTAGAGCTCAAAAACTACAGCAAGAGATAAGTGACAAACTAAATGGGGAACGCTTGTATAAACATAACTCCGTCGGGCTACTAGTGGTCAGAAAACACACTGGGTACCTTTAACTTGACTCACAAACCCCTTAAAATGGCCCAGATAAACCTTTTATATTAAGAATTGATTATAATGACTATGTAATGTTAAAAGGAGTAGTAGTTGCTTGGGATGGTTTTGTGGTAGACTGTTTTGTTGGAGAGGACATTCACTGTCAGGAATGTGTTGTGTGCCTGGGGCGGTAGGATGCAAGCAGCGAAGTGATTTAATGTGTTTTTGTTCTGTATGAATTGGTGTGATTTAAAACATGTTTGTGACATGTTAACACAAAGAAAACCTCCATGCAGCGTTGCAAGATAGATTTCCTTCTGTGAGTGCACACTAAATATCAACATGGACAGTCACTCCCAGGAATGAAGGGCAGGGTAAACACATGAAGGCAGTTAATGTAGTTTTAGTTCAACATTAACCTGTTATGAATATTCATAGTACACATAGCATCCATCCATCTTCGTCTGCTTATCTGGTGTCGGGTTGCGGGGGGAGCAGCTCCAGCAGGGGACCCCAAATTTCCCTTTTCCAAGCCACGTTAACCAGCTCCGACTGGGGGATCCTGAGGCGTTCCCAAGCCAGGTTGGTGATATAATCCCTCCACCCAGTCCATGACCCAGCCTTCATGACCATAGGTGAGGGTAGGAACGAAAACTGACCGGTAGATCAAGAGCTTTGCCTTCTGGCTCAGCTCTCTTTTCATCACAACGGTGCGATAAATTGAATGTAATACCGCACCCGCTGCAATTCTCCGACCAATCTCCCGCTCCATTGTCCCCTCACTCGCGAACAAGACCCCAAGGTATTTGAAGTCCTTCACTTGGGGTAAGGACTCATTCCCTACCTGAAGAAGGCACTCCATCAGTTTCCTGCTGAGAACCATGGCCTCAGATTTAGAGGTGCTGATACTCATCCCAGCTGCTTCACACTCGGCTGCGAACCATTGTTCCTCTTCAACCCGAGGTTCGACTGTCAGCCGAACCCTCCTTTCCAGCACCTTGGAGTAGACTTTACCAGGGAGGCTGTGAAGTGTAATTGGCACACACCTTCTGGCCCCCGTTTTGGAACAAGGGAACCACCACGCTGGTCTGCCACTCCTTAGGCACTTCCATGCAATGTTGAAGAGGCGTGCCAACCAAGACAGCCCCTCCACACCCAGAGCTTTCAGCATTTCTGGACAGATTTCATCAATCCCCGGGGCTTTGCCACTGTGGAGTTGTTTGACTATCTCAGCGACGCCCACCAGGGAAATTGACGACAATCCTCTGCCAGCTCTGCCTAACATAGAGGGCGTATTTGTTGGATTTAGGAGTTCCTCAAAGTGCTCCTTCCACCGCCATATTACCTCCTCAGTTGAGGACAACAGCTGCCCATCTTTACTGTCCACAGCTTGGATGGTTCCCTGCTTCCCCCTCCTGAGGTGGCGAACGGTTTTCCAGAAGCACCTTGATGCCGACCAAAGTCCTTCTCCATGTCTTCTCCGAACTTCTCTCACACCTGCTGCTTCGGGCTGTTACAGCAATATCTTTCTCATTGTCAACAAATCCCATGAAAAGACCAAAAGCAATGAAGTGATCCTATAGTACTGACAAATATTGTTTGTGCATCAAAGGTGCTATCTGTGTGCTATTAATCTGTAGTGTTGTCTGAAAGCTATTGAAATTCAAACCTTTTTTTTTTTTTTAAATGTCCTTGTTTTGTGTAATGAAATACTAACTATAATGAAACTGCAGTGCACAGTTCAGTTCTTTAAAAATACATAAAACCTGTTTTAGGGCATATTTGTAGAAACAGTATCTAAGCCTTGAGCCTATGAGTGGGTGTTTCCCATGACATCTATTCAGTGCTAACTGAAAACCTCTGTTGCTGGGAGACAGTCGATTTTCCAAGGTGCATGACTAGAGAACATCATATGGCTTTTAAAAGTTCATACAAGGCTCACTTGCTTGCATTGTGTTAGATCTCAACCCTAGGTGATTTAATATGTCACAAGGTAACAAGGTTCAACATTTGGGAGAATACATTTTATCGCTAAGTGTGCATTCCATTCAGAAAGTGGAATCTAGTTAGCCTGGCTTGCTAACGCTTGCAATTCACATTGGCCATTTCTATTAATGCTAAACTCTTATTTATGCACCTGCGGTAGCTCAAGGCAGAGCTTTCGCTGTAGTTTGTGCAAGTGCCCTGATGTTTATACTTGTGAGCTGGTGTCTGCTACTTGAGCTGCACAGAAGCTCTGGCCGCCCTGTGAAGGACGCTTGTCAAAAAGTACCGGGAATTTGACGCTTGTGGCAGCATCCTATGTTCAATCATGCGAGAAGCACAAGCAGTCGCTGCACGGCCAATACAGACACTAGAAACCTTTTATAAATGACATATATAAGAATTTGTATTGGTAATTGGTCACAGCGGTGCCTGTTAGCAGTTAGCTCGCTCGTTAGCAGCTGCGAGCAGCCGCCAGACTAACCTAGTGATACGTGCAGGACTTCACTGTGAGGGGACTGTGTAGAGACAATGTGGCCGGTAACGTTAACTGGTCCCTATACGTTATATCATCAACGATAGGTAACCCCGCAACGGTGATCATGAGCTTGTCCTTATAAAGCAATATACATATGCCAGCTATTTGAAATATACACAACGTGACCACACATTGTTGGTCGTCACATTAACATTGTTAGTTAATTTCCAATCCTGGCCTGGCACACAAATTCATACGGTTTGATAAATTAACGTTACAAATAGGACTTTAACTTGATAGAGAGAGCCGACAGGATTGAAACAGCAGCAGCTTTTGAGATACTTTAGAGGGAAACATTTTTACAGTGTACATTGATGTTAAAATGTATACAGGTTGGAAGGGCGGTCTGAAATGTTTCACTGTACGTTTTTGGGGTAAATGTGGGATGTTAGAGTCACACACGTCTAATCCTAATATTAGAAACCTTAGTGTGTTATGTCAACCCGGCTCTCGGCGTCACATACTGATGCAAAGTCTGGCACGCGGGACTGCTGTGATTGGTTGAAGTTGCGGGAAACTCCGGTTATTGGTCAAAGTTGTGAGTCGTACCAAATTCACGGTGATTGGTTGAATTTGCGTGAATTGTTGCAAACACGAAATCCTGGAGGGGCTGGTTATTGCAGTCTGTGTGCGGATATTTCTTTGAATGTAAATTAATGTACATTGTCCCTTTTCAAATACAATTATTAGTACTATTCTTATTATTTAGGAATCCAGATGTGGTGATAACAAAGGGCCACCATGTCAAAGCTAACAGCAGGTCAGCCTGAAAATGTAGTCCTCCGTATATTACTGTGTGTTTCATCTTGATTTTTGGTGCATTTATTGCTGCATTTCGCTTTTTTTTTTTATTCACTGCAACGTTTCATTCTTGCAGGCTTCAGATAACCGTCCGTGAGTTGACACCTGGGCAGTTTTCCAACTGCATGCCAGTTACGTTTACAGTCAATCACAGAGAGCCACAGACAGCATAGTCTGAAGGTAATGAGAGACGGACTTACATGTAGTTGGTTTTGGTTTTTTTCATGGGATCTGTTGACAATAATAAAAATAAAGAATAACACAAGACAGAAAAAAAGGTAAACCTCTATATATGGGCGAGTGCTCTGCCACTACCAGGTGAGCTACTCAGGCACCAAGGTAACTTCATTTAACATTAGTTGTTGCGTTTTCTTTTGCAGGGTTTCAATGTTCCAACAAGACAATGTTTCCAGCAGATCCTCCGTCGCCGCGTCCGGAGCTTAGCGCCACCCAAGACAATTGTGATTGGTTAAAAGAAATGCAAACAACCCAGAGCTGTTTTTTTGTCTCTTATCCCATAATATATCTGTGTAGTTAGACTTAACTCCATAGCGCTGTGGAGACAGAGCTGGCATGCGAGACTATTCAACACCTGACACCTGGACTTGGCTTTGAGTGGCTTCACCACATAGTGACCAATGCTCTTTTCTTTCTGCAGTCCCACTTTGTGATTTGGAACCAAAAAACCAATGGTCCCTGGAGCAGCTCTGTTACTGGGCGGTTGAGCCTCTCCTTTTCATATTCTGTTTCCTACAGAACGCTGTGCGCTGTGGTCTGGCAAACATTAGTGCCAATTCCACCATTGCCCCGTACAGTACGTATTCCCCTCTCTCCTGTTTGCTTCCTTGAAGTTACATCACAGGCATGACCTCACTGCACAGCACGGCTCAGTCTAAACACACTCAACTCACTGTGATGTTGCCATAACAATGTGTTCAACTGGCTCTCAGCTCAGCCTCGGCCCGTCCAGCGCCAAAGCAGTCCATCACTCATAAAGCTGTAATGCCTCTCACCCGAGAGGCTGCAGGTCTCCACACTTCCCACCCCTCCATCGCTACGATGACGACAGATTGTTTTTCACGAGGAAAAGCCAGAGAGGGGAATGGATTCGCCAGATGTGCTGTATTAAATAGACAAATGGAGCATGGGAAAGCTCTTCATAAAAAAAAATAAGAAGTAATTTGAAAAAGAAATTACTTCAGGGCTAGGACTTCAGAGTAGGAACACATTATCTTTAGGCTTACTGTGAGTCTTGTTCAGTTTGTAGATCCGTAATGAGGAGGGCTGAATTTCATGTTAGGAAGAATACGTGGCAAAGGAAGCAGCTGTCTTAAGATTTTCTAATATGTTGCACAGACAGATAGAACAGGGGTGCTTGCAAAGTCAGGAAGCTCAAATACATAGACATGAAGTCCCCACGCACTCTCATTGGATCTAATGTGGTTTCAGGGAGCCAAATGGAAATCAGTAAAAGTGTGTAAGTATCATCAGGAAAAATGTATTTAAAGTTAACTCAAATGCAGAAAAATCCTCACATTTTAGAAACTGGAAATGATATAAACAGTTCTGTCAATACACATCCTCCCCTTAACATTTAAAGGAATCTACATGTATGTGTGTGTGCTCAAATATGGCTTTTGGAATGAAAATAAAGGATTAAATATGAATTACTAAACAGACATTAATTAACTAGGAGTCATTTTTGATGCCTACTAGCTCAAACATCTCTGTCAGATAAGGCTGAGGATGATTGGGAATGTCTTGCTGTTTGTCTGCCAAATCTCTGGGATCTTTGTTTTCTTAATTTTCAATCATGTCGCCATCCATACTATGTGCTAACGTTAGCGCCATCAAGCCGCATTGATTATCCGCAAATTAATGCAGAATGCCGCCGAATCTGTCGAGTCGTCTTAGTGGTTACATCAAGTGTAACGTACAGTAGAGTCCCATCCAATTAGATTGAATTCAGTATTGATGACACAAACAATAATAATGGTAATAATTTGACTGTTAGTAAGGACTAGATGACTGTATTTAAAGTTGATTCTGGTTTCCAACATCACCCCAGGTGTGTTGGACGGAGACAACTTCTCTCTGTTGATGAACAAAATCACTAGCTATCTTACTTACTTTAAATGTGCTAGAACTATAGACCAATACAACAACAGGCTTAAATGAACTCACAACATCAGTTATACGACTTACAGTTCTCAAAGATGCACACACACAATCTCAGCTGATTATCCTCCGCACAGCTAGTTTCTTTTTCTTTTCTCTCACTTTTTTCTCGCTCGTGTGAGGCGCGTGTCCGCGTTATTCTCTAAAGTAACGAGCCAATTTTGTAAAATGTAAGGAGTAGAAAGTACCGATATTTGTGTTAAAATGTAAGGAGTAAAAAGTCGGTAAAAAAATAAATAGTAAAGTAAAGTACTTCCCATCTTTGCTTGCTGACAAGTAGTCCCTTACTTCTAGATTGAAGCTTGATAAAGGCTACTTTAAGGAAAAGAAAAAAAAAGTTAAAAAAGCATCATAAAAAGCGTAACTAAAAACCCATAAAAAGGTAAAAAAGCATCAAAAATGTAGACAAAAATGTCCAAAAAAGTCAAATGTTGAAAGCATCAAAACTGTAAAAACAAAAGTGTTGAAAAGAACGTAAATAGCATTAAGCAGCAACTCAATTCTTGATTGGCCAATGGCACATTCATATTCAAATGATTATTATACGTTGATGCCCGAAAAGGCAAGCGGGTTGTTATATTTACTTGCCCGAAACAGTCTCAAGTGTAGTTAGGGGTGAGATGAGAGTGTATCTGTCTACAGGGGGAAGTGCTGACTGCACCCAAAGGTGCTCCCATGAAGAATCCTACAACTTGGTCCCTCATCTCTCCATCTCAATCCTCAGATACGGGAATTTGTGTTTGCTGTTTGAACATATTGGTACACTGTGTCACTGCCCAACGTGAGGTGAGTGCAGATTTGAGTCGTGCATGCTCAGATGTAAACGGTTAACGGCATAACGTGTCATACCCGATGAGTTGAGTCAGACCGGCTCTGGTTGGGTGCCGATGTTAGTCGCGCGTACTCAGATTTAAACGGTTTACGGCATAACATGTCATACTGAAATTTGTGAAATCCATGAAATAATAAACTTATCTCATTACAAACAATAACAGAAGATGGGAATAATTTCAAAATCATATTTTTATCTATAACTGTTTGGTTGCTAACGTTAGCTCAAAACGCCATTCCAGTGACAGCCTTTGTTGTGTTTGATGCTAACTTGTAGCCAGCTGTGAATATCTATCTAGCTACACAACCATGAATAAAGTAACTGTAAACTTGTTACAGCACAGACAGCAATGTAACGCTACATTTCAACGTTAACGGTACCTGATACTGAAGTTGCCGCTAGCTAACGTTAGCCTACTTTACTAAGGCAGTTTACTATTGTGAACTAACAACAACGTTAGCAAGTTACAAACCATTGCATACACTGCTTATGGAAACACCAACACTGTAATGCATTTTGCGAACACGCTTGTTTGTATAAAAGTGAGACACTTCATGGCTCCTACATGTCACAGCTGTTATTGAGGAAGTTGACTTTCTCCCAAGACTCCCAAAGAGTTTATAGCTATGTCAGACTTAAAAACACACACACACACACACACACACACACACACACACACACACACACACACACACACAGAGGCTATGATGAGTCAACTTGAGGGTTGCTAATTATAGCCTGGGGAAAGTTTTGTCTTTTTGCTCGCTATCAGCTCTCTTTGGGAAGACCAGTGGAATCTATACTTTATATTATGAAATTGTATTGTGAGGAATTTTTATGTGTTATGTGTTTTATGTGTTGTGCGGTCTTTTTATTGGACCACGACTGTAAAAAAAAAATAATAATAATTACCATGGACAATTGGCAGTCATTGACTGTCTTACAATTAGCTCAATAGCTACATTTCATCCACAAAGGGGTTGTGGCATCAAATGTTCTGATTGGGGTACAGAGAATAAACATTAAAGGCTACATCATATAAAATTTAAAACACTTTCTGTTCAAAAGTATACTGTGTACGTCATACAAAAAATTATTGGTTAATGGTCATATATATATATATATATATATATATATATATATATATATAAAAGTGTCACACAGTAATTGTATAGTAGGGTTGAGATTAAAAAAAAAATCGATTTCCTGATTTAAATTGATTTAAATTTGAATGATTCAATGTTTATTATTGAAATCCAGAATCTTTGGTCTGTATGATATGAAACAAGAAGACCTAAGGAATCCATTGGTACCAACTATGCTAGCTTGTTGGAAAGGGGTTAAGGGTCTCATGACATGGTGCTCTATGGATGCTTTTACATAGACCTTAGTGGTCCCCTAATACTGTATCTGAAGTCTCTTTTATATAGACCTTAGTGGTCCCCTAATACTGTATCTGAAGTCTCTTTTATACAGACCTTAGTGGTCCCCTAATACTGTATCTGAAGTCTCTTTTATATAGACCTTAGTGGGCCCCTAATACTGTATCTGAAGTCTCTTTTATATAGACCTTAGTGGTCCCCTAATACTGTATCTGAAGTCTCTTTATATAGACCTTAGTGGTCCCCTAATACTGTATCTGAAGTCTCTTTTATATAGACCTTAGTGGGCCCCTAATACTGTATCTGAAGTCTCTTTTATATAGACCTTAGTGGTCCCCTAATACTGTATCTGAAGTCTCTTTATATAGACCTTAGTGGTCCCCTAATACTGTATCTGAAGTCTCTTTTATATAGACCTTAGTGGTCCCCTAATACTGTATCTGAAGTCTCTTTATATAGACCTTAGTGGTCCCTAATACTGTATCTGAAGTCTCTTTTATATAGACCTTAGTGGTCCCCTAACACTGTATCTGAAGTCTCTTTCCCAAAATTCAGCCTTGGTGCAGAATTACAGCAATTACAACAATTTTGAGGAGAAAGGGGGGGGGGCTCTCTGCTCATTTGAAAGCCATGATGTCTCCTAGGTGTGAGCCAAATTATCTTGGTGGGCAAAGTAGAGAAAGGGGAGGTAACCTTGCTCCTTATGACCTCATAAGGGGAAGATTCCAGATCGGCCCATCTGAGCTTTCATTTTCTCAAAGGCTAAGCAGGATACCCAGGACTCGGTTTACACATATCACCATTTCTATCCACTGGGGGACCATAGGCAGGCTGGGGGAACTCATATTAACATTAAAAACCTCATAAAGTGAAATTTTTATGCCATGGGACCTTTAGATAACATTTCAAAGATGTTGGCGAGGGAAGAACTGGCATGGCCATTTTAAAAATGAGTTCCTTGACTTCTCACCTCCAGATATCTGAATGAAATGTCTCTCAGAACCCACTGACTGGAGAGTCTGTAGAGCTGCACTTTATTGTGTGTTCATGTTAAATCAAAAGTACATTAATGTAATTGCCTTGGCGTCAATTCTTAATGTACACATTGATACTTTTAATAATGCAGCAGGTTAGAGGGAACCTTGCACAATTATAGAAAATCTTTCATATCCAGGTTAAATTGGTTCTGCAACTCAAATATCCCAACATCCACATTGAATCGGAAATGTAATCGGATCTGGATTCTTTTTCTTTGTTTTTTAGCTTATGATTACCGTAATCACCACCACATATGTGTGTGTTAACTGTTGACTCAGATATTTGTCCTGTGACTGCATTTGACCAGAATCTGTGTTTCATACGTTGTACAAAAGCAAAATGAAAAAAATATAACTTATTTTTCTTATTTCTGATTTTTGTGCTCAAATTAAAAATGGGGGGGAGCATAAGAAGCATTTCATCCAATTTTGATATTTTCAACTGATGCAAATTGTGTGACCCAGAAGTGATCTCTACTAGTACGCTGGAATACTGGTAATCAGTATTGGGAAAACAAGCCATCTTTTGCTTTTTGGTTTTATTTTGAATGAACTAATGACACATGGATTAACTGGGCTCAGATGCTATAGCCCTGGATCAGTAGGCTGGGTAAACCCAGCCCAACCTGCCGGCGAGTTGATTTCACCCTGCAGCTCTATCCTGCTAACTTTACAAATCTGCAGGGACCAATCACCAACTGGCGCGCTATTGGCGGGTGTAACACGGCAGCCAACGAAGTGCAGCAACCCGTTGATTCCCGTACGTCACCCGGATCGTTAGCCTGATTGGTTGAATGACTATCTAATTGCGGACAGTCATTTGAACTATGCCCATTGGTCACTTAGACTTAGACACACTTTATTGTCATTCAACTGCACATTCACAGGTGAGCGAGATTTCAATGCAAGGCTCTGAAAAAGGAAAAGAAACAGAAGAAAAGTAAAAAGAGAAATAGTATAAATATAAGAATGTGGAATATAAAGTGTGTGCAATATACAATTAAAAATGTATTATTATAAGATAATTAGGACTAGTGCAAATATCAATAGCAGCAGGATGTATTGCAGTGAAATGAATACTATAAATTTATAAAGTTACATTAGTGCAAATAGGGTTCACAGTGTCCAAGTGACTAGTGTCGTATGTGTGTGGGTGGGGGATTATTGGGAGTTAAGCAGTCTAATGACGTGGGGATGAAGCTGACTCCCAGATTTTCAATCTTAAAAGATTGAGCTTAGTCTGGTGATAGCCAGACTACTGGATCAGGTCCCCTCTTTTCGGGATCATGGACTCATGCTGAACGTGAAGAACTTAAAGCTTTGTAAATCGTGCAGTACTTTTCCATTTTTCTCTGGCTTTAAATTATCCAGGCAGGTTTTCCGAGTGACGTGTGAGGTCATTAAAAACATTCAGCCCTTCTGCTTCACCTCGTCTCCAACAAGTCCACCAAACTAGCTCGGTCGTTTGGGCCTTCTCAGGCTCCAAGTCTGTCCCTCGGCTGCAGGACATCAGAACTGGAGCTGCCTCTCCCGAGGCCTTTGCTACCTGCTAATTTACTGCTCCCAAAAAACCCAGACAGCAGGAAAAAAATCATTGCGATGCCTTTTGGAAAAAAAAAAAAATACAAAAATGTGTTTCATAACCGTCATATGTCAAACATAGCAATTCTGCCTGTGTTGTTTTTTTCGGGGATTCTATTTAAACTTTGCTTTCTTTTTCTCTCGCTCGGGTTTTTTTTTTTTTTATGCTAACCATAGCGTCTCTTCCATCGTCACAGCGCTGGTGGGAGCCAATTCCAGAAACAAATTTGCCCGGCAGAGCTTTGCTATTCGTTGTCTGAGCAACCCGGAGCTTTTCTTCTCTGGGTGTGCCCGCTCTGTTTTGCTCCGCTCTTGGACTCGGCTGTAATTGCTTGTTTAAGGATAATAACAGGGGAATCTCAGAGGAGCCCCGCACCGCAATCACCAGCCTTGAGGCAAGCATCGCAGACCGCAGTGCAGTGCGACGAAGGAGTGGAGGGCGAGGGGGAGGGACAGAGGAAGAGCGAGACAGACTGGGTGGTAATTAAGGGCTTATTTTTCCTGCCGACTGAAGAGCATCTGCACAGCTCCCACCTGCTCAGGAGGGATTGTGCCGCTGTTTGTGTGTCGGTGTGTGTATCTCCTTTTATTTCTAAAAAGGCTGGCCTCTGCCGCCTGCGCTTTTCCCCAGTGGTGTGTGTTTAATGTAATGCATGGATGGCAGCCACTGCAGGCAGCGGGTCTGTCAGACAGACAGAGGGAGGTAATTAAATTAGGGGTGGCACTCCAGCAACCTGGAGGCTGAACCAGGCGTGGGGGACTTCAGCGTGATCCCTGGAACTCATTGTTTCCCCTTCTCTCAGTACAACACAGAGTCAACCTGCTTTACCCACCAGACTCGCAACATATGACTGAGGTGCAGCCTGGGAAGACAAACCTTCATAAGTACCCATGATCCCTATCACATTGAAATTCATACACATAAGCCATCTGCGTACAGTCGGATTTACAGACATTATCAGGCGCAAAGTACAATGTTCACAGTGTTCAGGGAGCCAGACAGCAGCATAATGTCTGAGACTGCCTCACTCTGGCTAGAAAACATCACACAGGCATCCCTTCAGACCAACACTGGGATATGGAACAGATGCTGATTTCTGTCACTCTGTGCTATGGCAAGCCACTCGGTTAATAATTTCTAGTTGTGCGTGTCACCATGAAAGATCTTTACACACTTAGTTATAGCGTCTCAGCATGTAATAATCAGGTGTGCTATCAATAATGTGCATGTATTTGTGTGAACTGGGGTTGAAAACTGGATTTGCAAAGTAAAGTTAAACGGATTTGACTCCATGGGCCCTATCTTGCACCCAGCGGATATTCACACATGGGCTCAATCGGACGTTACACAGATTTTGTACTTGGGCCTGGAAGGGTAAAGCCCGGTCCAACTGATTTAGACATTTGCATTCTCACATACAGCTCCTACAGGTTACGTCTAGATAATTTTGGGTTTGCAGTGCTTGTGTGAAAGGGGCTTTTATTGTCATCTGAATTAACTAGTGCCTCACCATGGCTGTTATATATTATCATACAAGTATTTTGTAGTACGTATTTTTCATTTGTAACGGGATACTTTTTGATGTATTCGTGCCCAACTCTGCATGTAGGTTGCAAATCAGAAAATGTTGAACTGAAACATTGGCCTATTGCCCATTTAGGAAGGAGGACATGCTGCATACAGTAGATCCAGGACAAGTCTAGCCCAGCTTAGGACAAAGACTAGGAGCAGGTGGTTAAGCAATCAATGAAATGAAAGACATGGAACCCGTTGCCAATAGAAATTTGAAGACTAAGTTGTGACTGAGGTGTAAATGTTATGTTATTGTTTCTGTACTTTGAGCTGTAACTAAAGAAAGGTTAGCACACTGAACACTAAAGCCACCTGACAATGATCCAATGCTATCAAATAAAATACAAATTATTGCTGATGCAGAGGAGTACCGGAGACTTAGTCTTTTGTTGCTTCGGTTCTGGTCCTGGCCTCTAACCATAGCAAAGGTTTTGGGGCCAATAGGCCATCAAGCTATAGGCTTAAATTAAAGAGAAAGCTTCACAAGGCTGTGGTTATTTCCTGGAACCAGAACATACCAGCACAGTCCCAGTATACTGAGTAGAAAACAGTTATGTATTCCCTTTTTTCCAGTGCTTATGCAGAATTCTTGTTTCATGTGCTGGATGCTACTGTATATGATAGTGTGGTTGGAGTTTGTGGTGTTGCACCTAGGGCGAGTAGCGTTGGCACCCCTGGACATTCCTCAGGGTAGTCTGCCTCTCCACAAGTGGGCTCAGCTTGGCTTGGTTTATTTAGCTTACTTTGGGCTGGTTTTATATTGTATTGGACACTTTAAGCATTTATATCAAGGCCTTTTTCATTGATAATTACAGGTACAATTAATGGAAAAACACCAAAGTGTGTGACTTTGGTTTATGTCCCTTCTTCTACCAACAGTGGACACTGATTTCCTTTGTGGTGTGAAAATGTTCTAACTTTTTGTGTAATCAAGATGGAAATATCTTTATTTTCTTCAACAAATTGCTCATCCAATAAGACATTGCAAACTGTTTTTTTCCCCAGTTAATGTTGAACTTGGCCACTTCTGCCTGTCGCCACCTTTTAAACACTAGTTTTCTGTACGTCAGCGACAGTGTTGGACTTTAACTTCAACATTTACTGTGAACAGACGGGACTGTGGATGTCCAACACAGATGGGACTTAATTTGTACTGTACCACTGAGGGTTATTGATGTTTTCTGCTCCGACAGCTGGTCTTGGAGCGGTGCCGCCACTTTAACAATGGTCAGGGCTGCAACGGAGGGGAAATATTTGACTGGAGGAGAAATTTATGGCCAGTCTGTGATGGGAAGTTGGTCGGAATTCAGCATTTTGACACCTTTAAAAGACAGAAAGGGGGTGACAATAAGGGACGAGACGGGACATTTACATATAATCTGAGTCTCCTAAAGTAGTAACAAATAAGAAAGCTATAACTATATCTGATATATACTCCAATCTATTTAATTAAGAACATCTGTTGTCAATATCATTAACGAGGTTTGTAAATCTGTCACATTTTTATTTATATTTTATTATTTTAATTTGGTTCACTTCATGGATCCGTTAATATTGTAATTAATACTTCTGTTACCTGGTCTCATATAATATGTACGTTGCAATCTCTTTACAATTTTATGTTTTGAGCTGTGATGACTGAATGGTTGTAAATTTTTCTTCGAATTAAAAAAAAGGGATGAGACGGAATAAAAAAGAGGGATAAGACGGAATAAAAAAGAGGGATAAGACGGAATAAAAAAGGGATAAGACGGAATAAAAAAGGGATGAGACGGAATAAAAAAGGGATGAGACGGAATAAAAAAGAGGGATAATACGGAATAAAAAAGAGGGATGAGACGGAATAAAAAAGAGGGATGAGACGGAATAAAAAAGAGGGATGAGACGGAATAAAAAATAGGGATGAGACGGAATAAAAAAGAGGGATGAGACAGACTAAAAAAGAGGGATGAGACAGAATAAAAAAGAGGGATGCGACGGAATATAAAAGAGGGATAAGACGGAATAAAAAAGAGGGATAAGACGGAATAAAAAAGGGACGAGACGGATAAAAAAAGGGATGAGACAGAATAAAAAAGAGGAATAAGACGGAATAAAAAAGATGGATGAGACGGAATAAAAAAGGGACGAGACAGAATAAAAAATAGGGATGAGACAGACTAAAAAAGAGGGATGCGACGGAATATAAAAGAGGGATGAGCCGGAATAAAAAAGAGGGATGAGACAGAATAAAAAAGGGATGAGACGGAATAAAAAAGAGGGATGAGACAGAATAAAAAAGAGGGATGCGACGGAATAAAAAAGAGGGATGAGACGGAATAAAAAAGAGAGATAAGACGGAATAAAAAAGGGACGAGACGGATAAAAAAGGGATGAGACGGAATAAAAAAGAGGGATGAGACGAAATAAAAAAGGGACGAGATGGATAAAAAAGGGATGAGACGGAATAAAAAAGAGGAATAAGACGGAAGAAAAAAGAGGGATGAGATGGAATAAAAAAGAGGGATAAGACGGAATAAAAAAGAGGGATGAGACGGAATAAAAAAGAGGGATGAGATGGAATAAAAAAGGGACGAGACGGATAAAAAAGGGATGAGACGGAATAAAAAAGGGATGAGACGGAATAAAAAAGGGACGAGACGGAATAAAAAAGAGGGATGAGACAGAATAAAAAAGGATGAGACGGAATAAAAAAGAGGGATGAGATGGAATAAAAAAGGGACGAGACGGATAAAAAAGGGATGAGACGGAATAAAAAAGGGATGAGACGGAATAAAAAAAGATGAGACGGAATAAAAAAGAGGGATGAGACGGAATAAAAAAGGGATGAGACGGAATAAAAAAGGGATGAGACGGAATAAAAAAGGGACGAGACGGAATAAAAAGAGGGATGAGACGGAATAAAAAAGAGGGATGAGACGGAATAAAAAAGAGGGATGAGACGGAATAAAAAAAGTACATTGATAGTAGAAGAAGACAATTTTGCCTAATGATGCTTTAAGTGTAATTTATTACTCCTCACTGCTGGTTGTTAATCCTGCTATATGGCAAATATTAAGATTATACAAACAAATGTCATTGCCACATCAAAAGATAAAATATTAGAAGAGATACAAACTTTAGAATTTGTGGATGTATGTAATAAACTTAGTTATTG
This sequence comes from Percina caprodes, assembly GCA_013375575.1. Classification (NCBI taxonomy): domain Eukaryota; kingdom Metazoa; phylum Chordata; class Actinopteri; order Perciformes; family Percidae; genus Percina; species Percina caprodes. The sequence goes on from JABXJD010000031.1 coordinate 2,485,840, forward strand.
ATTTAATGTGTTAAGAAGTTGTGTAAACTTGAGACAAATCATCTTTGTGATGTAATGTGTAGTAATGTGTGTGTCTTATTTGTTGTGTTTGTTGGAACATATTTTGAGCATCTTACAAAAACAACATGAGGCTCTATTTATGGCAGCTATTTGTACTAGTTTTCAAGCCATTTGAGATAGCAATGTCTGAAAAATCTGCACATCATTTGAGAAAAACATGATAGTTGCCACGGAAAAGAATCGGCCTGTAGAGCCTGCATCCTGTTGTGTATCTAATTGTTCAACAAATGTTGAGAATGACTCACACAAGCCCAAATTGTCTGATGTTACTATTTTAAAGTTACATAACACAAGGAATATGACGTAAACCGCATTACTCATGTTGAAACCTACTTTTTTAGCAGAGTTTTACCAAATAGATGGTGATGTTTCCCTAGTAACAGAACTTTTGCTCCGTTGATTTGCCAGAGAGACTGAGGGGAGATGACATTAAGTTATTTTAAAACCCTAAAAGATTTGGAGCTTGTAAGAAATGCGAAATTGGCCGTTTTTTAAACCAAAACTACGTGATTTGTGCAGATCCAATGAGAAAAGTATTTGAGGGGGTTGGGGTGGGGGGTATATCTGGATGGTCAGAGGTCCACTTTATCCTTCCTACCAATGACCTGTTTGCATGCCTGAAGAAAACATTCTGGGATGTAGCACCAGCAGTCGCCCCCTGTGGTTAGCACTTCTGCCTCGCAGCAAGAAGGTTCTGGGTTCGAATCCAGGTCGTTCCGGGCCTTTCTGTGTGGAGTTTGCATGTTCTCCCCGTGTTTGCGTGGCTTTCCTCCGGGTGCTCCGGTTTCTTCTCACCATAAACACATGCATGCTAGGTAGGACTACAGTTGAAAAATAGCCGATTGACTAACAGAAAATCTTGATTAATGTGCATTGTCCTAATCAAATAAATACATAAATCTGAATCAAAGAGTTTTAACAACCTGGTAGTCTCTATATCGCCAACGTTTCATTTCTGCGATTGTTCCGTTACTGTCGGAAAGTCCGCTGGATGTCCCCTCATTTCAGCAGGATTTCCGTCCCTTTCTTCTATCTTTGTGTTGGTGTTCTACCCTCCGATGGATTTCTGATGACTCTGGTCCCCTGGTCCCTGCAGGGTAAATCCAGACAGCTAGCTAGACTATCTGTCCAGTCTGAGTTTTCTGTTGCACGACTAAAACAACCTTTGAATGTACACATGTTCAACAAGTTCCTTCCTGAGGCTATTTTGCGGAAGCATATATAATAGAAATAATAGAAACACCCCCCCTTCTGGCATGTGCAGTACAAATAAAAAATACTAAAATGAAAAAATGTAATGTCTGCAACGCTGCTTCATGCTCCCATAATTTACAATAATAATACAATAAAAAAATGGAGTTGAATGAGTTGAGTTTATTATGGTTGAAACGTTGCCTTTTGTATTAAATTATGGGAGCATGAATCAGTGTTTCAGACATTACATTTTTTTCACCCTTGCTCCATCGAGCGCAAGACGATTGTTGGTTTTAAGAAATGCCAACAAACCAGAGCACATTTTCTCCCATCCCAGAAGGCTATGTGGACTAGCCAGACCTTGCTCTGCAGGGCTGTGGAGGAAGGTCTGGCCATGGGAGACTGACAACCTGGCAGTGCAAACATTCTTATTGATGGCTTATACCAGATCTACATAGCATTAGAATCTGACTCATCCATCAATAATGAAGCCACAAGTTACAACTTATTAAAGCATTATAAAGAGGGCCCTTTTTATAAAGTGGTATGAGAATTGATTGAGTGTAAGAGCGTGTTGTTGGTATGTGTAATAACAATAATGTGCCCAGCCCAGCATTGTGTACAGTTGCCACACTGCTGCCCATCCAAGCGAGGCCTCACAGGGGATGTACACGCATGCCTCCAGCTCCTCCATGGTAAATAAATGAGATGTACAATTTGGTCCAACTGTCACAGGACACTCGGGAAAAGAAAAGGAGGGGGAAGGGGGGGTGGGGGCTCACTCATTTACAGCCCCGGGGCCCCATTCCTACACCTCAGAGGCCATGTTATCAAAACATCACAGCGGGAGTGGATCCAGCCACTGCTGTCACTAGCCAGTCTAGCAGGTGTATTCTTGCACTTGTCTTCACTGCCTTGATCTTTATTCACCCTGCCACAACCCCTCACCCCCCCCCCATCCCGCCCCATTCCTACTCACCCACCACTGTGCTGAATACATTCCGAGGCCCTATTAATCCCATTATGCAAATGAGGGTTATAAATGGTACAGGGTTAACTCTTTTCTCCCCCTCTCTGTCTCCCCTCATTCCACAACATTTCTCACCACACTAGCACCGCACACGGCTTTTCCTGCTACTTAATTAAGCGAGAGCAGCAGGGTCTGCTACAGCAGGCACAGGAAGAACCCATGACAAATGCTTTTTTAGGGGGGGAAAAAAATGAAGCACGGGGTAGAGGCGTTTCAGCCGGCAGTGACAGATTGGCATCCAGCATGGTGGTGACCCGGACAAGGACAATTGGCAGAGTGTGTGAGGCCAAACACCCCCAACAAAACTACTGGTACTGGTGAGGCAGCATCAGACCTGGATGGTGCTCAAACATCTCTCTGTTGCCGCCATGTGCACATTAGTCACACCTATGTTGTCTAAAAGAAGTTTTTTCACTGAATCAGCATTTCTCATCAGCGTACGACACTTTATGTACAGACATTTCTTCGGAAAAATGAATTCTAAGCCTTTGGAGGAGCGATTCATTCAAAATGACTCATTTATTTCCCTTATGCAAATCATTTGTTGTCTCTGTCAAGTTCTCTTAACTTGTGTTTACATGCACGCTGAACCTGGTCCAGAGGTCTGTTCATTTTAATCACTCAGTCATTTTCAATCCTACGCAAAGGCTATTTGTTCTAATTAAAAGCATTCATGTTCAGGGTAGTAACACTCACTAGGCATATGAATAAATTACACAAATTCCTCTGTAGACTTCATCCAGTGTCTTAAGTGTATACATGCTTTCCAAAATTCTTCTCAGAGACTCATGAATCCAGAAACTACCGAATTAAAAAAAGCATTTCATCAAATCTGAATCCTGTATTGAATCTGCTTGTCCAACCCAAATCAGTAGAAATCCCAAATAATATGTAAAATAAGTCCAAGACCTTCCACTTTCGGGATTGCCCAAGTTCCTTCCTGAGGCACATATAGGAATATTTTACTAAGAAAATACGTTTGAAGAAAATGCAATTGAGGAAGTGGTCTAAGAACTCCGGGTGACCCTCTTGATACACACAAGGTTAGGCATAAGTCATAGAAATAGTTTAGGCCTCATCTGGCATAAACGTGAATTGCCTAAATGTTACAAGGACAAGAAAAGGAAGTTGCACCAGAGAAGCCAACCCAGGCGTGTGGTGTGTTTCTGCCTAGAAACAGGGAGCCCCCCCTGTGAGGAGAGGCCATGAGCACAGGGAGACGGTAGATTGGAGCTTATTCGAACCCGTGATCCTGGTGGACCGGGCTCTGACCTTATGTCTGTTGCTAGGGAAACTTTGTGACTCTGTTCTTGTGAACCCAGAGCTGTGTTGTAACTTTAATGCTGGACTCCGTAAACTTTACCTAACTTGAATCTATCATCTCAGATTTGATCCTATACAGTCCTATACACAGACGCACGGGGATTAGAGGGTAATTGGGGTCAGAGCTTGGCCTTCGGGCTTGTGCCTATTTACAAAAATTCCCTCCTACACACCGGAGCTCCGTGCGGCGCTTGGCACAGCCCAAGAAAATTGTGATTGGTTTAAAGAAATGCCAATAAACCAGATCCCGTTTTTCGCCCATCCCAGAATGCTGTGTGGACTAGCCAGACCCTCCTCCACAGTGCAATGGAAGAAGGTCTGGCAAAGCGAGACTAGCAAGTAACTAAATTGAATGCTAACAAAACTAACTATTTGTACTTTTTAGTTTTTATACTCAACGTTCACAACCTATAACTGAGATAAAGATATGAAGAATCAGTTCAATGTATTTGACACATTGAAATAACAACTGTACTGTATGTAGTCTACTATGCACACCTTATTTTTGTTGCCCATGCAGAACTATCAAATTAATCCATTCAAAATGTTGATATGATATGAATCCTGAAACGGACGTGATGCCAAAAATACTCTCAATTTGACATTTTCCATAATTTAGATTTTCACTCTGTATTACATCAAGATCTCTTTTAAAAAAGATGACTAAAAATGACTCATAATTGCAAAAATGACTTGATTTTTATTTATTTTTTAACTGATGTATAATATAAAATCATTCCTGTTCATGTGTTGCTTTCAGCTCTGTCAGAAATGTTCAAATTTGACTCAAAGTGGATTTAACGTGGGTAACACAACACACATGCTGCTTAACTTTAACGTAACATATATGTGGAGGAAAATATATGCATCAATCACCTTTTTCCATAACAAGAAAGTAAATTACCAAAGTAACATTTCAAAAGGAAAAACTATAATGCACAGTATTACAGTTGTTTTCGTATTCAGAAGTTGATTTAAATTCAATTTATTTTATTTTACAGTTTATTATAAATCAATTCAAATTGGGTATTAAACTCAAAGTAACAGTTTTCCATGATTATGTGGGTGGTTCCCTCAACTTGTCACCTTGCATTGTAAAATTGTATTTATAAAAGTAGGCTACAGTTGGTTTGCCTATATATATATATATATATATATATATATATATATATATATATATATATATATATATATATATATATTCCTACAGCAACATGTTGGAAGCAATATCTTATCTAAGTTTGTATTTTTATACATTTTATTTATCATACCTTTAATATATTTTGATGTTCTGTTGTGACAGTAAAACTAATTATTATCATATTATTTTAGTGAGAACTCATAAATAACTACAAATAACTCATGTTAGGGAAATCTGTTTATGTTTTGTAACGCGTTTCTAGCTGATGTGATCTTATCTAGCAACAGCGCATGTGCGACTTCCAACAAAGATAGTCTAGAAGTGAGATGTCTCACTCTGGAGCTGAAACAGAGAGCCAAACACACAGGGTGAAAACAGGGTCTGCAGCAATGTGCAGTACAACAAAAATATGGTGTTTTTGGGGAAATGAAACCACGTAAACCTATTCTGGTACAACCTCAAAATCCAATTATGAACCTGGAAATTAGCATAATATGGGCACTTTAAGTAATGATCCAAGATGTTTTAGTTATGTAAAAGTATAAAACCACTAACCCTGCAGTTTAACCCAAGTTGCTGCATTTAGCTTTGCACAAAGCGCTTCATTCTGCATGGCATTCTCACTCTCAAAACCTAATTAAGCCTAAAAGTGTATCTCTCCTAGGAGATAATACACCGTACGTAGGAGGAAATATCTTATACATAGAAGAAACATTGCCAAAATAACCCCCAAGAATTTCACCTTGCCTTCCAGGGATTCTGTAGCTATTAGACTTTCTGAATGGAGTTAAATACAAAGGGAGACTGTTTGGAGTCCATTAGTAAAATTCATCATCAGGCTTTTGATCTTGATTACAGGCACTGAGGTTATTATAATGCTCCTAACTGGCAATAATTACAATTATTAGCTATGATTAACTAAATAAAAAAACACACTCTGGGCTAATGAAGGACCTGGCCTTGTCAAAAGAAGCTTTTGGCACTGAATAGGTGACTGAATATGTTAATGAAAGCACATGGTTGTTGTGGTTAGAACAGCTGGAATCAAGCAACAGCCCTGTGCGGCAGCTGGACGGCTGGGGGACGCTCCGGGGATGACACGGAAAACTCTGGACGCCAACATTTTTGTCTGTAGCAGGCATGAATTACATCGCACACACACACACACACACACACCCAAGGGCTTGCATGCTGACATATTATTTGGCATTATCTCTCTCTCACAAAACACACACACACACACACTGACCACCCACCCTCTGCTCTGGCTCATGTGGTTGTGAAAGCCTCAGACATCCTATCAGGCTTTTAGACTTGGTCATTAGTGTTGTGAGTGCAGCAGAGGCCACTGAGTGGACAGATGGTTCACATCAGTCAATATACTGTACTCTGGAAAACTCTGGTTCATTAAAGTATTGGTCTTTGTTTTTTTGGCCATCATTTCCACTAGCTCTTTTGACTTCTGACTGTAACTTACTTCAAGACTGCTATAATTAGGCTGAGAAGCCTATATTTACTTTTCCAAATTTAATAGTCTAATAAGTGTGAATGGTGATTCAGCCTCATTGTTATTCTTTATTGTTAATCTTTATTATTCAGACTTATTCTGTCTTTCGTACATTCTTCGGTTGGCTACTACCTCTCCGTGGCTGGAAACAGCAATTTTTTAAAGAGATTTACTGTATAGTATGTGGTTTTATCAAACTTGAATAACAATAACAGGGTGAGCATTCAAAAAAACACAGCAGCTCCCATTAAAATGTACCGGCAGGCGCAGCTGCCAACCTCATCGTAGCTTGGTTTTGTCCATATCCCTAAAATTCTCGCGTAGACTAATGCAGCAGTAACTGTCTCTTTTCTGATAATGAAGTGTTAGTGAATGGAAGTGAGAGAGTGGGTTAACTATTGATTAACAATCTAAATCTGTAAAGGAATCCATTGAACTGGCAGCACGTCGGATACCCAACAAGACAACATGATTTTCATGTGGGTCCGTAAGCCTTTGTTATGTGTCGAAGCATTCTCGTCTTTTGACTTGTGCGTTTCCTTGGCAACCGTACAGGAGCCATTACTCCTCCTTTTAGTGCCAATGACAAATTACTAGATATTTGACAGCATCCATCTCAGATCATTGATCAGTGCGGTGGATTGTGGATCCATGAGGAAGTTAACAAGGCTGAGGGTTTATCTGAGAATAGCAATGAACGTTTGAGGCTAGACTTACTGATCAAGAGAAGAAACTTTCATTTAAGCTTTTACAGAGTAAAAGATTATTGAGTTGTCCAAAGATGGAGAGAAAATTGACTGTTTAAGAGAAATCAATTCAAGACAGAGAGACAACAAACAGCTTTTTTTCCCATCTGGAAACACATGCAGACAATCTTTGAATATTATCATAGTGTATTCTGTATTAATGTGAAAATGTAATATGTGTGAGAGTTACATCAGCCCTTTTCACACTGTCGCGCCAGTATTCTGCATCGCCATCTGTATAAAAGGTTCAAAATGGGGGAGAGAATTGTTCCGATGTTAAGCGGGAAGCGTAGGAAGTTACAGAGCCAAATCAACGTCTGCCAGTCACTGCAGTTTAGTGGCCTCTAGTGGCGAATACACATGTGCTTTCCCTTCTTTATAGAGGGACTGTGAATGCATCATTTTGTCGGCAATTCAATTTCAATTCAATTAAATTTTATTCATAGTATCAAATCATAACGAGTTATCTCAAGACACTTTACAAATAAAGTAGGTCTAGACCACACTCTATAATTTACAAAGACCCAACAATTCTAGTAATTCCCAGAAGAGCAAGCAATTAGTGACAGTGATATATAGGAACAGTATATAAAGATATATATATATATATATATATATATATATATATAAACATGAAAGACTTATCTACACTGATTGGTTGTTTATCTTTCTAACATATTTTGAACTTTAGGAGCACTGTTTTCAGCAAATATGACAAAAAGTTGTTTTTATTAGTTACACACTGAACCTTTAATCACAGCACACTGTGCAGGGACTCTCCTGTTTTGCACATGGCAGCGCCGTTATGATTTAATAAAATGAAATCAAAGGAGACCAAATAGAAATAATGGATATAAACCAATGCATAACATTTCAAAAATGACACATAAAGCATATAACCTCATATTTTGATATCAGTACCCATGTTACCTGACTGTAAAACTGCACTGTAACGTAACTGTGAGCATGTTCGGACACCGTTCGCAGCTATTGGCCAAATCCGGTCTGACGCTGTCTCTGGTGCTTTTCGTGGACGATTGCCCCCCTAAAGATGATATCATAGTCTACCCGTTAGTTTTTATATATGTACATGGACCTTTACGTGTCTAATTGGTACACGAGAGTGACTTTGATGAGAGAAAGCTGTAAGAATGCTTGGGCGACGCTCAGGTGGCTGTATAACTTTACTTTCAAAGTGGAAATGTAGGAGCTTTTATTGCATACTTTGGAGTTGTTGAAGCATGCCATTTTATTGTGAAAAACAGAATTACGTGAGCTTTTACAGCCGGGAGATAGGGGGGGTCCGAGTATGGCCAAGGGTAGCACCTAGGGTTGGGGGAAAAAATCGATACAGCATAGCATTACAATATTTTCAGTGGCAGTAGTGCTAGTAAACACTAGGGGTGTGAATCTTCACAGGTCTCACGCAGACTGATCTCATGAAATGGCGTATGTATGACACGGCAATTTGCATCCATAATTGCCGTGTTATCAAGACGCATACTCGTTTTGGCCTCCACTGACTAATGTTACCCTTGCGATTGCATGTTAATTTACGCCATAGTGAGTAGTATGAAAGGGCAAAAATCCACGTAGGGGTGGAGGATAGGGGGTGGGGTAAAAATCGATACAGCATAGCATCGCGATATTTTAGTGGCAATACTGTATCGATACACAGGCGCCAAGTATGGATCTTTTATTATCTATGTGTTTTTAGATAAAACAGATGTTGACAGAGTTTCCTTTTGGGGACGTCATTTGAAATTGGGAACAATTAAAAGTTGGAAAAAAGGTTGTAAATTGCAATATTTCGCAGAATATAATATCAATATTGTACCGTGGCATAGGTATCGTGATGATCTGTCTGCTGATTCCCACCCATAGTAGCACCCGGCTAATTTACCGGTATTTGCTTCCTTTTGCCCGCTCTTAGTGAAGCTGAAGTAAATGGTTAAAATGATATTCTGTTAGAAAGGTAAGAAGTTAGTCTGAGACCACAAAATGAACTGCAAACCTTACAATATCATTTTTATTTGCAATTTTCACAGATATTCTGATAAAACATTAGCCAAAAAGTGTCTGGGCATGGACACAGGTCTGTTAGTTAAACTGTAGTGTAGCAGTAGTACGGAGGCTGCAGCAGTGGACGGCACTCTGCAGAGAGGTGATGAGACAGTGCTGTGATTCTCTCTGACCGGCCACTCTCTCTAAGTGCAGTTAGTCAGTGGGAGATGATACCGCAGCAGTCAAACTGGTCAGAGAAGAGGCTGCCTGCTGGGCTGTGAGTCACGTCAATCTGGACTGCAGCGAGACTCCGTCTCTCTGAGGCAGAACAGAATGACGATCCAGACTGCAGGATGACATAATATCCTGTCATGCAGAGGAAGACACAGCCAGTATGCCAGGCATGTCTGGCTGGCTGAATCACACGCTGTCACCGCGCACGCAGACGCACACTCATGCTTGGCTTCCAGCAGTAATGACTGGACTGAAGCTGGATGGAGCTTTATTTTCTTCTCTTGTTCAGTTTGTCCATTTACATGCCAAAGAAATTCTACAAAATGACAACATTTTTCTGTTATAGCAATATTCCTGACAGAAAAGCCGCACTAAAAGGTATTATTTCAATCAGGAGAGACATGTTTGCAGATATGCAAATAAGATTTATTGTACAGCTCAAATAGAATGTACAAAGTCTTTGGCGATTAGACTCCATCGCTATATGAATCTTTTGTATATCTATATAGGGGTAGAGAACCATCAGACCCCCTGATGGAATCTAGACACCGGTGGTGGCGACGAAGGAGCCTGAAGACCAGACCAAAGGCTCTGGACCGGTCAGCTGGAGTAGATGACTGGAGGAGGAAGGGGTTGGAGGGTTGCACTCTTTGCCTGCAATTACAGCTAAATAGCAAAGGGAGAAACAGATTTTTTAAAGCAGGGTTGTGACTCTGTGATTGGCCTTTGCCGTTTGTGTAACGATTCTGATTGGTTCAGCAGCAGCGGATTGGAGTTAGGTAGAGCATTGATTAAGAGTGAGGTCTTCCTGAAAGGATTTACCCTGAGATACATTTCAATCAGGAGAGACTAGTTGCAGATACGCGACAGTTATACACAGCATGATAAAATGTACAGTTATTAGGATAACAGCTGGATTGATTTAGGAGTGCATCGATTAATAGTTAAGTCTTCCTGAAAGAATTTACACTGAGCTACATTACTCTGAAGAAAACTCAGGGATTCCACTACAGTCATACAATTTCATCATATCACATCACACACGCACACACACACACACACACACACACAAAAGTCCATACCCACTACATAAGCACATGCTTGAATCAGTACATTTAAAGCAAACGGGCACCCAAGTCTTACAGTCATCAGTACAGCTTCCAGACGCTAAAGGCGTTTTCACTCCTATAGTTTGTTTTCTCTGGTCCGAATCAGTTGATGAGTGTGTAAACTTGCAGCGTTTCCCTCTTGGTTCAGTTTTGCACGGAGAAAAATCCAAGCGAACCGAAATGCATCACTACAAACCACGCAAGAACTCCGCAACTTACGCAAGTTCGCTCCTCTTGTTGGTTCAGATGTGTCTGGAACGGGAGCATGAAAGTAAATGCAGGAAGAAGGTCCCGTGTTCTGGACTACTGCGGATTTCTCACATCTGTGTGTATTCTTTAAAACCATTTTCTAGACACACACACACACACACACACACACACACACAATGTGGATTAATCCATTGCTGAAATTAGTTCCCGACAAATGCACTATTTTCTCCTGTGTGAGTAACGTCTGATAGAAACTACATTGACCGGCTGTTTTATGAAATTACTAAACCATTTAAAAAATAATATATATATATTATTTTTGGGGACAGAAGTACAGAAAAATGTACATTTCAAATAAACATTTCCTATACAGCACTGATGTAATCGCTCATGAACACATTTTAAAATGTATGTATGTATATATATATATATATATATATATATATAGAGAGAGAGAGTGTAATGGCTGTACTCACTAGTCCTTGGTTTATAAAGTTACATTTTTCAAAGTTAATTATTTGTATTGTTGCTATGGTTACATGCGGTCTAATACAAGCTGATTTAACGGTTCACTGGAAATATGTATGAGGTGTCCTGGTACATAACCGCCAGCCAATCAGAAATATGTATTCTCAACTCTGCCTCTGTGGCGCAGCTACTTTTGACGGCTGGGAGATTTATGATGCAACTGAAAAGTCATATAAATTGGACTCGACTTTGACACAAAACCAGAGCCAGCGTGCCAGACAGCCGTGTCGACTACACCCCAGCATGTAGACAATGAAAGGGCAGGTGGTGATTCACCCGTCCCGGGTTCTCCATATAATAATGAGGCGTTGTGAACTTCATTGGCACCGCTGCCGCTACTTTCCTCTGCCTTCTGTCCTCCTCTGAGGGCAGCCCAATGATGAGTTATTTTTCTGCAGCTTGGCACAGCATGACACATTCACCTCCCCAGATGGTCCTCACTGTGATTCAGTTAGCTGCCTTGTCTGTTGCTGGGCAGCATGTGCGGACCAATGAAACATCACACACACTTAGGAACTTGGTTTCACGTGGCGAAAACCAGCAGCCACCAACACAGGACATGATTTTTTCCCTCCAAGGATTCTAATGAATTAGTTTCCAGGCCTCTTAACGTCTGCCGTTCAGAGCGGTGGCGCCGAAGAGGTGGGGTGGGGCCACGGGACTAATGATCAACTGACATCTTTCATCCTATTACTGTCATTATGACTTCATATTCCATGTATTATGAATGTCTGTAAACATAATCTTATTGGCCAACAATTTAAATTCTGCAAAAGCCAACAGACGTACTAAGCTTACACACTGTACTGGATGGAAAATAAAACAGATGAGAAGACGTTATATAAAAAATTGCAGTGTATCCTTCAATAGGTTTGTCTGAGCACCCAAACATTGGATTTAGGTCTTATTAATGCAAGACAAACAACACGACATTTAGGAGAAATTATCCTAATATAAGATTTAATATTTAATATTTGATTTAACTATATGTTATTAAGGAGCTTCCCAAGACTTGGGGTATGCGGGCATGATCATTCAGTTTGTGACATCTAGTTATTAATACAATCCATAATAAAATAATGGCATTGTCACCTTAACAACGGTTGTAAAGAAGTCTTTTACACAAAAACAACTGGAGATATTTCTCATAAATCTACGTCAAGCAAGTGTGGTGGGATAAAAACGCGACCTTCGTGAATGCAAAGGGGTCAGGCTCATTATAGTCCTGTACATTATGGTACAGAGCATCCAGAGCATGTCAACTTTGAATATAATCACACATCAGGGCTCCACAGTAACGGTTGCCCAGTTGCCCTTGGCAACCAGATTGAGTTAATTGGCAACCGTTTTATGGCCTCTGGTTGCCCCCTTTGGCAACCACCTGCCAACCAACATTTGTGTTTTATATATATATAAATATATATTATACAGTGGCTTGCAGAAATTTACATACCCATTGTAAAGTTGATTAAAAAGAGGAATAAAAAAAACATCTTTTAGAAATTTAAAAAAATTGAAAAGATTTAATAAAATCCATCCTTTAAGGACACCAATTTTCTTTGACAATGAATAATGTATTGTTAATAAATAAATGTTCTTCCTTAAAATACAGGGGCATTAGTATACACCCCCTATGTTAAAATACAGGGGGCATAAGTATACACCCCCCTGTGTTAAAATACAGGGGCATAAGTATACACCCCCCTATGTTAAAATACAGGGGCATAAGTATACACCCCCCTATGTTAAAATGCAGGGGGCATAAGTATACACCCCCCTATGTTAAAATACAGGGGGCATAAGTATACACCCCCTGTGTTAAAATACAGGGGCATAAGTATACACCCCCCTATGTTAAAATACAGGGGCATAAGTATACACCCCCTATGTTAAAATACAGGGGCATAAGTATACACCCCCTATGTTAAAATACAGGGGCATAAGTATACACCCCCTATGTTAAAATACAGGGGCATAAGTATACACTCCCCTATGTTAAAATACAGGGGGCATAAGTATACACCCCCCTATGTTAAAATACAGGGACATAAGTATACACCCCCCTATGTTAAAATACAGGGGGCATAAGTATACACCCCCCTATGTTAAAATACAGGGGCATAAGTATACACCCCCCTATGTTAAATTCCCATAGGGACAGGCTGATTTTTGTTATTAAAGGCCAGTTATTACATGGATCAGGAGCTGATAAAGTTAAGTTGAGAAGAAGTGGTTATGACTTTTGGAAAAAATAAAACTGTTCTTGAATCTTTATATACATTATATATTTAAAAAGTTAGCGTTGAGTCCTGCACTTATCTAAAAACCTTTACAGCAGCAAACAATAGACAGCTGGACGTGAGCAAAGACGCACTAAATCACTGGATCGTAAAGAAAACTAGAATTTCCAAATTTTTACACAAAAATCTCAAGTGAATTGATTCTTTAAAAAGGATTTTAGCAGATCATCTCAGGCCTTCACCGGCTGCCGCTCCCGCATGCTTTCGTGATTAGCACATGTGCCGTCGCCATGGTGACGCTATAAACTGTGGCTGGCCTGGGTAATGTTCCACCTGGTCGCGTTAACCTGACTCCATACGCCACACATTATTCTTCCTGGAATAGTTTCAATTAGAGCGCCAGACTTGTGACTCAGTACATTAGTCACCCCTGAATACAAGCGCTGTATGCACTGGTACCTCTCTAAAGAGGAAAATAAAGACAAAATGTGACAAAAGCACCTATTCTACAACATCCAAGCAAATCAGGTGTATGAAATAAGGAAACACCCCCATACACCACCACCAAAATACATACCAAGGTTTCAAGTGACACTGCCAGCCTGGTTCTTCTGCTTATACGTCCATTTCTGTCTCTGAGAAGTTGCGTAAGGACATGTCCCAAGCTGCCATGTTGGAAGGTCTATAAGTCATTCGGTCATTTACAGTTTTTTACGATTGCTATGACAATTTTTTCAATACTTTTAGCAATTTTCCTTAACTCTTAAGGCTCCAACAGACCTACAACACACAACTGGCGGTTAGCTTTATGCTCAAAATCACACATTGCAAACTCCAACACTAATGTTCAAAATACCAGTCCTTCCAGAAAAATGTGGAGTTGTTTTTGTGATTGTTGCGGGCCAAAAGTCCTTGAGTATGTGGCACGTTTCCTTCAAAAATGCAATGGAATATGTTGGATGGTTATGCAATTTTATGCGATGAAATTGCGGGAACTTGTAAAAACTGTGGTTTGATGAAAAAGAGACACTGTTTGTCTTGTCGCCACTTCATAACGTCGCTTCACAACGTCGCTTCACAACGTCGCTTCACAACGTCGCTTCACAACGTCGCTTCATAACGTTCCCGTGGTAACGGGGAAATGGCTGCTCTTGTGTGAAGTAAACACAACATTTTCCAACTTTCGGCTGAGATATGTGGGACTTTTTGGCAAATTATGCGGCAATCCAATCCATCAATCAACTAAGTGTTTAATGGTCTGATAATGTCAGCTGGACTTGTAGGTATATATATTGTTTGGTGGTTTAATTCATAAAACAATTATATTTGTATAAACTACGTGTGTTTTGTGTGCAAACATCTTAATGTGTAAAGTAACTAAAGCTGTCAGATGATTGTAGTGGAGTAAAAAGTTACAGGTGCATTGGAGTACTTTACAAGTATTCCAATGCGCCTGTAAGTTGTACTTGTTGTACTAAAACCTGAAATATTGCACCTCAAATTTGTACTTAAGCACAGTACTTAAGTTAATGTCCTTAGTTACATTCTACCGCTGTCCCAAACCAACTCTTTTTGCAAACTAATTTCCCCGGGCATTCTTGTCTCCTGTCCTTTTCTTCCACTCTGGCCTTTCCTCCCCTGAGCTGACCCCCCCCCCCCTCCAGCGTTTATCCTGCAGATGTT
The DNA here is from genome assembly GCA_013375575.1 of Percina caprodes. Classification (NCBI taxonomy): domain Eukaryota; kingdom Metazoa; phylum Chordata; class Actinopteri; order Perciformes; family Percidae; genus Percina; species Percina caprodes. The sequence goes on from JABXJD010000031.1 coordinate 2,500,849, forward strand.
GGCTTGACTTTGCGGTTTGTCATCTCAGCACTACAGCTGCTCTGTTGACGGGGGCCTGGCATCGGCCTGGGCACCAGCCAGCGTAATCTGTCCTAGACAGCCGCTCACACAGCCAAGGGGACGGTGGGCATGAGCAGGGCATGGAGCATGGACAGAGGAGGGGGGGCAGGGGTTACAAGGCAGGAATGGAGACACAGCTCCACAGCTGTGAGGGGAGAAAGAGACACCATGGGCCCTATTTAACCATCTAAGCGGACGGCGTGAAGCGCACGGCGCAGGTGCGTTTAGGGCGTGTCCAACATTCATGAGATTTTTTTTTATAGTATCAATTCATAACAATAGTTATCTCGAGACACTTTACATAAGAGTAGGTCTAGACCACACTCCATAATTTACAAGGACCCAACAGTTCTAGTAGTTCCCTCCAGAGCAAGCAACAGTGCGACAGTGGCGAGGAAAAACTCCCTTTAAGGAAGAAACCTGGGACAGACCCAGACCCAGACCCAGACCTAGACCCAGACCCAGGCTCTTGGTAGGCGGTGTCTGACGACCGGTTGGGGTGGCAATAACAGTCACAAAAAATACTAGTTTGTAGTAGTTCTTTGTAGTAGTTCATGGCATAGCAGGGCACTGTGCGGCATTACAAGGCACAGCAGGACGTACCAGGGCACAGCAGAGCGTAGCAGGATGAACACGGCATCGCAGAACGTGTAGCGGGACCATTATCTCCTTACATATACCTACGCTCTCCGTCTCTGCAAGATTCGCAGTAACGCTCAGCCATCACCTGGGAAAAGGCTTCTAACAGACTCCACTCGTCTCCGTGGAAGTCTACGGCGTGGCTGTGTCCATTAATTTTACTGTGTATGTTTTAGTCTTGCATTGTCAAGAGTATGGTCCTGTTACACCGCAAATCTATTGTGGGATGGGGGGAACAAAAACGCTACGCCCGGACGCAGCGACGGTGCCCTCGCAAAGTAGATGGTGGCTTTATCTTGTACCCCTCCTGTTGTCCTCGGGTCAAATTTTGACCCATTTACAAAAACTTTCTATATCATAACTATGACAAAAGAACGTTGAAAAAAGTGACACATTTTGGGAAAAAATCAACAAAAACATAATTTTTTTTATACGCTGAAAAAGTGACGAAAGAAATCGGAAAAAGTGATAAAAAAAACATCAAAAACATTGGAAAAAGCGACAAAAAAAATTGTTACAAAATTGACAAAAAAATAATTTAAAAAATGTCAAAGTGACCAAAGAAATTGACTAAAATTGACAAAGAAAACGTCAAGAAAAATGTAGAAAAAGAACAACAAAATGTTGAAATTTCAACCCAGAAAAACACAAAGTTGCAGGTCGAAGGAAGACAACACGAGGGTTAATACTCATTTGTACCTCTTATTATTTCTTTCTGTTACTTTCTCTACTTATCTGTACTTATTTGTACTGCTGCAACAACCAGACTTCCCCATTGGGGATTAATAAAGGTGTCTTTCTCGTCCATCGTACATGTCCCAGCCAATCACTTTATGTGTCTCCATCCATCCATCTTCATCCACTTATCCGGTATCGGGTCGCGGGGGCAGCAGCTCCAGTAGGGGACCCCAAACTTCCCTTTCCCGAGCCACATCAACCAGCTCCGACTGGGGGATCCCGAGGCGTGCCCAGGCCAGGTTGGAGATATAATCTCTCCACCTAGTCCTGGGTCTTCCCCGAGGCCTCCTCCCAGCTGGACGTCCCTCCACCTAGTCCTGGGTCTTCCCCGAGGCCTCCTCCCAGCTGGACGTGCCTGGAACACCTCCCTAGGGAGGCGCCCTGGAGGCATCCTCACCAGATGCCCGAACCACCTCAACTGGCTCCTTTAGACGTGAAGGAGCAGCGGCTCTACTCCGAGCTCCTCTCGGAGGACCGAGCTTCTCACCCGATCTCTAAGGGAGACGCCAGCCCCCCTCCTGAGGAAACCCATTTCGGCCGCTTGTACCCTGGACCTCGTTCTTTCGGTCATGACCCAGCCTTCATGACCATAGGTGAGGGTAGGGACAAAAATTGCCCGGTAGATCGAAAGCTTTGCGATAAACTGAATGTAATACCGCACCAGCTGCTCCGATTCTCCGACCAATCTCACGCTCCATGGTCCCCTCACTCGCGAACAAGACCCCAAGGTACTTAAACTCCTTCACTTGGGGTAAGGACTCACTCCCTACCCGAAGAAAGCACTCTATGTGTCTGCAAATGTCAAATACAATGCTTAGGACTTTGGTCCTGAATGACTATATGTGGTCTAGTCACCTGTCACCACATGACGCATGGTGAATCTGATTTGGACCTTGTTACAAATCAAATCAAATATATCAGGTAGCAAACACTATAACCTTCAAGCACCACAACAAAAACAGGGCCAGCGACTAACAAAGCCTCCCAGATGTCTGTCCTGACATATTCAACCTGTCCTGGCTCAGGCTGTAATCCCCACCTGTCTGAAACTCACCACATTATCCCGCTAGCTGCCCTGTAGCTCTCACACCTGTCAGCCTAAAGGGCTGTGAGCCCATATCAAGGACTCTGCTCCACACTTGATCTAGAGGCGATGCGGTGGAAAAGTCTATCAGAAAAGTAAATCAGTCCTAGACAGAGAGATGTTTTATGTTTTATGTTAGATTAGATTAGATTAGATTCAACTTTATTGTCATTACACAGGTACAGGTACAAGGCAACGAAATGCATTTTGGGTCTAACCAGAAGTGCAATAGCAGCAAGTGCAGGATATACACTGGTTCCATAGTGCAGGATGGATATGTACTGAATATAGAATGAATACTATTATAAACAGAATTTTACAACTAGATTATCCTATGAGTATAATATATAGATAACAGGATTTACAGGTGGATATGTACTGAATATAATATACAGGTGGATACTACTATAAATAGAATTTTTACAGAAATGTACAATGATCATAATATACGGATGGTTTACGGAGTTTACAGGTGAATATGTACTATGAATATATATACAGATGGCTAATACTATAAACAAAATTTTTACAGATAGATATATATATATATAATAAGTTAGGCTAAAATGAGCAGTATAACAATGGATTTAAAGGTAGTACAAATAAAGTTTGGGCAGAAACTATCCAAATTAAAGTGCAGTGGAGAGTAATTGCATATTACAGTTAAAGTACGGTATTGCAGATGTATATGTAAACAATTGGTACTGTGAATAAACAGTCGGCAGTGCAGATTGAAATATCAGTCAAGGTAAGTAGTGCAAGATCAGATGTAAACAGTTGTTACTATAGTAACAGTCAGCAGTGCAAGTAAACATTATAGTATTGCAGATAACAAAATGGAGGCAGGTGTGAGGAGGGAGAGGAGAGTCTGTCAGTATATGAGGGGAGTGGGATCAATGTTATTGATATTTGATGAAACCAGGGAGTGAAATTAGCCGGTAATAAGGTTTTGGTGTAATTCATCGTTCTCCACCCCGCTGTCTTTCCGTCCTCTGGTAGCAGAGGATGGTGTTTTACCTTCAAAGTCATGCAGCAGTAGCCTAGAAATCTAGCAGCAGCAGATGTAATTTGCAGCCAGGGTCAGTCTAGCAACTCTCGGTTGGTTTCCGAGCTGGAAAAACCAAATTTTGGTCAGGTCAATCACATCGTGGGCGGGCTTAACACTATGAATGGAAAACAAAGAGGATTGTCTTTCGAATTGGCTTAGTCCGCAACTCTGGAAGACTTGGGGTGAAGCACTGATGTCATTCTTAAAAAAAGATGATTTGTTTGGGGTTTTGCCGAACGGATACGGCAAAAGTTGAATCCATCAACCAGCGCTGCTCTGGTTGGTCGTAGCGCTGTCCTATGGCGTGCAGAGGCAAATAGAAAGACAACCGTTCATCCCGCCCCTCGGATTGAACCTGCCAATCGGGAGTTCCCAGACCCAACATCTCAATGTGGGTCTGGCTTGTCAAGCTAGTGCATCAGCATTCCCCCCCCTCACCCCCTCACCCAATGTCCTTGCACACACACACGCATGCGCACACACACACACACACACACACACACACACACACACACACACACACACACACACACAGATAATGTACTGGAGTTGATGACAGCTGCACTAAGAAAAAAGTCCAAAT
>JABXJD010000031.1:2507500-2555000 GCA_013375575.1 Percina caprodes
GACTAAATCTTCATATATATATATATATATATATATATATATATATATATATATATATATATATATATATATATATATATATATATATATATATATACATACATACAACTGCATTGTATGATCAGGATCTCCAGGCTAGGTGTTTAGGTCATTACAGTCCAGAATGTGTATGGTTAGAGAGAAACAGAGGGAGGGGGGTGCAATGGTGAAACTTATGTACAGTACACAGTACACAGTACTCAGTACACAGTACACAGTACTCAGTACACAGTACACAGTACACAGTACACAGTACTCAGTACACATGTTCACATTCTGCTTTTGAGATATTACTGTCTCCATCGAGCAAAACAGCCGGATAATGTTCATCACGTCTGTAATTTGTCCAGTCATTTCTGTTTGTCATTGTCGTATATGTCTAATTTATTTCCAATCCGTTTTTCTTATCTAGGGTAATACGTTTTTCTCATTTTTCTCTTTTCCTCTTCAGAGAGCAGCATGTGTCTTGTTTAGGGTGAGGGTTGCTGTGGACCCTGTAGGACGTCACGTAGCGGGATACTAGAGCCTTCGGTCTCCCAAGATCGGAGGAAGCCTCCACGAAACGAGGCCACAGCGGAGGACGTTGAGGACTGAGAAATCCACAAGCGTGGGGGCTCCATCTCCTTCATCGAGGTTTAGTGCTCCCAATGGGGAGGAGGGAGAGCCGGCATGAGAAGCATCTCCGGAAAGAGCAAAGTCATCGCTTTATCTCACCAAGGGGGTCCTCTAGCAGAATGTCTGGGATGTCACCGGTGAAGAGGGTATCTGAGTCTGCCCAGCTGCCACCGCCATTTATCTTGCACACGAAGAGCCAAGGATCCCGCTCACCGCTGCAGTTCCTCCTTAATCTTGAAAAAGAGACAGAACAAATATTTCAACAAAGCGGTAACTGGAAATGTAGCCTGGCCTGATGTTAGAGTCCCGGCCTGAAGTACGACCCTGGATAAATAGTTAAACATCTAGCTTCTGGCAATAATAGTACAATTGCGAACTGTTATATAGTTACTGTAACATAATCAAGCGTTAATGAAGGGGTACTTCAGTTCATTTAATGGGGCTGTGGAGGCACATCTGAAAAGAAAGTTTGGGAATCACTGCTTTAAAGGACAGGGTGTATGTCTGTCCCTTTGGAAAAACTCAGTTATGCGATCAATGCATAATTCAATGCATAATCAGCTAAAGTCTGCATATTTAAAGGCAGGCCGCATTTTTTCAAATACACTTTCGCCACATAAATTGCCGATTTCCACGCAAAATAATGCGGGGCTTGCATGATTTTATAATCCCCGCATTTTCGTTGCAAAAAAAGTCCCATATATCTTAGCAGAAAGTTAAAAAATGTTGCGTTTACTTCACACAAGAGCAGCCATTTTCCCCGGTTGCCATGGGAACGTTATGAAGTGACGTAAATAAGACAAACAAAGTCTCTTTTTCATCAAACCGCAGTTTTTCCCGCAATTTCATCGCATAAAATTGCATAAATATCCCACAAATTCCATCGCATTTTTTAACCCTTATGTTGTATTTGGGTCAAATTTGACCTGTTGTCTTAATGTCTAAATCAGAAATATGGGTTTCATTTTAACCTTCATGTTGTCCTTTGACCTGTTTCCCTGTATCAATGTTCTTGATTGTTCATGATTGATTCCACACAACGCTCTTTGCCAAGTACAAATCTCCACTTTCATTAATTTTGGGGCGTCTTATTCAATTTTATAGCATTTGAAAAACAAATTGAAGTGTTTTTGAAATAGTATTAAGAGTAAAAGTTTACATATTCCAGTCTGTGATTATCATCAACATCCATTCCTTTAATTTTAGTCTCAATAATTCCTAATTTCTGCTTTTCTAACTCAAACATTAGGTATAATTTCCTATAAATGAGGTTTATTGACCATAAATTCCAAAAATAACTGTAAAACTAAAGTTAATAACGGTTATGAAGTGTTGAAAAGGTCAAAAAAAAGTGACAAACATTGAAAAAAAGCATCAAAAGTGTTGAAAAAGGGACAAATACGTGAGAAAAAGGGGTAATTTTCAATTTTGATGGGAAGACAACACAAGGGTTAACTACCTAAACGTTATATGACGTTGACATATGCCCTTCTGTGATTATCCTTCCTTTAATATTAGTCTAAAAAAAAATCACAACTTTTGCTTTTTAACTCAAGAATTAGGTATAATATCCTGTAAATGAGGTTTATTGACCATGAATTCCAAAAATAAGTGTACATCTAGTAATGAGTTAGGGTTAGTGGTGTTTATACATGGGGGTGAAGAGAAGCGTTACACGTCAAAAAAGTGCCAAAAAATATTGAAAAAAAGTGCCAAAAGAGACAAAAACGTTAGAAAAAGTGATTTTCAGTTTGGACCTGGGAGGACGATGCATGGTCGAATCAAAGACAAAACAAGTGTTAAGAAAACATGCTGCATAATCAAGAAGTTTTGCCCACAACAATCACAATAAAAGGACTGGTACGTTAGCTGGACTGATGGGTAATGCAGTTCCTTACACTTCTTCTGTTGCATCTGCTCAGTCCCTGTATTTCTCAGTCTGTTTTTAATATTCTGGACAGAGGGAAAGGAAAGGCAAAGACTGAATTGTTGTTGGACGGTTCTGTCTGTTATTCCAGACCTCTCTGTTGAAACGTCCCCCCCTCCCAGGTTCAGCTGGAGAGAAGCATATATCTACAGTATGTGATTACACTGTCTCTAAAACCTTTAACTTAGTGTGGACTGACTTCATTTTTGTTGGATGTGAGACATTGCTCTCGGGGATACCGAGGAATGCTGGGAGAAGAGATGGATATTATGCTTGAAGGAAACAGTACCTGGTCTCACGCTCCTGCCCTCTGGAGCCATTTTGGTTGGGTTGCCAGTCAAAAGGGACCCCATGCTTGGCCTGAAAAAGCAAAGAGGTGTGAGAAAATAGGTGTTAGAAGGAGCATGGAGCATGTGTTATTAACCCTTAGGTTCATCTTTGCGTGTTTGTCCTTTAAGTTAGTTACTCGCAAAAACATTTTGACACACAGCAGGTGAGGTGATGCCGACTGGTGCTAGCCAACGCTGCCATGCCAACACCCGGTAACCATAACTACTATCTCGGCAACAACCACGGTGACAGACTCATGACAGAAACTGCAAATTTTGATTTTCTGATAATGATAACGTGCAATTTAACTTTGGCAAAACGACCGTGTGTCCTGAATTGTTGAATTGGGACACAGCTTACATTCTCTAAATGTAACATAATGACATAATACTATTTAGTCCAGCACCCGTTGCACTATACTCCATAATTAAAATAATAACTATCATAATTTACTCCTGCATACTTTGCACTCTTCATTGCACTATTGCCTCAACCTGTCTATGTTGTTTCTGTTCATAGTGTGTATATATTAGTGTGTATATATTGTTTGGTTGTTTTGTATGAGTAAGCACTTTGTGAGCAATGATGCTCCAAATTAAAATTCCTCGTATGTGTCCTCATACCTGGCAAATAAAGCTGGTTCTGGTTCTGGTTCAGATTTTGCTGCATCGTATGGTATCGTTTGTTAAGCACTTTGTAACCTAGGCTTTGAAAGGTGCCGTAGAAATTGGATTTTCACTGCATACTTATGCATAATAGTAATAATTGATACGTTATTGGTCCCTTGGACTTGGAGGCTTTTGGAGACCCAGTGGATACGGTTAAAAGGGTGGAACTTAAGGTTCTTGTATGGCATCATGAGAAACTTCTTAAGGGTCTTTACTTTATTTTATTTTTCTTCCAGAAAGCCACGAGTCAAACAACCAGTGAGACACATAAAGAGTGAGACAGAGCGGGTTAGAGATTTAAACGGGAAGTCGAACCTGCCGCCACGGCAAAGTTCCTGTCAAATAAAACAACTCATTAAACAAGCCTCGCATACGCTCCTTTTTTTAATTGAACGTCCATATTTCATGTGAATCTTTGATCGTCGGGGAATGTGGCATATCCGCTGTATGTTTCATGTTTTGGGACTCATCAATACACGCGTGATTAAAGCTAATGCGCTATATGGAAATCCAGCTTTTCAGGGCCTTGCAGTCTTGTTATCTCTTACTCTTTCTATACATTCATGCATATGAATTCAGAGAGGGATCAAAGATCTTAAGTTAGCCAGAAGACAGGATTACTATGCTGATGTCTTTGGCAATCTTATCAGTAAACTGTCTCCTAATCCCGCCGGGGGTAAAAAGAAACACCCATCCATTTTACACCACTGTTCCTGCTATCAGCTGGATGCTGCTTGTTATGCTAAAAGGAGACTGAAATGTCTCAACACCAATGCAGCCTAAAAGGCATCAAAAGACAGTCACAAATGATTTCTAAAGAGACCAAAATTATCTCGGAGAAGCATGCTCTTTGAATTTCTGAACGTGTAAGTCTTTGAAAACGCATCTTCGCCCATTATTCTCAACAAACAAAACAGATAACAGTCCTCATCCATCTCAACCAACTGGAAACGTGTGCTCAACTTTAACCACAATGCATTTCACACATGCTTAGTTCTCTCAGGGTGGGAGAAAATTAGGGGCTTTCTGTGCTTGTAATGTCAGCTTTGCTTTTGAGGAAATACATCAATGCCAATACAGTCATATAAATAAATGATATCTGGGTCTGGGCCATTTGCAAAGGATGAAGTGTGTGAGGAATAAGGGGTTGTTATCGTAGGAGGCCTGTGGCCCTGGGAGGGGGATTCTAGGAGAAAAGGCAAGGGGTTACACCATAGACCGTTATATTACCGTTACCGTTATATTATTATATATATATATCACTATATATACAGTCTATTGGTTACACTCATCACCCACTGGGATGTCATCTCATGTTCGGGTTTTTTCATTCTTATTACCAATAAGTTGTGGGAGACACACTTTCCTGCTGTGGGTCGGTTGTTGTGTCTTATTGTGGTAGTTCGTTTTCCTGTCTCAACCCCTTGTGTTGTCTTCCCATCAATCGCCATCTTTGGCTTTTTCCCATGTTTTAGCGTTGTTTTTCTGCGCTTTTTAAAAGAAATTCATAGCCTAATTTTTATATTACATGAAATACATCATATTTTAAATTATACAAAGCACTTTTTAGTGCTTTTCGTCTCTTTTTTTGTCATTTCTTCTGAGGTTTAGGTCACTTTTTTTTTTTTATGCCATAAAATTTAATAAAACAAACAGAAATTTGGTGACAGTTATCATTAATTTTACCTGAAGAACATTAAATGGCATCCATGTTATTTTTAGGCAATTTGGTTGAAAGAAAGCCAAGTTACTGATATTAAAAATAAAAAACTTTTTTTTTTAACTTTTTCGACGTACTATACTATGACTTTTTTGACTTTTTTCAACATACTATACTCTGACTTTTTTTACTTTTCGACATACTATATTATGACTTTTTTTTTTACTTTTTTTGACGTACTATACTATGACTTTTAAAAAAAACTTTTTTCAATATACTATACTATGACTTTTATGACTTTTTGACATACTATACTATGACTTCTTTTACTTTTTGACATACTATATTATGATTTTTTTTTACTTTTTAACATACTATACTATGACTTTCATGACTTTTTGACATAATATACTATGAATTTTTTTTTTACTTTTTCAACATACTTTACAATTACTTTTTCCATCAGGCCATACTACGACTGTTTTCGACATGCTATACTATACCTTTTTATCACTTTATTTAGGAGTAATATCCTATGTGGCTGGGTTAGCTCAGTTGGTAGAGCAGGTCTACATATGTTGATGTTTATTCTCATAGCTGAAGGTCCAGGGTTCAAGTCCAGTCTTTAATGTTCTTGCATTTCTTTCCATACTACTACTATACTATGACTTTTATTACTTTTTGACAGACTATACTATAACTTTTTTCAACATACTATACTCTGACTTTTTTAACTTTTTGACATACTATACTATGACTTTTTTCAGCATACTATACTCTGACTTTTTTTACTTTTTGACATACTATACTATGATTTTTTTTGACTTTTTAACATACTATACTATGACTTTTTTTTTTACTTTTTTGACATACTTTACAATTACTTTTTCCATCAGACCATACTACGACTGTTTTCGACATGCTATACTATACCTTTTTATCACTTTGTTTAGATTGGGTATCCTATGTGGCTGGGTTAGCTCAGTTGGTAGAGCAGGTCTACATATGTTAATGTTTGTTGTCACAGTTGAAGGTCCAGGGTTCAAGTCCAGTCTTTGATGTTTTTGCATTTCTTTCCTTTTTTCATATTAGAGCCATTAAAGGCGGAAATGTCCAAAGAAAGACTATACTGTTACTCTTTCAGACATACTGGATTATATTATGACTTTTATCAACATGCTATACTATGACTTTTTTTAAAACTTTTTTTGACATACTATACTATGACTTTTTTTAAAACTTTTTTTGACATACTATACTATGACTTTTTTTTACTGTTACAGTTTCTGCCATACTATATTGTAACTTTTTTAGATATACTATATTAGGACTTTTTTCAACATACTATACTATGACTTTTTTATCACTTTTTTGACATACTATACTGTGATTTTTTAATCACTTTTGTCAACATACTATACTATTGCCAAAATACCCAAAGAAAGACTATACCGTTACTATTTTTGACATACTATATTTTAACTTTTTCAGACATTCTATATTAGGACTTTTTTAGACATACTAGACTATGACTTTTTCATCACTTTTTTGACATACGTTACTGGGATTTTTTCAACATGCTTTACTAGTAAATTTTTTCAATACTGTGACTTTTTTATCACTTTTTTTTCAACAAACTATACTATGATTTTTCTATAATTTTTCATCATGACTTTTTCTGACTTATTATTGCTTTTTTATGGTGGAAATACCCAAAGAAAGACTATACTGTTACTATTTTTGACATACTATATTGTAACTTTTTCAGAGATGCTATATTAGGACATTTTTCAACATACTATACTATGACTTTTTCATCACTTTTTTGACATATTATACTATGGTTTTTTTAACATACTATAGTATGACTTTTCTATTTTTTGACATACTATACTGTGTTTTTTTCAACATACTATACTAGGAGCTTTTTAATCACTTTTGTTAACATACTATACTATGGCCAAAATGCCCAAAGAAAGACTTTACTGTTACTATTTTTGACATACTATATTGTAACTTTTTCAGACATGCTATATTATGACTTTTTTAAACATACTATACTATGACTTTTTCATCACTTTTTTGACATATCATACTATGGTTTTTTAACATACTATATTATGACTTTTCTATCACTTTTTCAACATACTTTACAATTTTCTTTTCCATCAGGCCATACTACGACTGTTTTTGACATGCTATACTATACCTTTTTATCACTTTAATAAGGGCTTAATAAGGGCTTATTGTACTATGTGGCTGGGTTAGCTCACTTGGTAGAGCAGGTCTACATATGTTAATGTTTGTTGTCACAGTTGAAGGTCCAGGGTTCAAGTCCAGTCTTTGATGTTTTTGCATTTCTTTCCTTTTTTCATATTAGAGCCATTAAAGGCAGAAATGTCCAAAGAAAGACTATACTGTTACTCTTTTAGACATACTGGATTATATTATGACTTTTATCGACTTACTATACTATGACTTTTTGAATCATTTCTTTTCAAAATAATTCTCTGTGACTTTTTTTGACATACTATACTATGACTTTTTTTTTTACTTTTTGTCATACTATACTATGACTTTTTTTTACATTTTGACATACTATACTATGACTTTTTTTTACATTTTGACATACTATATTATGACTTTTTTTTAACTTTTTGACATACTATACTATGACTTTTATTACTTTTTGACATACTATACTATGACTTTTTTACTTTTTGACATACTATACTATGACTTTTTTACTTTTTGACATACTATACTATGACTTTTTTACTTTTTGACATACTATACTATGACTTTTTTACTTTTTGACATACTATACTATGACTTTTTTTAAACTTTTTTCGAAATACTATATTATGACTTTTTTGACTTTTTGACAAACTATACTATGACTTTTTTTTTTACTTTTTTGACATACTATACTATGACTTTTTTTTGACTTTTCGACATACTATACTATGACTTTTTTTGACTGTTTGACATACTGTACTATGACTTTTTTTGACTTTTTTCAACATGCCCTACTATGACTATTTTTTATCATTTTTTTTCGACATACTATAGCATGATTTTTATTCACTTTTTTCAACATACTTTACAATTACTTTTCCTTACATGCTAAACTATGACTGTTTCTGACACGCTATACTATACCTTTTTATCACTTTTTTGACATATTATACTATGATTTTTTAACATACTATACTATTACTTTTCTATTACTTTTTTCAACATACTTTACAATTACTTTTCCCAACAGGCCATACTACGACCGTTTTTGACATGCTATACTACACCTTTTTATCACTTTAATAAGGGCTAGTATCCTATGTGGCTGGGTTAGCTCAGTTGGTAGAGCAGGTCTGCACATGTTGATGTTTATTGTCACAGTTGAAGGTCCAGGGTTCAAGTCCAGATGTTTGATTATCTTGCATTTCTTTCCTTTTTTCATATTAGAGCTGTCTTTTCCATTAAAGGCAGAAATGTCCAAAGAAAGACTATACTGTTACTCTTTCAGACATACTGGATTATATTATGACTTTTCCCAACATGCTATACTATACCTTTTTATAGCTTTTTCATGGTGGAAATATGCTATATTTGAACTTTTTTCAACATACTATACTATGACTTTTTTCATCACTTTTTTGACATACTATAGTATGACTTTTTCACTGTTTTCGACATACTTTACAATTACTTTTTCCAACAGGCTATGCTATGACTGTTTTCGACATGCTATACTATACCTTTTTATCACTTTTTTTTAGAATATATATTGTGTATATTATGTGGCTGAGTTAGCTCAGTTGGTAGAGCAGGCCTACATTTGTTGTTGTTTATCTTATCTATCTTCCTCATAACTGAAGGTTCAGTGTTCGAGTCCGGCTTTCAATGTTTTCAGTTTATCATTATTTCCGACATGCCACACTATGACATACAATACTATGGCTTTTTTATCATTTTTGTTGACATACTATACAGTGACTTTTTTATCATGTTTTTTTTTACATACTATATACCATGATTTTTTTTTCAATTTTTTTGACATGCTATACCAGGATGTTTTTCAACATACTATACTATGACGTCTTTTTAACATGCTATACTATGACCTTTTATAATTTTTTTGACATACTATACTTTTACTTTTTCATCACTTTTTCAACTTACTGTACTATGACTTTTTTATCACTTTTTTCAACAAACTATATGACTTCTTTTTGCCATACTATACTATGACTTTTTCAACATACTGTACTATGGCCTTTTTCCAACTTCCTATACCATGCTTTTTTAACATACTATACAATGGCTTTTTTTCGACATACTATTATTTTCAATAATACACAACATGGTATTTATTAACACAATACAATGTACCAGTAAATGATATTGCTCTGGTAAGCCCATGTTGGCAATAGTCCTGCACTTTCTATAACAGTGTTTACAAGTGTGGCATGGCATTATGCCAACTAAAACACTAAAGTGTACATTTTGTTTGAATCAACTTGCCATAGTATTTACATGATACATTACCAAAGAGGCATTACTGCTGTTGAACAAGTAATCAATAAAATGTTAAAAGCCCATTTTTACCCCAGCTCTTGTGAAAGGCAAAGAACATAAGTGTTAAGAGCTGGTTTTAAAATCATGGATTACGTGGGTTAACAAAAGTGCCCATGAGAGGCCTACTTTTGGAAGGATTGGTAAGCATGGGGGTGTTTTCTTTTACATATGTAACTCCATTATTTTTTTTTTGCTTTTGAAACCCAGTCTCAGAAGCATAGTTTGGCTGTCACATATTGGGGTTTCCTGTCACAAGGCTGTCTGATGCCATTTATTTGCTTCTCCCACATTGTTCTTTGGGGCTACCGCCTATACACCAAACGCAGAGCTCTTCGATGTTGCCTCTCTCTCTCTCTCTCTCTCTCTCTCTCTCTCTCTCTCTCTCTCTCTCTCTCTCAAAGAGATGTGGTGCTGCTGGAGAGCCTTTTATGAAACTAGAGCAAGGTGGGGGGTGGAAAGAGGGTTTGAACCTGCGTGGTCTCTCCAAACATACAGAGCTAAGAGGCCCAAGTGTGAATAACTACAGCACAGCCCAAGCAGCTTTCTGTAGAAACGTATGCCTTAGACCTGCCTTGGGAAGAAAAAGAAGAAGAAAAAAGGAGTTGGGAAGAAAGTGGAGAAAGAGAGAGAAAGGAGGTATTAGGAGCGTCGCCCGTCGCCCCCCCCCCCTCAAGGATCATTGAAAACGAGGGAGAAGGGGATGGAAGAAAGAGAAGGGTTTTTCTTAAGGAGAAAGCCCAGAAGATACAGGCAACCCCCCGCCGTCCTGCTCTTTTGACTGAATACACAACAGAGACAGCCTCTCCATCTGAAACAACCCCTGGAGGGCCATGATGGACCTCTCCTCTCTTCTTCACTGGTCTATTGGCCATGCAGGCCTAGAATTGATTGGATGGCAGCTCTGCAGAAGAAACAGAGCCAATCAGAGAGCTGAGAGGCTGTATATTTACATTAAATAGGAGAAAGGGGCTTCTCTGACTGATGTGACAAGGGTGAGCAGCGGGGGCAATGTCACTCATCATACTGGCTTGATCTTTGTCTGCACCACTATGTCACACAAACACACAATATGATGTCCTATAACAATGTTAATGAACATGATTAACAATAGGAACAGATCAATGAAGAGTTACTGAAGGTGCAATAATTCAGAACGTGTATGCTTTTTCTCTCAATAGAGTCCTTTTTATATCTTTTTAGTCACAGGCTATATGTTTCCAACACATTTCACTGTAAACTGACCGAACCCTGTTCATCAATCATCAATTCAACGTGTTCTATAAAATATCTGGAAAAAAACTGAAAATGTCAATAGATTATTTTCAGAGTAATGGTTGCATATTGAAATAGTTAGTGTTGTCTGACTCCAAAACAAGAAATTAAAATTAAAATATATGATGTGTGTGTGTACATGCAGACTTACACACACACACACACACACACACACACACACACACACACACACACACACACACACACACACACACACCAGGCCTATGTCACAGTTTGAGGCATGGTCTAATTGCCCCCTAGTGGTCAATAAATGGACATCTATTGGATCTATTGGAACAAAAATTTCCAAAGAGTATTAGTAATCTGATGTGTTTCAAAACAATGAAGATTAAGAATGTTCCAAAGCCAATGAAAGACAGAAAGAACAGACAATAAAATCACTTTTGTCTTTGCTGACAAGGTTTCAGTACCAAAACATACTGTACATCTATGCCAATGAGCTATTATGTCACATGTGTTAACTGTTTCACAATCGCTAATTTTACCTCCAGAGCCCCAGATTAATATTTATATCAGAAAGTAGGAAAGCTTTTAGTGAATCCCCTCCCCCTGCCAGTTTTCTTCTTCTTCCTTTTCTGCTTTACTGCTTAGGAACTGCATACACACACACACACACACACACACACACACACACACACACACACACACACACACACACACACACACACACACACAAGCACGTGTGTGCTTCATCTGCATATCATTTCAACAAATGTAGAAAACCTCTAATGGTATTGGTCTACACATAATCTTTTGTGTGTGTGTGTATGTGTGTGAGTGTGTGTGTGTGCATGTTCTCACACACTTCATTTCAAGTACACTCTTACATTCTCATATACTGCTTAGGGACCCTTACACACACTCCACCAGTCTATACAAGAATTCATGTTTTTGTCTGAATGGTTTAAGTCCCCTTGCAGAGCTATACAATCCCCCCATATGTTTGCATATGAGCCTCCTCCAACTGCAACACACACACACACACACACACACACACACACATACACATACACACTATCTCTACATGACATCATGGTGGAGGTATTCCAGTAGGACCTGTGGGGATTAGGAAGTGGAGAAAGCTGAAACTTCTCCAGTAAAACCTTTGCACATCCTGGCTTCGTATCCAGCTACTTTCACTCCTCCTCATCTCTGCACCTGCTTCTAGTTATTACGATCCAACCCCCCCCCCCCTCCACACACACACACACACACACACACACACACACACACACACACACACACACTCTCTCTTCCACACTGGGAAGCAGAGCCTGAGCTTTTCAAACTTTCTATTCAGTAGAATTGGAAAAACAGCTTTCTACCTCTGCAGCAATGCAAGCCTGGGAGCTGCCTCATTCTTGCCATTGTGTGCTTTTATGTTTTGACTCGGTCAGGCTTTGTGTGTAAAAGAGACAGCGGCGGCTTTGCTTACTGGTTTACCTCATGGCGCAGATATATCGCCTCATTGCAAGAGCTGCCTTTCCTTCATTGAGACCACCTAGAAGAGCAAAGACTTCCACAAAGCCATTGAGAATAAAAAGAAAACAACCGTGTGTGTGTGTGTGTGTGTGTGTGTGTGTACACACATACCCCGAGTAGTAGGCTAAAGTGTGTAGTTAACTCAACTGTGGCTGCCCTTTAGTAGCTGTCAGGTTCAGGTTCGGGTCTTTACCAAAAAGAGAAAGACATGTGACTCACCCTTTACAAAAACGTACCATGGTATTATGATGGTAATGGATGGTATTTTTAGTTTTACCATGGTTCTTCCCATGCTGCAAGCCATTATAAAAAAAAAAAAAACTGTATTGACTGTGGGACAGTTTCACATGGAACAGGTGTACCTTGGCACACGAGCGGGTTATTGCACAAATAAAAAACGCTTTGGATGTCTGAAACGACATCCAACATCATTCATAACATTCAAATCCTACACTCTCCAACGAAAATATGAATGGCTACATTGTAGTAAGGGACAGTGGTGTGATTAAAGTTGTTTATAAGTCAATTTATGAGTCATTAATTCATCTTATTTGTTAAGCATGTAGGATATTAATTCACCACAGTCCCTCAGTTCAGGCATAATCATTTGTATCAAATGAACCCACAAGAAACCTGATTGGTCAGTAAGTTTCCCTGCCAACACATCAAGAACCACTGCGTAGTAGGTCTTCATTGGTCCACCTGAACCCTAGAACCTGACCCAGGACCTGAACAGGGTTTGGATTGGAACGGCTTATACAGTTGCCGAATGTACGTAGTTACTTATTGTTGTTTTTCTGCTATTGCTGATCTCAATTCTATATCTTCCTTGAAAAAAAGTTGTTGTTGTTGTTAACTTGTTGACTCGTATTTAGTGCAGGAAAATTGAGGATGTTAAAACAGGATTTAGATGAAAGAGAGGAGAAGTTGAAGGAAAAGACAAAGATTAAGATGGGGGATTTAAAGCTAATAGACAAAAACAAAGAATGTTTTAACATATGGATGAAAGAAGAAGAAAATAGGGAACGAAAAGATAAGACCGGTGGGGCCGGTTGCTCTGGGAACGGCAAGGATAGCGCTTCGATAGTGTGTATAGAGCAAAGGCTTATACACCGTCCTATACTAGCAGCCTAAAATCTCCTATTTTATCTGCTTTTATATGTTTTTAACTGTTTTTTAATGTTTAATTTTTCATCCTGCACTGTACCTTTTATTCTTTTATCTGTTTTTTTTTTAATCCTTTTTATATAAAGCACTTTGAAATGCCCTGTTGCTGAAATGTGCTATACAAATACAGCGGCCTTGCCTTGCCTTTAATGACAACTACATTTGGTGACCCAAATGGAGTAAAAATACAATACAATAAAATACATTTCCATCCATCTTGGTATCTTTGAGTCTGGCTCATATCTTTTGCTAACGCCATGGATGCAATATCAATGCTGGGATAATTGTCTATCTCAAGTTCATGCAAGTCAGATGTATCATCAAACAAATAGCCGGAGGAAGAACCCTTCCAGGTATTCAGACATCTTGGGCTGAATGATAAGAACATGTGTAAAAGCAGGAAGGCAGATTGAGATAAGCCTATTTGACCAGTGACAAAGCACAGCAGTTCGATTATTTGATTCTTTGCATTTCAATGTTATAAGGACACCCATTCCAATGTATTATCAATTGTTTCACAATGGCATGTCCTTGCTACCAGTGCTGTACAAGCTGGGTCTTGGTTCCTTTTGAAACCCAAGTCACATAAGTAAAATAAATGTTTTTCATTGCTTTTACAAGCAAAATACCAAGGAGAAAATGACACAATGCAGCTTCTCCTTGCAAATTGATATTGCCAAGCAACATGAGTCAATCAAAACTGTCTCTCTGACCACACCGGGCGAGAGATAAAGTCTGGACCTCCTTGGAGACCTCACACCGATAGGCCTCTCTCCCTTTCTTCTGCCCTCTATTCTTCATTGTCTAATTCAAGTGTCAGTTTTTAGCCGGCGCCTGTGTTGACCCTTTCTTCTGCCATTGTCTTGGCTCGGCGGGGTGATTCCTCCCACTTAATCGTGGATCCAATTAATTTGGGAAAGCTTTCTCCGCTTCTTTACAGGAATGAAGGCCACTGAATAAAAATCTGCAACAAAAGAAGTAAGTTAACACAGAGCAGTGTCATTGATTGACACCGGTGCCAAAATGCCTGTGTGTTGCCATTATGCCAGATCGAGTTATGGAACCTTAGCAGAGAAAGGTGGCCTCGATGAAAGAGACTGAACATGTCTAATTAACTTGTGTCACATAAAGTTTTCTTAGCTCCACACAAGTGACTCAACCACCCCACAGTTTTTTTATGGTCTTGCCTCCTGGTAGGGCTTTTTCAATGGCAGGAGCTTATTAAACTGATGTCATTTATTACTTTTGTTCTGCAGCACACACCTGGCATCTCTATGCACCATTCTCTATTGGGTGCACAAGGGATACACTTGGCTGTGCTACAGTAGGCTTCAAACTGCCACACGTTGCGGGGCGGTATTAAACTCAGCAAGAAAAGGTATTCCAACACTTGTCAAAATATATATATATGCACTTCCTTGTTAAACTTGGGTTAACTTAACCTTTTTGCCTAATTGGCCATATTTCCAATGGTTGACAAAATGTGCGCACCGTGAGTGGTTGTTGGACAAGACAAAATCCATAATAATTAGGATAAGACCATAATTAGCTGCTTGTAAAGTTACACAGCTGTATACACAGAATGGTGGAGTGGAAAATCACAGACGGAGCATTCTCTCTGTAATTCCAGGCTTCTGTATTCGATCGAGCCGGCTAATTGGGCGCCGATGGTGTATTCCTCACAGGGGCAGAAACGCATATGAACAGACTGGACTAAATCAATGGAGGGACCACATCTTTCAGTTCTTCCAAGGGATTAACAGATTGTGTGTGTTTTAATAAATCATGCGTCTGGACATGAATAAATCATCAGGTGTTCAGCCTCGGGGGAGATGCCTTCAAATCAGTCAACGAAGAATCAGGACTGAGATGACACGGTGCTCACATGGATGCAGGCGTTGTTGATTGGGAGAAGGAAAAGCGTATATGATGAAGAGACAATAATAATAATAATAATAATAATAATTAAATCTGCAAGCGCGAGTTGGAGGAAGTCGATTGGATGAAATCTCTAGAAGGAGTTTTTAAAAGTATGAAAAAAATCACACTTGTTTCGTACACTCAATTTAAAATTGGGAACTTACTGTTGGGTTTAGGGAGTGGGTCTTAAGAGGCATTTTTGTAAGTCTCAACATGATACATGTACTAATTTTCACTAATCTACGTGAAAGTTAAAGGAGGGGGCTTCAACTTTGAACATTTTTAGGAGGCGCTAGCAAGCCATTTTTGCACACCTATTCCTGAATCCCTCGACACAACATGAAACTGGGCTCCAAGTATCACCAGGGTCTCGACACATGAACTCGAGCACTGAGAACATTGTTTGTGTTCACGGAGTTAACTAAAAACAAGAAGGTTTTGAACGTCTCGCTTCCATCTCGCCAGTCAAAAAGTGTCAATCTACGAATGCGAATGAACGAGCTCCATGGATTCTTATATGAGGCTCATTTTTTTGTACCACAAGGTCAATATTGTTTTTCACTGAAGACGAAACAACAAATTATGCGTGCATTTATATGGAACTAAGCTTTAGGAGCTTTCCATCTTCACTCCCCTCCCTGTTACGTTGCATTCGGAGATGGTAGCAACCTGGAAACACCAACAGCTAAAGTGAGACGTTCAAAACCTTTCTTTTTAGTAAACTCTTTAGTAAACTCTCAATGTTGAGTTCATGTGTAGAGCCCCTGGTGATACTTGGAGCAAAGTCTCATGTTGTGGAGCCTTCTTATTGTTGTAGAAATAGTGATTTTGCGGCTATCATAGAAGTGCCCCTAGCTCTCCCATTCAAAATGCCATTTGACCGACAAACAAAGATGTTAAAATGTTAAAAGTGGCGTTTCCATCCTAATTATGCTTTTAAACTAAAGTTTGACTCGGGTTCATTCACTAAAACACCCTAGGTCGCATTTTGGCGAGAGTTACGCTTTAATTAATCAATTGTGATGTATATGAATTCATCAATGCATGAATGATATAAATCACAGTCTATTGTACACCACCATCACTGGGTGTTTACCAGCTGAACAGGGGGAGCCAGTTAAACATTTTTCAACAACATTTTTCATAGTCTGCCCCAGGGAGTCCAGAGGAGACTCTGGCTCTGTCAACAACACTGAATGAATCCAGTGACACCCACATTCACGAAAGCTTCTTTGTTTTTGACCTGCATGAGTCTAAAGTTAATTTGAATTTGAAAGTTAATGAGCATTTTTTTTTCTAGCTATGTTGGTCTACATTTTGACAGTGGCATGCCTTCAACTGATAAAGGGTAACTACCATTTTTTTTCCCCCAACCTGGACCCTATTTTCCTATGTTTTTGTGTCTAAGTGACTGATGTGTAATAACCTTTGACATTGGTCCAGTATTAAGCAAGATTGCTGCAGTTGGCAGCGGAGAAATAAGCTACAATGTAAGTTTGTCCAGCTTTTATTTATCTTCAAAAAAAGTGCTCATTTTGCCCCTGACAGACTTTAATATTTTAAGTGTCTGACAACATTATGGAAAGGATTTCTGAGGAGGTTCACCTTTCTGTTAAAGAGTAAGATCCTTTTACTTAAACATAAAAACATCTGCGAAATTGCATTCGCTAAACCCACCAGACTCCAAGTAAATAAACCATAATTTTAGCATCGTAAAGTACACTTCATTTCTAGTCGACAGAAACAAAATAAAACTATCAAAAGACCGTTTTGGGTCATCTTTCAACTTCTCCAACCATCACAACTGTAGTTTTGATTGAAATAAACACATAATTAACCGATTTACATAGGAAAATATGTTGGCTCTATAAATGCTAAAAGTATTGCTTCTTTAAATGGAGTCTGGTGGGTTTAGCGCTGGCAACTTCTGAGCTGTTTCTGGTTCAATAGAAAGGTCTCCAAGAGGTTTTAGAGGTCTGTCTCTGTAGGGATCTCGCATGACACTGGACCAATGTCTAAGATTGTTGTTCCTATTAGTTACTTAGACTCAAAAACATAAGATAATAGGGTCCAGGTTGAAAAAAACGGTAGTTACCCTTTATGTTGTAGTCGTTGGTGTTGTGAGAGAGGAAGAGCAGCAAAATAAACTATAAACTATCTGTTTGGCTCAAGTTTCACACCAATAACAGCTTAATCCTTGTAGATGCATTGTTCAACCATGTTTCTTCCATGTGGTATGGACCAAAATGTGGGCTGACATTAAATGTAAAATTATATGCAAGGTAAAACTGTTTCATAGAGTTTATTCTTGACTTTGGAAACAATGGTTTGACCAAAATGAACGGTCAAGGGTCACTTACTAACCTTTTCTCTGAGCTTCTTAATCACAAATCATAGTCTTAAATACATCAATCTAGTCAAAAACCATTTAGAAAACTTCATTCACTGAGGAATCCTGCTAGATTTGCTTGAAAGCTCAGAAAGCTGGATCGTAGACACGGTAGTAAGATCTTTTTTTTTCAAAGTTCTACTGTATTGATTTTTTTCTCCATTATGATGTTAACACAAGTAGACCTACAGTAGAAAGCCAATCAACTTAACTGGTTTCACCAACATCTGCCTTATACTTAGCCTTAGAAACTAAACAACAGATGGACATAGAGCACAATAATGACTTAAATACAGTATTGAAATCTTACATCATCATTTTAAGTATGAGTTAAATGTTCACTAATAGTTTCCATCTGCTTAATTAGCTTTGATATTTAAAAAAAGGTTATTTGTAGTGACAAATTCATGGATCAAATAACTCTTATAGTGTGTTTTTAAAACACCTTTTCACGCGTTGGTGTATGTCACACTTAGATGGGAAATAAACTGCATTTATATAGCGCCTTTATACCTTACAGGACCACTTCACAATTTGGAATTTGTACAAATTCCCAGACACATTCATACACTGATGGTCATGCAAGGGCTGGCCTGCCCATTGGGAGCAACTTGGGGTTCATTGTCTTGTTTATGGGCACTTCGACATGGAGACAGGAGGAGCCAGGGATCCTAACCGAGTTGGTGGAGACCAAAACCAGAGTTAACCATTTGGGATATCGCTAAGACTAAGACCAAGATTTGAGTGTGCATTATTAATATACAATTGTGTATATATTGTAAGAACATACACTATGGTGCAGTCTTAACAATGTCTGGAAGTTAGAAAGAGGGAAAAGTTCGTATGATTCCTTTAGAGAAGAGGTTTAGGATTTGGATTTTGAGACCTGAGGTGTCTTTTCGAGCTGAAAAGTGCTGCTTTGAGATCCTGCTCAGATAATATTTCATTTTGAAAGTGATATTGTTGACCTTTTTCTAGTTACTTGCACTTTGGGATTTGCTGTAATGTAACATATGTGCCCGCATTGTGTATTTACATTGGCTATATTACCACAAAGTAGATATGAAGACATGATTGCAAGTATTTTAGCGTGCAACCTGCAGTAGGAAAACAGGATTTATCTAATAATGAGTGCACACTATCTGCCCTCTCCTAGCCATGTGTCCCTGTGGCTTCCCTCTAAGTAGCTGCAGGTGAATGTGCACAATTACTCCCGTCTTTGCCATTTTGGGGTGAGTGGGCGGATAAACAAGCGGCGTATGGTGCAACTAATTGTTCCATTACACAAAATGGAAAGTGCAGCAGGGGTAATCAAGCAGCTTTGTTGCAAAAAGCATGCCGCAGAAATGGCTCTGTTCTGATGATGATGTTTTGAGTTCTACCACCCCTCCAACAGTCCATCTGCACTTCATGGGAGGAATAAAAAACATAGAGTACATTTATGCCAGTGGGTAACATGTGCATACATACAGAATATTATTTCACTGTTTTAAGGTGGCGCAATGGTTATTACTGTCGCTTCACAGCAAGAGGGTTCTGGGTTAGGACCCACTGGCCGGTTTGGGCCCTTCTGTTTGGACTGTGCAGGTTTTCTCTGGAGGTTAATCGGTTATCGGTCTGTATGTGTCAGCCCTTTGTTTAACTGGTGAAGTCTTGTGCCAAATGTCAGCTGGGATCAGCTCCAGCCCCCCACAAACCTATAAAGCAATTAATATTCAAAGAGGTCCAGTTACTAAAATATTTGCCCAGCTTTGTGTTGTATATAGATTATAGTAGGCTTACTTAATAAAAACTTGTTGCGGTAGTGATTTTTGTGCATGTCTATTATGTGAAGCTTTTGAGTTGCAGCTCATGGCACGGCTTCAAACAATGAAAGTTGGAGAAGAGGCCGGGAAGAGTTTGCTGAGAATGATTTACATAGAGAAGCTGTGCAAAAGCAAATGCCAATCATATGGACTTACAAACGTACAAAAGACAAAAGAACAAAAAGGAAGAGTCCAGTGTTGCCAACTCTTTCAAATAAAATTTGCTAGCACTATAGCTCCAAAAGTCACCAAAAGTCAGATTTGGCCAGACAATACAGCAATTTCTGTATTGTTAGCAGTCACACTTCTACATTAGCATGCTTCAAAGGAAGAGTAGTCAAATTATGAATGGCTTGTTTATGAATCCCATGTTTTACGTTCTAGGCAGACCCCTAAAAAACTGACTGGCTTGTATTGGTAGGCTCTCCCGATAACCAAATGTATGTGGAAAAGCACTTACAAAGTGAGTTTTTCATGATATGTCCCCATTAAAGCAAACCCTGATTCAAATAGGTAGCTCCTTAAGCCCCTGCCTCATAGTTTGAAGGGGACATACTATTAATATTTCACTTTTGCAGGCTTATTAGAATATACCGCCCCACATCTGAATATCTCCACCCATGGCATGGAAACTCCCTTTGCAAATGTGCACCACATGATTCATGCAAGCCAATCAGAGAAGACTGGGCTTTTCGAGAGGGGACTTAAAGAGACAGGCGCTAAAACGAAGCGTTTCAGAGATATTTGGACAGACAGTATGAGAAAAATAATAAACATTGAACATTAAAGCATGTAAACACGTTAAAGTGGAAACCAAAATACAAGTATGAACCAGAAAATGGATTTGATGTGTTCTTTAAAGCGCCCATATTATGTTAATTTTTAGCTTCATAATTGTATTTTGACGTTGTACAAGAATAGGTTTACATGGTTTCAGTTTCAAAAAACACCATATTTTTGTTTGTATGCGTGTGGAAGCACCAGAGACACAAAATAACATCCAAAATCCCCGAAAAAGTGTTTTTTTCATAATATGGGCTCTTTAAAGTTCACCAATGAGAAGACTGTGTGAGTTATCTGAGACACCTGCATTATACAGTATATAATTAAGCCTCTATTATGTACGTTTCTTCCTATTCTAAGGGGTGTCGATATAACACTTCAATATTCCAAACACACAGAAACACCTCAAAATGTGTTTTTGCCATTAAACATATTAACACATTCACTTTAAAGGCCCTGAACACCCACATAGGTGTTTTCAATTTATCTGACTGATTGGACCTCTTCCCAGGACTGTGTGTGTGTGTGTGTGTGTGTGTGTGTGTGTGTGTGTGTGTGTGTGAGTGTGTGTGTGTCTAGACTGATTGATTGGCATTTTCATGAATCCTTCTTAGCTTTGTTAATCCCGTTAGGGGTAGGACAAATGACAGCTTTATCATTCCTTTTGGTAGAAAAGATTTGTGACCTAATACATTCCCATCTAAGCTGCAGCCCACCTTCAACAGGAGCAGAAATCTAATCAGCCAGAATAGCTGAAATCACCTGTGAGGGTGTTCAGAGGCTGAACGTTTGAATTACTCAACACATTAAGATGCTGTGACTGTCTGAGCGTCTGTTTCCATTAAGAAAAAAGTATTTGGTGTTCAAGGTTCATGTATTGTAATTGTTCTGAACATCATGAAATGCAGTTCTGGTCTCTTTATGCCACTGTAATTGGCATACTCTGCACTGAAAGTCTTTGACTTGAATTGCTTTTACTTGATGATGTGGACTTTATACCAAAAGACTGCTCTGGTGCAGAAT
Organism: Percina caprodes; assembly: GCA_013375575.1. Lineage (NCBI taxonomy): Eukaryota > Metazoa > Chordata > Actinopteri > Perciformes > Percidae > Percina > Percina caprodes. Next base: position 2,529,180 of record JABXJD010000031.1, read on the forward strand.
GCCTGCTGATTGCAAGGCATACGGCTATACAGTTCACATTTAACTGACAGCAGACTGACCATAAAATTAATAAAGGTGATGACATATTTGGCAGCTAAATGCCTCTTTGAATGATGAAGTGCATATAGTTTAAATGGGCATCATAACTATGGGCTAATTTAAACTAAAGTGACACGTACTGTACTGTTAAGTGACCAATGCAACTTCTAGTGCTGGAATCAAATGCACACACTATACTCTGCAATGGACACTTTCTCCACCTCATCCAGCTGAAAGGGCATGAAAGCAACTTTTCTTTCCACTCCCCTCCTATTCACTGGAGAGCCTCAGTCACACTCCTGTGATAAATAGAAATTTCAATGGTGTATTGTCAATGACATGAACAGGCATAGGGCAAAATGACTGAATCTAAATGCATCACCCATGACAGGTACATAATTAATATTTCACATCATACTGCAGGTGTTCTCTCTCTTTCCTAGCACTGGGTCTCCTGCAGTGATACATTGTGAGATTGTTCAAGAAGGTGGTAGGGCCCTGGCACACAGGTCTCTCACCTAGTCTAGCACCTCTTATTTAATGCACACTCTTGGAAATGTGATTGCATAAGCTCGCTGTAATGCAAGCATTGTACTTCAAGTGTGGAAAATGGTGAGAACCAGATCCTGAGTGGAATTTGGAAATTATGTAATCAGATGAAGGCTGTGGAGTGCCTTGAGTGACAAAAAAAAAAAAAAAAGCCATGCTTTGAACTGTTATTATCTTTCACCCCTTCAAAAAGTTGCATTTCCCCAGAGGTTGAAGAGGAGTTTAGTGTCCAATGTCGAAAAGCGACACTTGGTCAGGTGCCTTTGGTGTTTGTTATTGACGCAAAAAAAGTCGAAAAACTCGCGTCTAGCCGTTTGGCGTCATATTTAGACACGCTTGGTCGGGTCACTTTTTGACGCTCTAGGTCGGGACGTACGTTTAAGTGACATGCGGCACAAGAACAGGACAGTTCAGCAAAAGAATGTGGGTGTGGTTACAAAATGGATGTTTCAGTGACACACAGGACAAGGACGGGATATGAACCCTAGTCTCTTGGGTGAACCTCCTGTGTTGTTGGACCCATACACAACCCCAACCAACCACCTTACGCAGATTTCTGGTCTTTCATACTACTCACTACTGTCGTCTCTCTTAATTCTACGTCATCTTACAGCGCCGCGGTCAAGCTGCTGCTCTGCCCGCCGCGTTCCATACAGACTCTACAGTGAAGGGTGATTTTAGCGTTGGTATCTGACGCTGAGAGCCACTGACCGTCAGTAATTTACAAGTTGGGAGAGAGAATGGGTTAACCATGAACATGTCGAGTTTCATCTCAATCTAACCTGTATTTGTCCGTACAATTGCTCCAGACCAAGTGTTGGACAGACTCTCTGTGGTATCCTAACTGTAATATCTTAACTGTAATATTGAATATTGAATCTGTAAGCTATCATTTACTTACCTATGAAGAATAATAGTTCATTTCCTTATCCTGTTTCAGAAGTTAGCTGCTAATAAGGGATGTTCCAGAAGGAGGCGCTATTACAATGAGTTCTGAATCAGAGTATGTTATGCTGACAGGATGTTGTCTCTAGTTGTAGAAAGAGACCGAAGAAGTTGTTGCTAGCAAGAGACATGAAAAAGTAGCTACGTAACTTGAAAAGATGCCATGCTTGTCCGTTTGTATTAAACGTTCAAATGTATTGGGATGTTTTGGACATTAAGTTCTTCCTCAGAAGTTCTAACACTCTGTCACCATTAGGGCCAACGTGCTGACAGAAAAACCCATCCTCATGAAGTCTTCAGGAAGACTTCTGAATTTCATTCACCTCTCTCGCTTCCTAAACTGATCAGCTGTTTTGAGGAGTTCAATTTTCAGTTAAACCAACCAGGATTGGCCATGAATTCCACAAGCTCAACACAGCATGGCATCCGTGCTTTAAATCTGTTCTTCTCTCTGTCTCTCAGTTGTCATTTCAGGCAAAGAGTCCCCTTTCATCGTCATCCATGGCACCCTGGGTCCTCCTCCAGCGGACCGCTCCCGTTGACTCCTTCCATCCGGTCTTCGTGCTCCTTCCCAACCACTAGTGGCTAGACATAGGGGGATATGCCTACTCATGGCTTCTCTACCCCTTATAAATTAGTTTAATAACAATGGAGTCTAATCTCCAAATACTCCATATGTACAAATAAACCTTTGCATATTTGCAACAAAGCCTCTCCTGATTGAAATACACTGCAGCAGTCGTGGCAGTCAGCTCGAATGGACAACAGGAAGGATTCAGCAGACTGTAGAGACAGGAAAGGTTTCGTGACCCTTTGTAGGGGTCCATTTCTATTCAGTATGATGAACAGACAGGGTGAAGGGAGGAGAGATTGGGCATGTGCAGATGGAGAAAGGTTACAGATCTTCCTTCTGGGACCACAGAGCACCAGGAGTGAGGCATAACATCCCTCTGTCTTCCCTTCCTCTCCACCAAGCTGAGACGTAGCTCACATCATTTGAACTCTCTGCATGGGCCGAGCTTATTAGCAGCAGTCTGTCTGTCTCTCTCTGAATCTCCCTGAAACGAGCTAGAGCTTGATCACTTAAATAAGTCTGGAGTGATGAAACACAAATCTGATCATATTGATATACACATGAAAATCTAAGTAAATGCACCCAATAAATGCAGTATATTCAAGTCTGAAAAAAATCAAATCTGTCCAAATCTGGGCTTGTAGACAACTCAAGGCCTGTGTTACTAGGACTGTAGAGTTTGAAGGATGTAAGCTTAAACCAGGCCGGAAGGATCTGATGGAAGATGCTATCAAGCTGCAAAATAGTAAGTGTAGGATTCATTGGTTTATCATTTTTGACTCATACTAAAAGTCAGGATATCTCAGCCTCGGCTGCTTTTTTGACCATTGTTTTTTAAAACTCCCAACTTCATGTGAAACTAAATCAAATAAGAGGTGTAAAGGCCAATGACAGCTGAGTTTGTGTATAGAATAAAATCATAAAGAAAATCAATAGAATGAAGACAGAAAGATAAGACATAGATTTCTCCTTTTTTTTTAATCCCTTTTATCATCTTGTGATCTATGAGACTGATCTGGCCCTAGGTCAAGAACCACTGATTTAGACCATGCTGGGAAATGGAATACAGCAGGAGGAGAATAGCATCGGGGTACCAAAAGGAAAAAGAAGTGAAAACAGAGACAAGAAGCAAGAACATTATGTATTTATGGCAAGATCAACTGCACATATTAGCCCCTGTAATATAGAGCCCCACTCTGAGCCTAAATTGCAGAATATTAGCTTTGAGTATGCACCGCTTTCACCAGCTACTGATTATCTCACGAGGGGGTGCACTCGTGACAAAAATTGATTGGCTTTGTTGACTCAGAATTCAGGACTAAATAATAGAAAAAAAGCTTTTACAATCCCCTATTACTCATTTCGTCTGCATGTCACCCACTCATAATAAAGCCAGCCAAAGATGACACATTAAGCTGGAGGGAGGGAAGAAGAAAACTAAAAAAAAACAAAACAAGAGAACACTCGCCCACCACCAATTTTCTGGTGTCATGCTTGCAGATCTTTGATGTCTTAAAGTTTGGCAAATCCATATTCTGTCTGTTCACTCTTCTTAATGATTTTTTTGTCTGCAGAATAAAGAAAAAGGTATGAGGAGTCGACCACATGTGTGGGCTGCTGCATGTTCTGTTAAAGCTCTGTGCTTGTGCCTTCCACTGAGCTTTATTCAAAAATGATTTTGACCTGACATGAAAACATTTCAATTTGTTTTGCCATTCTGCGTAAAAAAAAAAAAGAAAGAAAAATAATAATTTTTTTCAACAGTCTAGCTCCCTGCTGTATGTTCCAAGAAAAAGACAAATGGCGCTTTCACATCTATAGTTTGGTGGATTCGGGTGGTTGTAACGTTGTGCCATTTTTCATTTGGTTCGGTTTTCTTTCACACTGCACTTTATCAAACGCGCCAAACATGACACGCGATCGAAACGGTCGCTTTTTTTATTGGACAGTATATCCTAAACTCGCCACTCGCCACTTCTGGTCTCAGAAATGATGGAGCAACACCAAATTGATAAAATCTCAGGTTTCCTGGTTCTGCTTTAGCGTTTCTAATATTTTAGAAGAAGGCGAACAATGAGCAGCTGAGAGAGAGAAATCATGATGTCACACAGACGCCCAGTGATGTATGGTCAGAACATTGTTTTATTGATTGAACCTAAAACCCAGTTCAGACCAAAGATTCGGGATGAGACAACACCGTTTTAGGGCCCTTCTTCTCAGCTTGGCTCAAGCCGGCTGATGGCGTCGCTGCGACTCAGTTGGTCGAGTCTCCAGACGCTGGTTTTAGAACGTAAGAGACGTCTACTGTTGTCTCTAAAGAGAGAGAAGTCAGCTTGCAAAGTCTGCTTCAATAAAATGATTCATGATCCATTTTATTTCCGTTACGACCTGTTTCCACCTGTTTCAACCTGTTTCAACGTGTGCCCGCAAGCAAGTACGGTCGAGCGAGCTAGAGAGTGACTGAAGAGAGGGAGCAGCGAGGTCAAAGCCGTGAATCAGATTCCTCATCACTGGAATTGTAACTGTAGGAACCATCTTGCTATCACTAACGTTATCCACATTCATATTTACACGCAAACAAATCATATATTTAGCTACAACAATCCTGGAAGTTGGAAGTTAGCCGGAAGTACAATGAGTCGCTGCTATGGAGATGATACACCGTCTCATCTCGTCGCATTGGTGTGAATTAGCAGGTTTCAGAACGCTGCAGACCGACGCATTGCACGTAGTTGCAAGTTCCAACTTGTCTCGCTGCGAATCTTTGGTCTGAACTGGGCTTTAAGGTTCAATATGAAACCAGTTTAGCAACAAAAACTAACCCCAAGGGCATCTTTTAAATTAACCCTTTGAAACGGTTCTAGCCAAATAAGTAAGGGATCATGTAGAGCGAGCCGGCCATTATTGAGAATTATTACATGGCTTGGTTGAATTCTAACGTAGAATGCGGTCTCTTATTTTCTTAATAACAGACCGCAGCTAAGTATAACACACTGTTGCCATAGACGCAGTTCTGTTCACTCAGGAGGACAGCTATCAATCAATCAATCCGCTGAAAGAAGTCTGGATAATTTATCAGCGAGTGGCGTCTGAACCATAGACCGTTAGGTCTGAACGTACTATTAATACATCCATGCCGAACGTGGACACAGTGACGCTAATGTGTTAGCTTAGCTAGCTACATTGCAACATGTTTAATGTTAATTTACAGGTGTATGTCAACGTAAATATTCCCAAAGAAGCCATTCACACATCACTTCACCGTCAACGGAAATGTTCAGTTAAATTTGAATTAGAGCAGCTGATAGCCCGCTAGCTAGCTCATTACAACGCTTCAACTAATGTTGTGCCAATTATTAAAAGAGCAGCTGGGTAATTTGTCCACCACCAGTGTTGCCAAGTCCGCTTGTTATAAGCGACTTTGGGCTTGTTTTTCTGTAAAGTCGCTTACAAATGGTGTCGAATAATAGCGAAGGGCTTGTGACTAAAGTGTAGTTGCTTATTTGGGTTTGTTCCCAGCTTAATAAGTTGTCAAGGTATTTTCTGTTATTTAAACGTAGGAGTTTGTCTTGCCTGTTTCGGTCTCTTCCCCATACACACTAGATACAACAGAGTTATCCCGCCCTTCCTGCTTCTAATTGGCTCTGACCCAGATGGCAACGGTACCAGCCAATCAGAGCAGAGCAGGGCAGTCTGTTGCCTGGTTAGGAAAATGCTACAATCACTTATCCTTTAGGAAGTTGCCCATATTATGCTCATTTTCAGGTTAACAATTGTAGAAAGAGGGAGTCCCAGAATAGGTTTACATGGTTTCATTTTCAAAAAGTACCATATTTTTGTTGTACTGCACATTACTGCAGCTCCTGTTGGGTCTCTGTTTTATCTACAGAGTGAGACATCTCACTTGTTTTAGCTACAGAGTGAGTCATCTGACTATACTATCTTTGTTGGAAGTCGTATATGTGCAGTAGCTAGCTAAACGAGGGCACACTTGTGGAATACCTGCAGAACAGGGACATGTAAGTAGTTATTTTGTAGATTATGGTGAACTAGTGTGTAGAACGAGCTAGCATGCTAGCGCTAGCCACCTTGTCTCGGCTAGTTACGTATGTCACTGCCCAATGTGAGGCGAGTGCAGATTTGAGTCGCGCATGCTCAGATGTAAACGGTTTGGATCTGTGCTTAAGATTTGTTGCCAAGAAGAAAATTCTACAATCACTTATCCTTTAAAGTGTCCATATTATGCTCATTTTCAGGTTCATTTGTATTTTGAGGTTGTCCCAGAATAGGTTTACATGGTTTCATTTTCAAAAAGTACCATATTTTTGTTGTACTGCACATTACTGCAGCTCCTGTTGGGTCTCTGTTTTATCTACAGAGTGAGACATCTCACTTGTTTTAGCTACAGAGTGAGTCATCTGACTATACTATCTTGTTGGAAGTGACCCATATCTGCACTCGACTCACACTTGTGGAATACCTGCAGAACAGGGACATGTAAGTAGTTATTTTGTAGATTATGGTGAACTAGTGTGTGACGAGCTAGCATGCTATTCAGCCACCTGTGTCTCGGCTAAAACGTATGTCACTGCCCAGTTGTATGCGTGTAGAAGCACCAGAGACACAAAATAACACCCTAACACGTCATAAAACTAATTTTTCAAAATAGCTGACAGCTTAAAGTTTGATGCTTCAGCCAGATATGGCTGGGTTGTTTTAAAATGTACTTGATGCACAGAAGTGTCTCAGCATTTTGTATGCTACTTGTTGCAGTTTGCATGTGGATCACTGATTATTCTTTTAACCTGACATGGAGGGCTACAGTATGTGACAAAGTGGAGGACACTGTTTAGCCTGCACAGCTCATCCAGGATGTGCCTGGGCACCTCTCTGTCTGACCAACAAGGACGCAGCAGAATTCAATCAAATTAACCATGAATTTACTACAGCGTGTGCAAGGTCTCTGCATCTTTGGCCATCTGAAGAGTCGTAAAACCCACACAGGGGAGAGGGCAGGATAAAGGTAACCGCACTGGGGCTGCAAAGTGTCTTAAGTGGTAGAAAAATGCCATGGCCCATTAATTTTCAAATTAAGCCCTGCCTGCCGGCACCCATTTTGTCCTTTGTCATAAAGGGATTGACGTGGAGGTTACTGCCGCCTGTCTTTATGTGTCCAACCCTTCAGGGGTTGTCTCAATATGCTCCCTTAGGCTGATTTTGCCTCTGTGTGTCCTGGTGCTCCAGCCAATTAGCATGTCATGTTAGCAAGCATGCACAATGCAGGGCTGAATATGCCCAAACCTGCCTCTGCCTTTTCTGTAATTGCACTGTGGCCTCATTATCTCATCTAGCTAACCAAGTGTTTGTGCAAAAGGTTGTGTGAATTAGTGTGTGTGTGTACATGCCAGTGTTCATGCTTGTATTTTGCTTATGCGGTACATTAAATTACATCAGCTGGTGAAGTCACTGCTGCTGCTGCTCTGCAGGGAGTACAGTTTCCCGAAAAGTACTCTGACCTCCATCCAGTAAAAACGGAGAGTTAGTTTGCAGCACTGGGTGTAAACTGGCTGGCAGCGGCGTGCTTATGATTCATTCTGGATGCAGAGAGGTGGGCAAATGGTGCTGATTGTCTCTTAGCGGTTCATTAAGCAGCAATAAGGTCGAGCATTAGCCCCTAGCCATATGATATTCATGGCTGCTGATACCACTTAGCCCAGCATCTGTTTCTGCCGCTCATGTCAGAGTCAATCTATAAACAAGCCAAATCAATATGCCAAAGATAATCACGTAGCATTAGAATCATCGTCTGACAGCAGGCTGAGAATATACCTGACTCTGAGTGGGCCTTACACAAAAAGAGGCCAATGGAAAGGTTACTGTGGGTAAATGTTAGGCTTTAAAACACTCCTGCCAAGGCTACCAAACACATCAGGCAAAGATCAGACCACATGTCATCATTAAATTATTAGAAGACGAGCTCAAGAGAAAAGGATAGAGAAATGAAGAGATGAGTTGCATGAAATACATACATACGTCTAGAGACTAACCAGATTAAACTTGATTTACCCAATCTGCACATCCCCACCCTGTAAATCACCAACCTTATAAATCCAAGACCATGTCCTTAGGGTTTTTATAATCGTTAAACTATTAGTCTTCTGCATATTTGGGCAAAAGTACAGTATACTGAAATGGAACTGTGTCTTCCATTCTTGTATACTGTACTTTTTTTGTGATACTTTTTTTTTTTTAATTAAAAAAACATTTACAAACAGTTACAAACAATATACTGGGACATAGGAATGCGTCCCAGGACTAAAAAATAAAAAAATAAATAAAAAAAAAAACTCAGAGAAGGAAAACGGGAGGATGGGAGACAAAACTACACATGCAGAAACATATACACACAAACACACACATAAACAGACACACACACACACACAGACAGACACAAGACAAGGGACCAACCACCTGTGAAAGTTAGAGGTTAGAGGTCGTAGCCTTGTGCTACAGCCCGGACCTCACAGAGTCCACAATGATCCGCCAAGTGTCCACAGTGTTTCCCGGTGCTCCATTAATCCGCATCGTGGGAAATTCCATACACTACATTCAAGTAGGAAAGGTGCGGATAGACAGGTCGTGGGGTGGTTTCTAACAGGTTGCAATCATGTTCTTTTCTACTATAAGTCCAGAAAATACAGCACATTTCTGAGTCCCAGAGAGCTAAAACACTGACAGGTCATCCAGAATCCAGACATTGACAGGAACAGGGCGGAAATTTTGGATGCAACAGGAGAGCACTCCCAGAACATGTGAAGATATGCGCCTTTCATTGGATTAATTATTTTCATGTGGTGCATTTTCACGGGGGTGAGATATGTCTTATGAGTGAAATTATAGTGGATCTGCTGATGGTCTGGATTGCGTGATACTTCTGGAATGCTAGACCATACATCATGCCGGTCAAGACCGATACCCAGGCCTGGTCTGGCCTGGGCCCAGATCCTCTCAGATATCATATCAGATATCATCAAGAACTGATAAACCGGGTTGTAAAAATGTAACTCCACCCAAGCTATGAGCTGTGAGTCCCAACCTATGAGTCTTTAAGCATTGACAGCAAAATGTACATTTTGGTTGGTCTGGTGTTGTTTTTTTTGTCCTTGACATGATATTGTGCACCTTTAAAAAGTGATTGGATGCGGCCATTTTAGTACAAGAGAAAAACGAAAAAAAAGAACAGACAAAAGCAGTCATCCTGCAAGTCATTTTCATGTTCAGGGCCCTTTCACCTCATTGACTCTGAAATTGAATTCAAAAACTGTGATGGGAGGAAATGTGCTCTTGAAGAACAGGGGGAATGTAAGTAAGAGAAAGTACGACAGAGACGTGGAGGGAGAGAACACACTCCATTAAATCAATTAAGTCTGCATGCTGCAGGAGCCTGGGCAGGAGAATAATTACTCAGGGTGAGTGATCAGAGACTATAATCTAATGATGATGCCCTTTGCTACTCACTAGACCAGACTTGATGAAGCAGCACTCCTGTGGGACTGGGCCCTGACTGCAAAACACACACACACACACACACACACACACACACACACACACACACACACACACACACACACACACACACACACACACACACATGCACGCACGCACACACAGAGTTGGTAAGGGGCAAGTTTGTGACTAATAATTTACAATTTGAGTTTAATTTACAATTTGGGGGGGGGGTTAAGCAAGAGTTAAGCTGCATATTGGGTGTTGTACCCCTGTAAAGCACTTTGTGACATTACAAATATTATTTTTTTCATATTTATCCATTTATACTTACTTCTGCCGTCAAATTGCAACAACATTGGGCAATCTAAAGTTATTTTATGAATGAAATAGACATTTTATAATAATTTACAATCCCGTAATTGTCTCCATCTGTTGAAAGCCCGACCGTTGTCTTTCACTTTCCCTTTTAACCTTTAGTTCTTCGTTTAATTTCCTTCTTTCCAGTGATGGCCCTGCCCCAGTATCATCCATAACTACAGCAGATTCTAAAATAACATTAAAATACAATTAGGACTATATAAAGTTACCTTGTTACCCTCCCGGCTGGATACACTAACACAGGCTTTTCCAATGTTCAGCCCAAATCTGTGACGTTGTTTAAACAGCATATGCACCTGCGCCCATCTGTGCGCCCATGGGCGTGCTGGTCATACAGGGAGGTGTGTTCAGGTGAATTATTGGCGTATTGCTAGGTTGAGGCAGTGTAAAGTGATGGCGCCATTGATCAACAAAAACCTGGTCTAAAGTCAGCAACGCAACATTTCATTAACAACGCATTATTAAAATGCTCTTAGGGTCGTGCACAGCGTGCACAATATGCTTGTCACACACACACACAGGGAAGCGCTGCAGCACACACACATGCAAAAGATTAAAAATAAAAATATTACTGTGTATATCTGCCATATTAATAGCAATGTGCGGCAGTACAACCGCGCCTGGCTTTTAAAGGGAATGGGAGATGACCTCTGATTGGTTTATTGAACGTTATGCCCAAAACACACTTATGAATTAATGAAGACACTAAGTACAACCCTTTTAAACCATGCGCCCTGTGCACGGACCCTCTTTAGCTGCTGTTAAGCTAGCAAAAGTGGATTTGTACACGTCCTAAATGCACCTGCCCCCTGCGCTTCTCGCCAAGCGCTTACCTCGTTAAAATAGGGCTCTTAGTCTCATTTGCTGTTACAGGTCACTTAAGATAATTTTATGAAAAATGAGTTTCAGAAACACTAAAAAGTTACATATAATCCCTTTAAATAAATACTCTTTTCAAAAAGGGTTAAATTCTTTTCGGGTCCTACCCTTTTTGAAATTTCCATTTCTCATAGATTGCAAGTAAATGCAAACTGATTCAGTCTAAAATAATATTAACTGACTGGGAAAAGCAGGCTACAGCTAAATTAAGACTTTACAGTAATAACTATAAAGACAAGTATTGATTGATTGTATTTTAAATGAGTAAAACCGACGCAACAGCTGTTGTATATTGTTGTATGTTGTTATTTTCTGGTTTTATTTTGAGGGTCCTTTAAGCAGCTAGCGGTTAGCCGGATTAGCTGTTAGCTAAACTAATGTTAGCTTCCCGGTGGAGGACGGATCGTGCCGGCAGCACAGATTGGGTACCAACATCGTGTGTTCACTCAAATTAGCTGTGCATTGTGGGTATTTTAGAGTGGGCTACGTAGTGAATGAAATGAACAGCAATTCAAAATGGCGAACACTATTGTCACGATAGGGAACTGTTTCAAAATGTAATTGTTGTAGCATAGCACTGCATAGTAGTACATCGCCCAGGTGTAAAATACACGGCCTGCTATGGTGCGCTATATAAAATGTATAATTATTATTATTATTATTGTTATTATTACTGTTTGTCTCTCTACATTAACTTGGCCTGCCTGTGAGGTGCCTTGTTTATTGTCTTTCTGTCAGCTGGAAGGCTAATACTCCCTCTCTCCTCTCTCCTCCGTTAGTCCTCATTCCCTCTCTCTCTTTCTTTCTTGGTTTCTTTCTTTCTTTGTCAGCCTGCATGGAGAAGGCAAGGATTATCCCTCCAGTGGATTTCCACTTGACAGAGAGTGGGGTGCTTTTGAACTTTCACTGATTGAAGCTTCTTCTCACTCCCAAGCTGTTCATGAGGCATGAGTAGTTCAGACATATGGGTTGAGCTGCAAAGAGGGTGATGTCAGAGATAGAGAAAAGAGAAAGAGAAAGAGATGAAGGGAGCGCAGAGAGCGAGGCCATTGATAAAGACAGGGGCCTCTGCTTCGGAGGCGGTAAACCGGTCCACTGGCTCAAAACAGTGAGGTTTGATGCAAATGAAATGGAAGATGCTGTAGGTATTTACTCTATGCCTTTCTGGCTATTCATGACATTTCCAGAAGAAAACCCAGCGTTTTATTCACAGTAGACCTCCATAGCGCCGGCAAGTGGCATCATGGAAGTAGATCAGAACAACTTCTATGATCAAACTGAGTGCATCATCTGCAAACAGTGCGTGGTAATTATATTTCTACTATTTGTCAGAGACTTTCACACATTTGCAATGAAAGCAGGAGGCCATCTACAACACAAGACAGTCGAGATAAATGAAACAACACCAAGTCCGTCAAGCGTCTGTATCCTTTTGTTTGGAACGATGGGCCATTAACATATCATCACAAAGACCACACAACACTTAGCAGTGTAAAATGCGCTATTTTCATATGCTATCTATTTTCATATCAAATATTTTCACGCTGCCAACCGATGCCAAAAAAGCCCGGTCATTTGCGTGTATTTGTGTGTCGTTCAGTTCATTCAACCCCAAATAAAACGTCGAGAAAGAGTTTCTCTGAGCAATTCCCACACAAAAAAAAGAAATTTTTCATGAAAAAACGTATATATTTGGTTCTGTCCGATTTTGAGTTGTAATGGAATCAAATGCTGAAACATAGTTATCAATTTTATCATTTGTATTTTGGCAAGTATGAACTCACGGTGCAAATGCTTAAATCATCACATTTTGTCTAAGGAAAGAACGACAACATGTCCACACACACACGACAAAAAAATTGAAAGAAAATTGAAATAAATTGACAAAAAAATTGAAATAAATTGACAAAAATTGAAATAAATTGACAAAAATTGAAATAAATTGACAAAAAATTTAAATAAATTGACAACAAAATTGAAATAAATTGACAAAAAAATAGAAATAAATTGACAAAAAAATTGAAATAAATTGTTTTGATTGCTTCCAGTTTCTAAAATGTGAGGATTGTTCTGCATTGAGTACATTTACCTTAAATACTTTAAGTACATTTTCCTGATGATACTTACACACTTCTACACAAGTAACATTTTCAATGCAGTACTTGTAACAGAGTAATTTTACAGTGTGGTATTAATACTTTTACTTAAATAAAAGGATCTGAATACTTCTTCCACCACTGAATATGGTGCACACACAACTTTTATGTTCAGGGAAAAAAGTGTGATTCATTTTGCTTTGATTTCGGTATTTTTCACATGTGACAGGATAAAGGATTCTTAAAGCTATAGTGCATAGATTCCACATGATACAAGCCTTCCGTGACCGACCCATCCTCCATGTAGTTGCTAGTAGCCAAGGAGGACACGGAGGATTAAAAAAACATGTTGGACTCTTCAGAGGAGCTCATTATCTTCACTCGAGTTTGTGCGCGTGAAAGTCACCGGACGACACAATCTTCCCAACATATCCATACTGAGAAATCCAGAGAGAGTTGTGTGGAGCTGATTAATTAACTTAATTAGCTTTGTAGCAACTCATTTGACAACGGCTTGAATGTAACGTACGTTCATTAATATCCAAAAAGCTACGCACTAAAGCTTTAAAGCCTCTAGACACACAAGTGGAAGGTTGTCCGGAGCTTTGATAGGAACTTATTAGGTCACAAATTCGTTCTACCAATAAGGATGACAAAGGTGTCATTTGTCCCGCCCTGTCAGGTGCAACAACACTAACAGTGGACTCAGGAAGATGTCAATCACTCAGTCTAACTACACCCACACTGCTGGAAAAGGTCCAATCAGCCACATTAACTATGAACACCTGTGTGGGTGTGCAGGGCCTTTAAGAACGCTGCAGTCAGCACTTTACGTGGGCCAAGCAATCATCTCGCTCCGAACGTGTACGCATTCCTTAAGCAAGAGCTACACATGCTAAACGGGCAGCACGCCTCCGGACAACGCTTCTAACCGCAATATCGGGAGCCAAGCAATGGGCCCATTCAAAACAGACACAGGCTCCGGACGTGCACTGCACGACCCACCCTGGATCAAAATCAAGTTTCTTTGTTTGTATATGTATTTAAAGTCAGTCAGTAGCTGTTCTCTGAGGCTCCATGGATGGAAAAAAGAAAAACCTTTAGAAATCCATCTTAGGTTTGCTAGATTATTAGCCTCTATTGTCTCAGAGAATGTTAATGATTATCTTTTCTCTCTCTACCCCTCTGCTTTAGTTGCTGTCTATACTTATTGTGTGTGTGTGTGTGTGTGTGTGTGTGTGTGTGTGTGTGTGTGTGTGTGTGTGTGTGTGTGTGTGTGTGTCATCATGAGCATTACTTGTGTGGGTGCATCTGTGAAACACTAATGAGGATTGGAAGCTCTGAGTGTGTGTCATGTAGTTTGTTGCTTCCAGCCAAGCAAAGACCAATTTCATTTTTATCTTTTATTTCTTTTTTTCCTGGCGATGATCTGTACGGCCACCTGTAACCTGATAAATACACACAAGGTAATATATAATAATAATAATATTTATTATTACTACTTTATTTATGTAGCACCTTTCACACTGCTTCGGATTGTTGCTTTTTACAAATACATTTTGAAAATGGGATGATGGCAGTTTATGTGATGCGACATGATGTTAAAAGAATGCACGTGTCTAAGTAGGTTTTCATTTCTTAATAGAAAAATGAACTTTCATTTGTTCAACAAAATATAAGAAAACTGCGGGGCAGGAGCTGTGTGCACATCATCAACACCAACCATGTGTCTTTTTAAACAGCTGTGCTGAGAAATGACCGCTGTGAATCTGAGAAGTTGTGGAGTGGTCGCTTCACTCAGCTGAGATCGATCCAGAAAAAGCAGTTTCATATATTATATTATATTATATATATTATATATATTCATATATTCAGTTTCATACATTTGAATTCTACAGGTGTGGCTGTAGTAGCAGTAGCCACAAAGCCGTTTTCACAAACAGTTTGCATCAATTATTATATATGCCTTAAAGAAACACACGTGCACGCGTGCACACACACACACACACACACACACTCCCAAGACTACTGGGGTATAATCATTAACAGTGGCACAATTATTAAGTCTCTTTTTAACGTGAAGCCCAGGAGTGCGAGAGAGAAGGAGCCTCTTGTGTCTTTAATAGACCTCTATGAAATATTGAACGGGCTGTGATCCTCAGCACAGTAATTATCTGAGGCATACTGACAGCAAGGAAGAGAACGAGGCTGAGGAGCAGGGCTGGGAATGTGGCGGTTAAAATATCATTAACCTGCTAGCCCGTGTGTACGGTAGCTTTAAAATACGTTTCTGACAGATCTGATGCCGCTCACCTCTGATGTGTCTAACCCTAACCCTCCCTTATCTCCTATTCAGATACAGTCTTCAAAGGAAATGTCACTCCATCGATCACGACAGCATGGAGAGGACTCAAGAGGAATTTGTTGGTGTTTGCTTTGAATATTAAAGTGCTATGTGTTATTATTTTTAACACTCCTGTTGTCCTTGGGTCAAATTTGACCCGTTTATAAAATCTTTCTATATAAGAACTATGTCAATCGGACGTTGAAAAATGTGATAAATGTTGGGGGAAAAGCTACAAAAACGCAGGAAAAAAAAATCGGCAAAATAATTTTTTAAAGGTCCTAAAAAATAAAATAAAAAAGTGACCAAAAAAAACAACTTTTTAAAAAGTGACAAAAAAATTGAAAAAAAAAACAACCACATTGAAAAAAGCAACAGAGAACTTGTTAAAAAATTGGCGTTTTTTTTAAACGCCAAAAAAGTGACAAAAAAATTTGAGGGGGAGAATAACAAGAAAATTCTAATTAAATCGACAAAAACATTGAGAAAAGTGTAGAAAAACTCAGCATTAGCTCCAGCATTGAGAACATCGTTTGTGTTCACAGAGTTACTAAAAAGAAAGGTTTTGTACAACATTGTTGTCCAGGGAGCTTTGCATAAAAAGGTTACTTTTTACTTTTATACATAAAGTAAATTTCCAAACCTGGACTTTGTTACTTTTACTTGAGTAAAGAAGTTAACCCTCATGTTGTCCTCGGGTCAAATTTGACCCATTTTCTGTTTTTTTCATCACAAAAAATGCCTTCGAAATAAGAAGTACAAATATCAAATAACATTGGAAAAAACATCAAAAAAGCACCCACAACATTAAAAAAGTGTCAAAAATGTCAGAAAAAGCGATCATTTTTTTTCATGGTTTACGGAAGACAACACAAGAGTTAAATCACTACTTCTACTTTTACCTGAGTATTTTATAACACAAGTATCTGTACTTCTACTTGAGTACGGGAAGGGAGTACTTTTGCCATCTCTGGATATCCCTGTGCTGCAAGGCCTCACCCTCCTAGACTAATTGAGATGTCTGCAAATCCTGATAGAGTTGCATCTTCCTCACAAAACTCCAGGGATCCTTGAGGGAAATCCTATAAGTGTATTACAGTAACCAAGCAGCCTTTTAAGTTGCAGACTAACAGAGCCACTGGCACTCTAGGAATTTTGTTTATTTTCATAGCAGCCAGCCACAGGCTCTCACAGCAATTGGCGAACTAAAATTCCCTGAAATAAGCCCCTTGGGGAGAGAGGGAAGGAAGAGAGAGAGAGAGAGAGGGAGGGAGGGAGGGAGGGAGGGAGAGAGAGAGGGAGGGAGGGAGGGAGGGAAGGAAGAGAGAGAGAGAGGGAGGGAGGGAGGGAGGGAGTGGGCAAATGATGACAATAAATAGAATATAAAGACACTTAGCTAACAAGACTGTACACAGGCATATGTCTTAGCAAAGCTGTCCTTTAAATAATAATATTTCTAGGTTGATTTTTCTTTACATTTTAAAAAAAGTTCTGCGTTTTGTTGCCTTTGTTGTGAACGGACTGCCGAGATCCACCTTCACTGGGAGGCGAGGGCTCGGTGGGGATGAGACGGCACCGCTTCGCTGGCTCCGGCCCCACAGAGTCCGGTTTTTCTAGCTTACAGATTGACGCTGGAGTTGCATATTTAAGATTTCACAGGAGAACCTGGTTTGCAGAGTGAAAACGCTGTTGTCATGTAAAACCAACGAACAGAGCGTAAAAATACTTTTGCGTATTATGTTAAACCGTTCCATTGTGAACGGCCTCTTAATCCAATCTACGAGCTTCCTTTTTCCAATGTTGATGAGTATTTATCTGTCATAGGTATAATGTGCTTTGATAGGAAAGTTGAAAGTATGAAGTCTGAGGGCTCTCTGAATAGACCTTTTACAATTCATTTGGTACATCCACATTCATACAGTAGTTTTTAAAAGTTTCAATCATGTTTTTTTGAGTTTTGGTGGTGTGGTTAACTCTTTGAATTGCTGGAATTGTTGGTCCAGACCTACTCTATCTGTCTTGAGGTAACTTGTTGTGAAGTGATACTACAAATAAAATTGAATTGAATTACGTCACGTTCGTTATTAGTGTTGCTGCTGCTGCAGTCCGAGCCATTAATGCATTAATACATCTGTTTGATTTTTTTTTTTTTATACAGTACGACTTTTTCTAACTGTGCTTGATTTGATAGTCGCGCAAATGAGAACATTTAAAACCTTAACTTTTTTTTAAACGGAGTATTTGACAATGCTGTGAGTCCTTGTGACAACCTATAAACCCAACAAGGGCTTTATTATCTTATAAAAAGAGGGGTTTGTTGATATGCATTTGCTGAAAAAAAAAGGTTTACAATCATAATTTTGACATGTACAAGGGGAAACACAACACTTAACCCAGGGACGCTGTAAAAACTAAATACAGTACATAAATAATTGAGTTTATTTTAAGGATCCCCATCAGCTGGCGCCTAGACGGCTAGCTGGTCCAAAACAACATTAAAACATTTCATGACACATAACAAACTCTAACAAGTAAAAAAAAAGAATTATAAAAACCCAAGAAAATATTTTAAAAAACCAAAATTAATATTATACATTTTTTTCCTTTACTAATCTTTCAGCTAAACTGCAACATAAAGGGTCTATGTTTTTGATGGAATCCAGCCGCCTGTGTGTGAGTCAGTGTGAGTGTGACTAAAGGGTTTGCCGCCATAGGCACCACTATCTTCCCTCAGCGTCCAGGTAGCTGAAGGTGGCAGCTCCACCGCCCCCGAGCTCCGCGCCGTCTGATCAGCTTCCAGACTCCCACTCGCGCTCCAGGAGTCGGCCTCCGCCACCGAGCTCGCTTTAGTGGCGGTGGAGGAGAGCCGACGGTCCTTTCGGAGCTTTCAAAGGCTCTCTCCATCAAAGGCTGAATGACAAGCTGAAAGCCACTAAGTGAAGGCAGAGAGAGCGAGACAGCGAGCATGTGGAGATAGTGGGAGAGGAGTGATGCATGTATGGGTGGAAGAGAGGGACATGGAAACGAGGAGGACGGGACACTGTGGAGAAAAGTGGGCGACAGAAACCGAGAGAATGACGAATTGAGAGCAAAAGTCTGACTGACAAACAAGCTAGTATTTCATGTTTTAAAATAACCTTAAACCCCCACAAATTTGCAAATAGTTTATTTTTTCTTCTCCAGAAAAGTGTTAGGGTCGTCAGGGTAGAGCAGCTTTTAGAAGCAGCATGTATGGTACATGTCCACTGCCAAGCGGCTTCACCACGATTCCCAGTCATTGTCTATACGAGCAGCCGCGCAATGCATTCTGGTAGCGTTGCGGGGACTTTTGAGAAACAGGGCGTCGAGGTGTCCACTCCTCATTTGCATAAAGTTAAATCCAGGCTACTTAATGCAAATGAGGAGTGTCCCGCTCGACTTGTTGCCTCCCGAAAATTCCCCAAAACCTTTTTAACCTACCAGTGTAAATCGGAAATGAAGACAGATTCAGCAACTGCACAGCCTGTTTCTCACATTAAATGTTTTCAGAAAATCTCAGTGAAATATTTCCGTAATATAAGAAAAAAGTTTTGAAATCGGGAAGCAGACAGTCCCATGTGAAGCATTTGTCCATTGCGGTTGTAGAAGGTTGTAGCCTATATTTCCTTTGCTAGTCAGTGGTCAGAAGAGAAACTGATAACGTCAAGCCCACTAGGTCCAACTGGCACATTTACAGCCACCTATTCTATCTAGATTCTGTTGAAATCCCTCTCTCCAACGTGACAAGAAACACAGACAATAGCACATTCCCATTTGAGAGTACATCCTGCTCTGTGAGATGTCTCCAGAACAGAATGGTGCCAAAAAAAGGATTAAAGTCAGGGAGCTATACAGGAGCCATGTCTGAAGAGCTAAAAGAAGACGGCATTACAGACTGAGTGATACTGAGTGGTATTTCGTAAAGGGATACCACTCACTGCCATTTAGACACCAACAAACACAACTAGAGCGTAGGACCTCAGGTTGGCAGACCATCAAAGCAGGGGCCATTCTCTCCTGACATATACATTTGTTCACCACCTCTCATGGATTTAGAAGCATTGAATTAGTTTAAGTGTGGGCTAGAAGGGATACACCAATCCAATGATTTAAAAAAAATTGAAAAAAATCCACAATAAACGTAACGAAGGGATTTTGTCAGGTATCCAACTCGGATGGTTGTGTCAGTTTGGCATGTAAATCCAAAGCTGGCATCACCTCCGAGGGAGTCTGGATGGCGGTTTCTTTGATGTCCTTGGCTATCTTCAGCAGGCTGGCAGACCATGTTGGAGAGACATCAGGCAGTCGGATGCCAGCTGATATCTGCAGGACCCTGCTTTCACCTGGGCAAATCAAAACCAATGAATTTAACAGTTTTGCCAAATTATCTCCGTGTTTCAGTGCAATTCAATTTTATTTATAGCGTAAAATTATAACAGTTATCCCAAGATACTTTACAGATAGCGTAGTCTAGACCACCGTTCTTCCACTAATGAAAGCCTTAGTGGCTCAATTGCGTGGACATGTTTCAATGAGCCAAGAAGCTATTAAAGGCTTGTCCATCCTTACCCTCTTCAATGCCTCAGGATTCCTTCAACATTTTTAAATTAGTAGGATAGCCAAACTGAAGAGCACCAGATGGACACTTTCTGCACACCCAAGCAGCACTCCATGCAATGCTCTATTGTGACTAGGTCTAGACACACACACTTTAATTTACACAGACCCGACAATGACCCTAAGAGCACGCATTTGGTGCCACAGGGGCGAAGAAAAACTTCCTTTTAACAGGCAGAAACCTCAAGAAGAACCTGGCTCTAGGTGGGCGGCCATCTGACACAACGGGTTGGGGGGGGAGAGGGGGCGGGAGTTTGAAAGCGAACACAGTTTGATTTTCCAAATACCAAAGTCACATATGAGAAAGTCATATCCAACAGTAATTTCAAGCCACCTAAATGATAATACATGATGATGATAATACGATAGACCCAATTACAATATTAGTTTAAGGCAACTTTCGGGTAGAAAACCTCTGTGTCATGTACATGCAATTTAACGGCACAGATCAAATAGGGAGGAGGAATAAAAACTGGATATATATTTATCTCATTTATCTAAAATGTACGGAGCCCTGGAGGTGACATGGAGGGGGCAAACTGGCGACAAACACTTTCTGACTTGACTTCTTGACTTTGTTTTGCGAGATATCGAGTTTTATTTACAAGATCTTGCAAATCCAACAAACTATAAGGCTAACAGTTTGTGTTGTCATAGCAACATGCTCGTTCATGAGCTTCTTTCTCGTGTCTCTTACAAGTATAGCTAGCTCGTTCTCTTAATACAGCCATGGTATAGCTAGCTAGCTATGTGGCGAACTCATGAGCTCGCCGTTTCATTGTATGAAATGTTCACTAACGGTAAAAATTGTGTTTTCATTGTTCCCGGTCGTTCCCCCCCCCCCATTGGCAGGGCTCAATCCGAGGGGCGGGACAAACACTTGACTTTCAAATTCCCTCTGCACGCTATAGGACAGCGCTACAACCAACCAGAGCAGCGCTGGTTGATGGATTCAACTTTTGCCGCATCCGGGCAGCAAAACTCCAAAGACATCTTCCTTTTCCAAGAATGACATCCGTGCTTAACTCCAAGTCTTCCAGAGTGGCGGACTAAGCCGATTGGAAAGACCGCTGTTCGCCAGCAGCAGCACCCCCCATCCTATTTGTTTTCAAGTAGCAGGGAATTCATGCGAAAGACGTCGCAACTCTGCCATCCTTACGTTAAGCCCGCCCACCGACTCTATACACGATGTAATTGGTCTAACCAGAATTTGGTTTTTCCAGCTCGCAAGCCAACGGCGAGTTGCCGGACTGACCCTGGCTGCAAATTACATTTGCTGCCACTAGTTTGCATCTAGATTTCTTGGCTAACGCTACGGTAGTTTGGTTAATAATGCCTCAGTTGACGTCCGGGTGTCTTTCCCTCATTTTTTTTTACTGTTCAGCTAAAAGGAAGTCCTTCGGGTTGATTTGAATGGGGGTTGCAATAGTTTATATTTTGTATTCAGATGTCATGAGAGCTAATGCAAATGTGAATTTCTATTCGGAAACTCACATTCTTTCACAGAAACGAATAAATCATGAGCTTATGTTCAAAAGTTTCCAGTTAGTTGTGTGCCTTTTTTGCTTGTTTCCATTTCCACTCTTCATTTTTTTCTTTCCAGCGGGCTTCTCTTTTGTCCATCACCTGTTGTCTTCTTCTCTTCCTCTGTCTACAGTTGTGCTTCACCACATAACGGGGGTGTCTTGGACGACCTCCAACATGTCACCTCCCCTCCACCATTTTTAATGCGCCACCTGTCATATACAAAAAGATTTCAATGTCTAATCAAGTCCATTCACTTTCTCCCCCATACCTCATGCTGAAAAACCACCATTTCAAAAACCCCTTTTCTCTACCAACTGTGAATGTTCATAGAAGTCTGCACACTCATTAACAGCCCTTGAGTGCAAGCTGGAGACTCAGCGGATCGCGTCAAAGCTTTTTCGAGCAGAGAAGACAGCTCTTTCTTGCTCCGTCTCTCGCTGGTTTTCAGTCTGGGTGCCCTCAAGGTTAGCAGATTAGCATACAACATCAGATGTGGGTATTCAGAGGCATCCAGGAGGCTGCTCAGGTCCCCGCTCATGCATACACTGTACAAGTGCTATTAGCATGCATGCCAGTTGCCTGACAAAATGGGTCATGTGGTGTCATGTCATGTCACGTCATGTAGTGTATGAAGTTATCACATCATGATACATTGTGTAACTGTCAATAAGAATCAGCCTGTACAGTGTCACTAGTGTCAATTTTAAAGCCTTTTTCTTCCAGAGAGATAAAACTGAGAAAAAACCCTGAATATTCAAAAAATCTTTTCCATCAGTTTTGGTTTTCTACCACACAGACAGCTCACCATGAACAATCCTTTAGACTTTTGTTTCAATTTCTTTGAAGGCCACTGTAGGTCTTTTTTGAAGGCTTCTGTGTTTTGTGCTGAATATCAGTGGTGTAGTGTAATGGATTGTAATGGGTATACTGTACCAAACTTGGCCGACCCATTCGCCATGACGACACCGGTCCCAATCATCAGGCTGTCCAACGGACGTGGGCAGATCAAAGTGTGGGGTCTGGGTGTCCTCCCCCAGGGTTATTTTGAGGGTCAAAGACTAATATCTTGCATTCTGATACTCTTTTATGCAATAAAACATATAATGGAAGACAAAGCAGTAAGGGGCTTTCACATCAGGGACCATAAGCCTGGATCACAAACGTTGACCCCAAAGCCACACGGACAATATAAAATAGGCTACTTATATTTGTCTTAACCCTCCTGTTGTCCTCGGATCAAATTTGACCCTTTAAAAAAGTCTATATCTGAAATATGGGTTTCTTTTTAACCAAATTACCACAAAAAATGGATTGGATTCCATACAACGCTCTTTGCAAATACAATTGATCACTTTCATTCCTGACTAAACTCATCTGTATGTTCCTCTGATCTTAACTATAAGTCAAAATAACTCATAATTTCTGTTTTTTTTTACTCAAATATTAGGCATAACTTTATATAAAAGAGGGTTATTGACCATGAATTCCAAAAAGAAGTGTAAAACTAGTGGTAGTAAGGTGGTGGTAGTGATAACTAAAAAAAAGTCTGAAAAAGGGACAAAAATGTCAAATTCTGCAGTGTTAGTTTAGTTTGCTGTCACATTATTCAACCCAGTATTTGTGAATACAAATATCTGAAGTGATAGTTCTGTCACAAAACTTGCACATTATTAAGCGGGTATGTGGAAATACTGGAGATTTCTCAGAGGTTATCCTGCGTATACCTGCGTATCACATAGACTACACCTCCGCTGAAAATCAATATCATTGCCAGAGAGCTTCTCCTCTCTTCACAGGATCTGGTATTGTGGTTGAATTATTGGACAAAAGGACAGATATGGCCATGAATTAAACTGTATGAATGTTTGACTCACCGCTTAATGCTATTTAAACAATATTATTGCTAGCCGCATCACTGAATTGCCAACAATATGACGTTAAACCAAGCCCTTGAGTGTAATATTGTGACAAATGGTTACCAAAAAAATAAGGTTATAACTACGGTAATTGTATTCATATCGTGGGGCAATTCGTTTTCAAAAAAATAAATAAAACAAGAAGCAATACAGGAGTCCTTCCCTGTATAGTCAGCCCGTCAACTTCAGCTAACATCAGCTAAATATCTGATAAATAGTCCCAGGAAGGAACATTTGAAGCCACATGCAATATTAAATGAAGTTAAATGTTAACTATATATACAGTAATTGATCTATATAAATGAATTGGAAACATGGTTCAACGTCATTTGCTCTTACCAGTGTATCACTGTGTATTCTGTCCATAAAAAATCCCCACCAACCGGTCCCAAAACATCCCAGTTAGAGAGTGAATGCCGCAGACATATTCTTTGTAAATCTTTACAATCATTCCCCCGATTGGATGTAATGAAAGTTCACTACCAGTCTGGCTCCAAACACTCCATATCAATAGTGAAGTATGATTGAGAGCAGCCTAAAAAGTGCAGAGTTGATAAACCGGCCAACCTGCAGCAACTTTGTCCTGCGAGGAGAGCAGGTGCACCAGACATTAGGGATCATAATAAGCAATGATGATCGGCTGGAGACAGGGGACGAGGCTGTAAGACAGTGGGGACAGGAGAAATAAAAGGGAAGATCAATAATAAAGGGCAGGGGAGGGAGGAAGGGTATTCTCACTGACAGCAATCATTACCATGAGGTGCCAACAGATGCCATGGCTGCCGGCAACCTAATCTGAGCAATTTACACCCCTGTCAGGTCCAACGAATCCGGAGGTGCAGGACTACCCACCTGACACCTTCTCCGTGCACATGTGGACAAAACAGCACAGTGTAGTACCTACACGTTCATGCACACAGATGAATATGCCCTGCAGTAACATACTGCTGTCAAACACTCAGTCATTAAAATATGTATGACACTGTATCATCCACATGGGAACATAGTACATGTATATGCATACGATACACACAGTACCCTGATATCTCCTCTGCAGAGAATGAACACAACTCAAGTTTCCTAAAATGGCGTTTTGAAGAAAGGCATCAATATTAAAAGGCAAATTTCACTGATTTTTTTGATTTGCCCTTTGATTGCACTAGGAGAGCCACCTTTTAGTAATTGAGTTGTAGACTGTTTTGCTAGTCCTATGGTAGCACGTAGCCCCAACGCGTTTGATCTAGCGACCTCTCTCTTTAACCCTCGTGTTGTCTTCCCGTCCAAATTGAAATTGAACACTTTTGTTGACGCTTTTTATCGATGTTTTTAACTTTTTATTATGTTTTTGTCCCTTTTTTCAACACTTTTGACTTATTAACTTTATTTTTTACAGTTATTTTTGGAATTTATGGTCAATAAACCTCATTTATAGGAATTTTTACCTAATGTTTGAGTTAGAAAAGCAGAAATTAGGAATTATTGAGACTAAAATTAAAGGAATGGATGTTGATGGATAATCACAGACTGGAATATGTCAACTTTTAGTCAATACTATTTCAAAAACATTTCAATTTGCTTTCAAATGCTATAAAATTGAATAAGACGCCCCACGGAAACGACAACAGTTCTGGGAGCTCGTGGTTCAGAGACACGTCACACAAACCCTTTGGTTGAAGCATTTTGGATCACAAAGACAACATTTGACTTGTTTTGTTATTTTATTGGGCCGCCCCTTTCCCCAGATGTTGCAAGCTATCACCTGAAAGATTATGGCATTTCTTAGATTTTTGCTATCTGAATTAGCCGTTATATTTTTTCCTCGTGAATTAAATTAAAAAAGTCTCTCATCTCTTCGCTCGTCCACTTACATCTGTCTTTTTTGACACCCGCCATGTGTGTAAACAGAGCGGAAATACCGGGCGTAAATGAACTAAAACTTCTTCTTCGTTTTGTGGCGGGTTGCAACCATAAAATGACCTCAAACTTAATCACAATTAATTATTTATTCAGCAAATAACGTTTCCATCAAAGTTTATCGCATAGGCGTGTATCGATCAAGATAAAGTCCGATGAGACCGAATGGATTTCCTTTGAGTCAATATTCATGAAATTCCATTGAATTTTACTGTTTCCATAAGGCATTTTTCAATCATTCATTCATTCATAGAAGTGTTTTCTCTCTCAGTCCGACCCTAATCAATCACCACCAGTTTCTCAACGACCTGCCAAGCAAATGTCACTTCAGTGTGCATCGCAGATTCCTGCTCAGTCCTTTGCCTGTTTATCCCGCTGCCCCATTGTCCTCCAGGGGCCTCACCTATCAGCATTAGATTCAATAGAAACCTATAGCTGTCCCTGGACATTGATGTCAATGCATAGCATGCCTGCCAAATGCATCCAGCCACTCTGACCTCCTCCTTCTCCTTCTTC
>JABXJD010000031.1:2560000-2565000 GCA_013375575.1 Percina caprodes
GATTCACACCTGTAATTGTGGTTCGGATCAAACTAAGTCAACATGTTCCACCAAAAAAAAGTTCCTTCCCGGGACTACGTTGCTCTGTTTGGCATTTAGCGCCCCCCAAGACGATTGTGAATGGTTTAACCCTCCTGTTGTCCTTTAAAAAAAAATCTATATCTGAAATATGGGTTTCTTTTTAACCAAATTACCACGAAAAATGGATTGGATCCCTTCCAACGCTCTTTGCAAATACAATTGACTTTCATTCCTGACTAAACTCATCAGTACGTTCCTCTGATCTTAACTATTAGTCAAAACAATTCAGAATTTCTGCTTTTTTAACTCAAATATTAGATATAATTCGATATAAATGAGGGATATTGACCATGAATTCCAAAAAGTAGTGTAAAACTAGTGGTAGGTGGTGTTAGAGAGAGAGAGAGAGAGAGAGAGAGAGAGAGAGAGAGAGAGAGAGAGAGAGAGAGAGAGAGAGAGAGAGAGAGAGAGAGAGAGAGAGAGAGAGAGAGAGAGAGAGAGAGAGAGAGAGAGAGAGAGAGAGAGAGAGAGAGAGAGATAGATAGATAGATAGATAGATAGATAGATAGATAGATAGATAGATAGATAGATAGATAGATAGATAGATAGATAGATAGATAGATAGATAGATAGATAGATAGATAGATAGATAGATAGATAGATAGATACTTACTTTATTCATCCCGAAGGAAATTTTTGTGTTAGTGAAAACTAAAAAAAAGTCTGAAAAAGGGACAAAAATGTCAATTTTTTGTCCGTTTTCCGGGGAGGGCAACACAA
This sequence comes from Percina caprodes, assembly GCA_013375575.1. Classification (NCBI taxonomy): domain Eukaryota; kingdom Metazoa; phylum Chordata; class Actinopteri; order Perciformes; family Percidae; genus Percina; species Percina caprodes. The sequence goes on from JABXJD010000031.1 coordinate 2,560,802, forward strand.
GGGTTAAAGAAATGCCAATAAACCAGAGCACGTTTTTCTCCCATCCCAGAATGCTGTGTGGACTAGGAAGGTCTGAAATGCTGGACTACAAGATTCATAATAACACATCGGCTTTCCTTCATGTCCTGCCTTCAACCGACTCCCTAGCGATGAAATAAAGTACAGGGTTCATCTGCAGAAATCAATTGAAATTTTCGAACAATGTCAACCTGCCTTTGACTTACATATCCTTGCCTGAATTTAACAGTCCCATCCAGGAATTTTGGGGATTCCCATCCTGATTTAGGGGAGACGAGAAGAAAACATTTTAGTGCAGCTTAATGTGCCCTTTAGGGCACGTCTTTGTAACTTACATGGGAGGCAGTGTAGTTAGATACGTAGGTAGTGTATGGAACATAAAAACAAGCTGTAGATAAAGAAGCACGCTCACTACATGATTGAAAAAGAAAACGCACAAAAAAACTACTTTTTAATGCCTTTACAACATCAGACTCATCTATAAGCTTTTGATTGTGGAAGAGAGTGAATGTGTTTGCTGGTGGCGGGATGTGATGGTGGGAGGGAGGGTGGGGAAGCAGGAAATCTGTGAGATTTACAGCTTAATCTTCTTAGGCATTCCCTGTCGGCCGAGCGTCAGACTGTGGCTGAGGAGTACGTGCTAGCTTAGCGCAGCTGTCAGGAGCCGCCTGCCACCAAATCAATACTGGGCTTTTTTTTCTTCTCCTTACCGCCTCCTCTTCTACCTCTCTGCATCTCTCTCATGCCTCCTCAGCCTCAGCTTCTCCTGCGGGCACTAAATCAATGAGTCCTGAAGCTGATTAGCAGGTTCAAGTGCAGGTCGTTTCACACAGCCAGAGGACTTCTTTTTTTTCTTCCAATAAACATACTTGTACTGCAAGCGCAAGAATGTTGTTGATGTCTGGAGGTTGTAGGGAACCTGGGTACGTTCCTGCTTTGCCCCTTTGTTTTTATAATGTAGATTGTTGAATTATCTTTACAATTACATTTGAAAGAAACAACACAGCTCCTTTAACATATATTAACAATATTAAAAACTGCTTTGCCTGGTTGTCAATTCAGCGTGACATACTGGAGGTCAGTTTCCTTTCATTTTATTTAGTTATTTATTCAACTAACTTATTCAGTTAACTTCTTTAATCCTACCCTTTAATGCCTTTCATCTTATTTAATGTCTTGTCTGCCAGACTAAAGCGATGATAGTGGACTTTGGGAAGAAGCAGAGAAGGAACTAGTACGCCCTTTATTAACGGGTCCTCGTAAACCCAACTGTCGCTTTCTTCTTTTCCTAAACCTAACTGTCGCTTTCTTCTTTTCCTAAACCTATCACTTTCTTCTTTCCTAAACCTAACTGTTGCTTTCTTCTTTTCCTAAACCTAACTGTTGCTTTCTTCTTTTCCTAAACCTAACTGTCGCTTTCTTCTTTTCCTAAACCTAACTGTTGCTTTCTTCTTTTCCTAAACCTAACTGTTGCTTTCTTCTTTTCCTAAACCTGTCACTTTCTTCTTTCCTAAACCTAACTGTCGCTTTCTTCTTTTCCTAAACCTGTCACTTTCTTCTTTTCCTAAACCTGTCGCTTTCTTCTTTTCCTAAACCTAACTGTCGCTTTCTTCTTTTCCTAAACCTGTCACTTTCTTCTTTTCCTAAACCTAACTGTCGCTTTCTTCTTTTCCTAAACCTGTCACTTTCTTCTTTTCCTAAACCTGTCGCTTTCTTCTTTTCCTAAACCTAACTGTCGCTTTCTTCTTTTCCTAAACCTGTCACTTTCTTCTTTTCCTAAACCTAACTATCACTTTCTTCTTTCCTAAACCTAACTGTCGCTTTCTTCTTTTCCTAAACCTGTCGCTTTCTTCTTTTCCTAAACCTAACTGTTGCTTTCTTCTTTTCCTAAACCTAACTGTCGCTTTCTTCTTTTCCTAAACCTGTCACTTTCTTCTTTTCCTAAACCTGTCACTTTCTTCTTTTCCCAAATCTAACTGTCGCTTTCTTCTTTTCCTAAACCTAACTGTTGCTTTCTTCTTTTCCCAAATCTAATTGTTGCTTTCTTCTTTTCCTAAACCCAACTGTCCCATTCTTCTTTTCCTAAACCTAATTGTCACTTTCTTCTTTTCCTAAACCTAATTGTCACTTTCTTCTTTTCCTAAACCTGTCACTTTCTTCTTTTCCTAAACCTGTCACTTTCTTCTTTTCCTAAACCTGTCACTTTCTTCTTTTCTTAAACCTGTCACTTTCTTCTTTCCTAAACCTAATTGTCGCTTTCTTCTTTACTAAACCTAACTGTCGCTTTCTTCTTTTCCTAAACCTGTCACTTTCTTCTTTTCCTAAACCTGTCACTTTCTTCTTTCGTAAACCTAACTGTCGCTTTCTTCTTTTCCTAAACCTGTCACTTTCTTCTTTTCCTAAACCTGTCACTTTCTTCTTTTCCCAAATCTAACTGTCGCTTTCTTCTTTTCCTAAACCTAACTGTTGCTTTCTTCTTTTCCCAAATCTAATTGTTGCTTTCTTCTTTTCCTAAACCCAACTGTCCCATTCTTCTTTTCCTAAACCTAATTGTCACTTTCTTCTTTTCCTAAACCTAATTGTCACTTTCTTCTTTTCCTAAACCTGTCACTTTCTTCTTTTCCTAAACCTGTCACTTTCTTCTTTTCCTAAACCTGTCACTTTCTTCTTTTCTTAAACCTGTCACTTTCTTCTTTCCTAAACCTAATTGTCGCTTTCTTCTTTACTAAACCTAACTGTCGCTTTCTTCTTTTCCTAAACCTGTCACTTTCTTCTTTCGTAAACCTAACTGTCGCTTTCTTCTTTCCTAAACCTAACTGTCGCTTTCTTCTTTTCCTAAACCTGTCACCCTTAGAACAAGACTTTTAGTGTCAATAACAACGCCAAAGGCACCGCATCAAGTGTCTGTGTTTCACCCAATGTGAGAGAGAATCTGTCGGATATTTTTGATTAAAAGCATCAATGTGGATATTGAAGGGTTGACTATCTGTGATTTTACAATACATTTTCACAATGAGATTTTAGATTAATAATCACCAATAATGTGGATAAAATGACTAAGTGGGTAAAGGCAAATAATAAATCAGCTAGTAAGTCTGGTGAGTTTAGAAAATGACATCACTTTACCATAATGCAGCCTTTAAAACCAGGAAAAGACACTACTTATCATATCACGATATTACGAAATCCAAAATCTTAAAGGATATCTAGTCTCATGTCACAATATGGAAATATTGATATATTGCCCAGCCCTAATGTAAAATAGCCTCCAGGTTAATGCTGGCATATTTGTACTTTTATGGAATTAATAGTGTGCATTGTCCTTGATTAATAAATCTTAAGTAAATAAAACAGATAAATAAACTAATATGCAACAACCTTTTCCTCATTTAATGTGTCTAATTGTCAACCTGTTAACCAGGTCTAATGTTGAAGGCAGCACGGCTCCTGTGAGTCTGACTGGATGCATACTGAGAGGGCTGTTGTGTGCAACTGCACTTCTTTTCCCTACAGTCAGTCATCATTGAATTTACCACGAGTCAAACCCTACTGAGTATCAGGCCAATAGAAATCCAACAGCACCACCAAGAGGACAAAAAGCTGCATATCAAGCCATATATTACAAGTTGATGTGTAAACAGCATGAATAGTAAATCAGAGTCTAAATTGACTGTGGGACAGCAATCTTCAACAGTTGTTCCAGGGGCCCCTACGGGGTCCTCAGAGTTCATTCGGGGGCTCCAAATTATTGTTAATTTATTTATTCTTAACATTAATCCAACATATTATTAGCAAATATAAACCCCAATTTAGGATAGGCTTACTGGCCTATGGGTAAGGTAGTCATCCTCAGATACAGTTCACACTGAGGATTCACTATGACACATGTATGTTTCACTATGTCACTATGAATGTTTTAAAATGAAAACATGATTTATAAAATTCTAAGGCTATTATAGCTTAGTATTATATGCAAAATGTATGTATAAAGGCTTTAGAACACCCTACAAGTTATTGTAAGCCCAGTTTAATATGCAACTTTATTTTCTACAATATATGTAGTAGGGGGTCCCTGCTCTGTCTCTCTCTCTCTAAGTTACAGCTATAGTGCGTAGTCTCTGTCTCCCCATGAGGAATTCTAAGAAATGACAACCACACTGTCGGTGTGTCCACATGATACA
>JABXJD010000031.1:2570000-2607500 GCA_013375575.1 Percina caprodes
TTCCAGCAACACAAGTTCCTTTCTGAGATTATTTAGCAGAGCCGCCGTCGCTGCGTCCGGAGCTTTAGCACGATTGGGATTGGTATAAAAAAATGCAAAGCATAAAGCATGTTTTTTTATGTGTAATGTGGAGATAGGGAACAGGACTAGGGATTCACCAAAGTCTGAAGCATTCGTCCTAATTTCTCCCAAATCCATCCAATACTTGTTCCTATATATTATAGGAAGTGTTTCCTTGCCTCTGTCGCCTAGTGCTTGCTTTTGGTGGGAACTGTTGGGTTTCTGTAAATAACATCACAGAGTAGATCTAGACCTGCTCTTTTATGAAAAGCACAAAGAGATAACTGTTGTTGTGATTTGGCGCTATATAAATAAAATTGAATATTAAAGTAAATAAATTATAGCCTGTTTGAGATGCTACAAGGGCTCACCAAGGTCACAATGTGATAATCTTTCCTACCTTGCTATCCTTAGCTTGGTTGTGGGCCCTGGATACGAGCTCCAACAGGGCCAGCAGCAGCCCCACACCTAGTCCCAGGCCCAGGAGGAGGAAGAGGCCCAGCAGGTCATGGGGGTGCAGGGCATCGGAGGTTTGGGCCCTGTCAGCACCCACGCAGCTGCTGGCCCACCACTTGTTCCTCAGATACGTCAGCTCGCCGGACTCACTGAGCTGGAGGATGGCAATGGAGAGGTTTTTGACCAACGGGGAACCTGGTGGAGCAAAGAGAGGTGGTGTGATAGAAGAAATAGGCTGATGGACATAGTAACTAGTCATTAACCTGCTGCTGTAACATCTCCCATTGTTTTGTTTTCAGGCTTTCCATCAGATGTTGGAACATGGCTGCAGGAAGTTCCATATTAACTATGCACAAGAGCATTAGTGATGTCCAAATAGGGCTGGGTACCGATTTCACTACTTTTTATGCAGCGACCGAATTACCTCTAAAGTATTGAGAATAGAAAGAAATGTCTCGTCATTTCATATCCAATTTAATTACCTAAGGAGTAAATCTCATCAGTGTTAGTGAGCCAATAAGCATGGAGCATGCTTCTATGTCTGGGATTGGCGGTCTAACGTTACACGTCACGCAGGAGAAAATAAATACAAAAGATTAGTGCTGCAATGTGTAATGTTGTAAAAGGTTTTATTAAAATTGGTATCAAAAGAAGTATATTTTAAGAGCCGGTATGGAAGTCACGGTATTGGTATCGGTACAGGTATGGAATATTTACCCAGCCTTAGGTCCAACACTGATGTTGGTGGATGAGATCCAGTTTATTTACTTTTCAATATTTATAGTCACAGGTTAATATAATTTATATTGTGCTACCGACTCTTGCTTTATTACTCCAATTACACATTCAATTTAATTTTAACGTCACTTACACTGCAATATTGTTTCTTGTATCATGGCCGCACTTTAAAATATACTTAAAAATACCTTTATTTGACGCCATTCTGCTTACTTTCTGTCTACCTTATAATTATTGTTTATTGTTTGCCTGTATTTCTTGTGTGTTTACTTGTTTGTGTGTTTTTTGCTGTATAGAAGAAAATGCTGCTGCTGTAATAAGGAAATTTCCCCGTTGTGGGATAAATAAAGTATAATCTAATCTAATGTAAAGTTCTCGGATGATGGGGTGGAGGTCTTGCAAACCAATCTGGGTAAATAACGTCTTTACGGAGCTTGCTTCGCGCATGTGAGCGCTGTCATGTTAAAAGAGAAAAAGTGACTTTTATGGTCACTTCTGGCTCCAAAATACCAAGATGGCGACGGTCAAAATGCAAGCTCCTGGATTCAAGATGGCAGACCACAAAACAATGGGTGACATCACTGATTTAGACATCCATTTTTATGTTTCACAGTCCATGGATGGAACGGACCAATGGGGGTAACGGAGCACTCTTGTAGACAGTCACTCTTCGAAGGCAGTCAAAGCATTGCAAACACAAAAAAGTGAAAAAAAGAGAGCTTGGGAGAGAAGTGTTAACGCTGTTTTGACTCATAGAGGACTCACCCAGAGGTGCTGCGATGGTGTAGGCTCTCATGGCGATGACTTCCTGTGAACGGTACAATTTGCAGTAGCGAGCCACTGCCAGGTCCAAGGACACCGCTTCACCGATGAAGGCGTAGTTTCCCTCCTGGGCGCGGCGAATACCCTCCTCCACGTTGGACACGTAGCTCTTCTTGCGCTCCATGTTTTCGTAGATACGCCGGTAGATGGGGTTGTTGGAATTCTGGGAAACAAAACCATCCGCAATAAAACATGTTAACCTGCTCATGTGCTCAACACTGTGTTCTGAGTATGCAAGATATCAAGAGCACATCAATATTACGTCAACACATCTCAGGCGTCATCAATCAAGGAGGGATCTTCAACAGGGTCAGAGTCAATGTAATTGTTGTTAAATTATTCTCCATTTTTATCAAAAATTATAACAAGTCTTAACACGAATCCAACATATTAGCAAAAATAAATCCCCAATGCTTCCTGGCCTATAGAGTAAGGTAGTCACTACGGCCATCCATAGATACAGATTAATCCTAAGGAATCACTGTGCCACATAATATAATACAGTATATATAAAACCACGGCAACAATAAGTAGGCTATTTTAATAGCTTAGTTTTCTATATTGCAAAAAAGGTATTTATAAAGGCTTTTGTCTCATATTTTTGGCCCAGTTTAAAAATGCAACTTTATTTTATACAATATAGTTTGTTTTTTTCCTTTCTTATTCTTTTCTCCATCGTATCTGTTGTTTTAGTTGTTTTTTTACATAAATTAGATTTTTCTTTTGGTGTTACATATCAAAAGTCATACTTTATTTAAAAGGGGTTATAAGTATTAAAAGTCAAACTCTATATGTTTTTTTTTCTGATGAATTGTAATGGTAATTGTTAACATTTTATTGTCTTATTGTTGTAATAATGTCTTATTGTTCATTTTTTTTGTTTGGTAATTATGTACAAATTATTTTGGTTTGCTAAATTATGAAACAAAAAAAAGCAATCATGTAGTAGGTTTCTCTTTCAGTTATGGGGTCCCTGGCTTAAAAAAGTGTCAAACTTAAACCTTAAAGAAAAGCATGGTGGATCCAGCCTCAAATGTGCCGTAATCTATCACATCCTGGTTAGCGAGGTCTTCAAAAGTGTTGATGGAGACATGTCTGTTGGTGTGCATCACGGAGTTGAAGTTGCTAAAGTAGCTGGCCAACAGCAGTACAGCAAACAGCCACCAGATGGCGCTGACCAGGCGTCCAGACGGGGCTTTAGGGTGGGGACCGGCACCTGAGAGCACACAGACAGCAGTCAACAGGCTGCACACAAAACCTTTTAAAAGACATTAATATTCATTACATAAATCCACGCTCCATTCAAAACAATGCAGACAGGGTTCACCGATGATGAGCATAACATTGAAGTGTGTATGATGTTTTTAAGATATTAACATTATTTTGTGATTGTACTGAAAGGTACACAAACTACTTTTCTCTTCATTTTTCAGGCCCATTGAAATGTTAAATGAAAATAACTGGATGGGGCCCCTGGGTAGCCCAGCTGGTAGAGCGGGCGCCCATACATAGCGGTCGCAGGTCCAACTCCGACCCGCAACCCTTGGCTGTGTGTCATTCCACTTCTCTCTTCCCTTTCAAGTCTAAGCTGCCCTATCCACATAAAGGACTAAAAATGCCCAAAATATATGAAATAAAATGGTTCTTCTCATCCAATGATGTCACCTAAGAAGCCTTCTCAAACTAAGTATTTCCTGTTATACAAAAAGCTAAAAAAGTTTAAATCGTAGGTATTTGAAATGATGTAGAATAACCATTCCTTTGTAGTTTTATTTAATATACCGTATGACTGTACGTATAGATCACATATTCTGTAGTGTATTCTCTTACACAACTACACAAATCCTAAACCTAAAAGATAAAATGATTCAGTCTTTTTGTTCTGTATCTACCACAAACTTTAAAGGTCCCATATTGTATTTTTTTTTCTTTATTGTATCTCTTTTTTTAACTATAAAGCAGATCAACAAAAGCATCAAAACACTCAATCTACAGTAAAATGTACAGCCAGGATTCAGAAACCATGCACGGTTGTGATGTCACAAAAGCACTATCTATCTATCTATCTATCTATCTATCTATCTATCTATCTATCTATCTATCTATCTATCTATCTATCTATCTATCTATCTATCTATCTATCTATCTATCTATCTATCTATCTATCTACATCTGACAATGCAGATGTGGATATCAGAGATGTGGAACACCCAGAGATGCTGACCAATCAGTCATAGGGGGTCTTAAAGAGGGGTCTTAAAGAAACAGGCACCAAAATGGAGCGTTTCAGACACCGGATGAATTCATGTATATTCAGATTGACAATACGAGAAAAATCATGTGTTTTTTGGACAATAAAGCAAGTAAACATGTTCTAGCAGACGCCCATAATACAAATATGAACCTGAAAATAAGCATGACATGGGACCTTTAATACATTACAAGGCAACTGAGTGTCCTGAAAGGCGCCCTATAATAGAACGTCTTTTTAGTATTACCACAAACTTTTGAGTTTTTAATTAAAAAAAACTGTGCAATAACAAGGTGACAGAGAAAGAGCATAAAGAGAAAGAGCCAGCAGCAGCAGTTTTTGTGTGTGTGTGTGTGTGTGTGTGTGTGTGTGTGTGTGTGTGTGTGTGTGTGTGTGTGTGTGTGTGTGTCTCTGCTGCCCTACCTTGCAGGGTGAGCGCTCCGGTGATGTACCAGAAGCTGTGCAGCAAGGTGAAGCTGTGCTCCTCTGAGTCTGGCTCGGCCCATTCAGTGGGACTGATCCTGCAGAAACATGAAACCAGCACTCAGAACCAAAGATGCATTTATCAGTTTACAGAACTGTAACTCTCATGTCTGTAGAAACGTCATCTTTGCCAAAGCCACACATTCTTCTACAACTGTTATTAGAAGCTAACGTGGATTTGTGCACTGGTACACAAACACGTAATATATCCATGATTGGAAAGGCGCTGGATTAAGACAAAAAAAGTCTTAATTTACCACTCTCTTTTCTCAGAGAAGACAACAGTTTCACAGAGAAAAGACAGACAGACAGACAGACAGACAGACAGACAGACAGACAGACAGACAGACAGACAGACAGACAGACAGACAGACAGACAGACAAAAATAAAAATGTATCTGACAACTTCATATTGTCTAATGTTTTTGTATTAATGTCTTTTTATCCGGTGGACAACGTTTTTGGGGTTGTTGTATTTGACTAGACACCAAAAACACTACAAATTTCTTTGTCCATAAAATTTAAAAAAAAAAATGAAATAATAAAATAACAAATAAATAAAACCTAACAAATAATGACAAATATCAAACTGTCCCCGTAAGAAATAAAAAAATATATACTTATATACATACACACATACAAACACTTTTTTGTCCATAAAAAATGTTGTCGTGTGATTTTACTCCATCTGGTTTTCTTAACAAATAATGAAAAAATATCAAAGTGTCCCCGAAAAAATACTGTATATTTAGCTGCAGCACTGTTTCTACCTTACAATGTAGAAAAACAAGAGATTGAGAGGCATCCGCCAGCAGTTTTGCGGGGACAGTTAGCAGCTTGCACCTACCTGCCCACCAGGAATATGCAGAGACCTGTTAGCAGGAACGCGATGAGGACTCCGACCCACATCTCGGTGGAGAAAGGCGACAGCAAGCTGAAGCCGCTCTCTTCAGAGGCCGTGTCTCTGCGCAGCATGAAGCCGATTCCTGTCTGCATGAAGGGGGTGGTCATGTCCACAGACTGCTCTCTCATCGCAGTGAGGGTCAGCGGGGCCACCGCCAGGTCCGCTTCCTGATGGGTACACGCACACATATCAAACACAAGACACAGCAGTAGGTGACAACGTGACAGGCTAACACCCATGTATGTTAGAGTCTAACATGCATGTACTGCTGAGTGACTGTATCCCATTTTAAGGAGAGGCGGTACAGTGGCAGTGTCTGTGATTTACCCCTCTGGTGATTTCCCCAATCATGCCATTCCAGTTGCCGCTGGGGTCCTTGGCTCCGTAGCGGTTGTCCTCCACCAGGTGCAGTTTGTAAGTGAAGCCCAGCTTCTTGGAGAGCTCCGAGATCAGGTCGATGCAGTAGCCCTCCAGCTCAGAGCCACGGGTCATCGTGTACGGGTCTTGCTGAAGAGAACAGAACAAACAACCTCATTTTAACGGGGAGTCAAAGGTGGGAGGCCATTAAGGTTGTGCAGACCTACAAATGCTTGGGTTTGCTACTGGACAGCAAGCTTGATTGATCCGCTAATACAGATGCTCTGTATAAAAAGGGGCAGAGGCGTCTCTTCTTCCTCAGGAGGCTCAGATCTTTTGACTGATGTTTTATCAGACTGTGGTGGCGAGTGTCCTGGACACATTAGGAACTGTGGTGGAGGGGCATGCATGTAACAAACTACACGGCATAATGGGTGATGACAACCCCCCCCTCTACAACGTCCTGGCTGCACAGAGGAGCAGTTACCGTGAGTGACATCTCCTAAACCCCCCTGAGGTCTAAAAACTGAGGCCTGCACTACTAAAGGTTTTCTGTATCACTTGTTACCGGGTTCAATCGCCGTGGTAACTTATGCTGAACACCTAACCTGGTCGGGAGCAGGTTATGTTGGAGATTAGAGATCAAACTGTGTAAAATCCCCCCCTACTGCCCAATCAGTACTTGGTTGATAACGGCATCTTAGAAGATCCGGTGGAGCTGGGTGTACGGAGAGATAGAGAGGTGCGCTCAGGAAAGTTAAAACATTTAGAGGCCGACAACCCTGTTAACATTCTCTGATGGGGATCTTTATTAAAATATATTGATTTTCAGTGGAGGGAATTACGTAGGCTCTCTTTATTGGCTTCTAGAGCCGTGTGTGGCCAATGCGCACAAATTGAATTAGCCTACATTTCTATATTTTTTATTACTCACGACCGCTTACCACTACAAGGGTTGCAACGAGCAACGAGTTTTATGGAAAGGACAAGTATAATTATGGTCTGGAGAAGTGATAGGACTATTAATAAACCTTGTAATTTAGGCATTTACAGCGTTGCCAGCTTTCCTTCTAGGAAGCAGTGACTGAATTGCTTTTTGCCTGTAAAACCGTGTCTGTTCTTCATATTTATGTAGTATTATCGTTTGCTGTTCTTACGTAAAATATAATAATAATAATTCATCACATTCATATAGCACTTTATCAGAGACACTCAAAGCACTTCGGGGGTGGGGGGGCTACCCTCTTACTCTCTAACACCACCCATGTGTGTAGCACCCATCTTGTACTTTTTTTAAGATTATTTTTTGGGCTTTTCCGCCTTTAATTTTTGACAGGACAGTTAGGTGAAAAAGGGGGAAGACATGCAGGATATCATCACAGGTGGGATGCGCCCGCTATACCACTGAACCAACCTGGCTACCACCTTGTACCTGTTTTGCATTAATGAAGCATCCATCCATCTATCCATCCATCTATGTACCATGCTGGGAAGATAAAGATCTATTTTTATTTTTTTAACTAGAGGAAATGGAAATTGCTGCTTTCGGGTGACAAGCTTATATTTTAAGAATGTTGGTGATTTTTTTTAATGTGTGCAAGCTTTGATTTCAAAGTGGAGAAATCTTAGATTTAGATTAATACGCTACACATCAGTTGCACTTTGCACATCCTGTAAATAAACTGTAATCTTATTATGTGTGCAAGGCTTTGATTTAAAAGTGGGGGAAATCTCAAGATGTGGAAGATTTATTTAAAGCATAATTCTGTTTTTTTCCCCTCCAGAATTGTACTTCTTATCATGTCCCTTCTTGTCCGTAAAGCATCATTTTCTTGGAACAAATGAAAAGATAAATAACTAAATATGACCTTGTCCTGATGCGAATCACCTTCTTGTTATGTGAAGACCATAAACGCTGGAACATTTTAAAAACAGGTTGACCTCTATTGGAAACAGCGGTTATCTCACTGGACTGGAACGGGGTTTTTTTCATGGATTTTTTCATGGATTTTTGGATTTTAGGACAAAGTGGTGCTGTGATTTTGCAACTGACGGCCTTTCAGGTTCAGGTTGATCTTCCAAGTTCTCTTTAAATCCTTTTACAAAGTGTGTCTGACATGGGCAGGAATCTCATCTAACTGTTGGGGGGTGGGGGGACGGACGGACAATAAACATAAAATTTGGGAAGAGCAATTTTTGAAGGGGACACAAACAATATAGCCAAAATTATAGTTGTATAGTTGTAGAGGATATGTGTAGTTGTGGAACTCCAGGAAGTAGGCTGACATGACTTTTTCAAATATTGGATCACATGATTATTTCCAGTTAAACGGATGATGCTGAACTAAGACCTGAACCTGGGTTGAAATTTCAACATTTTGTTGTTCTTTTTCTACGTTTTTCTCAACGTTGTTGCCTATTTTTTGTCACATTTTTGACGTTTTTTAAATTATGTTTCAGTCAATTTTTTAACAATTTCTTTGTTGCTTTTTCCAGCGTTTTGGATGTTTTTTGTCACTTTTTTCCAATTTGTTTGGTCACTTTTTCACTCGCGTTTAAAAAAAAAGGAATGTTTTTGTTGCTTTTTTTCCTGCTTTTTTGTAGTTTTTTTCAACATTTGTCTCTTTTTTCCAACGTTCTTTTCTGATATGGAAAGTTTTTGTAAACCGGTCAAATTTGACCCGAGGTCAACACAAGGGTTGACAACGCTGCTCCCATTGAACGGACCTGTGTGTGTAGCAGGTAGTGGACCAAACCATTATGAGGCAAGGAAGGGGGGGGCGCTCAAGATGTTTTTAAGCTACGTTTGTATTGTTTTACATATATTACATTATTTACAATAATAATAATTAATCATTTTTATATGGGGGGGCCTCAGATGGGGTGGATCCTGACCCCCACCCCCAAATTCCCTCTCCTCATCTATGGTGTCTGATAGTCTGACTGCTCGTGTTTGTTGACCTTTAGAAACTTCAGTAATGTCGCCACTTAGTAAGATCTTAGCAATTACCTTGGTCAGTACAACATCATTATTACTGGCAGACTTGATAGCCAAACTACAACAACCAGACCCTTGTTGTATAAACCACAACTCCTCTTTTGGACTTGGTCGAGGTGTTTTACAGCTGCACACGGCCGCTGCCATCTTGGCATTCTAGAGAAGAGAGACGCACAAAGGCACAATACCTTTATGGTGGTGATGGATAACTCCTTGGCACCTGGAATGGGACAAAAACAACAAACACCACAATCAATTTTGGATTCCTGTAATGAAGCAAGTCAACGTAATCAATGGCTGAGAGGATTACGTCTGAGACGGTTCTTAGGCCGATTAGGGCTTTGGTTTCATGTCTACAAACGTATACGCAGAGGGGCCTCTGAAAGCTTAATGAAGCATATCGTTGCTTTGAGTACCCTTCACGTTGTTTTTCTCTCAGCCCTAGCCGTCAATAAGCCCCAACAGCCACTGGAGGACAAAGACAGTCTTGTTGTCGTTTGTTTTTCAGGAGACCTGAAGAAAATGGCTCCAAAATGAGAGACAAGGGCATAGTTTCTTTTCAACATGGGGAGGAGGGGAGGAGTGTCTGGGGATCCTCCTCCAGAAAACTGAGAGAGAGTCAAACACTTTTTTGCCAGCATTTTGATGAAGTTTTTTGCAAGCAGGGGGGTTTTATGGAAGCAACCCCATGACACTTGGAGCTATTTTCTTTAAGCTGAAACTGTGACCAATGGCATTCCCATCGTTTCCAGCAGGCCCTAACATGCCCTGGGGTGGGAATAAGATAGATAGACGAGGTACCAGGGGCGCAAGTTCCTCATAACTGCATACAAAAACAAAAGCGGGGCCTGGTTGGGTCGTATAAAGCCCATGACACCCCTGTCAGCCTCCTCCAGAGAAGATGGCAGGACCTAGGATCTGCGGAGATGCCTGTCAGCGTCTCTCTCTCTCTCTCACCCCCCTCCCCACACGGTTAATTGATTTATCACAGTGCTTTCTGGATCACAACAAGGCCCCTCCACTGGTGAGAAATGGGATGTCACAGTGAACGGTGGCCCCTCTGTGCTTTGATGGGACTCCAACAGGCCAGCAGCAGGGCCAGCAGGCAGAGAGTCAAATGTGTGGAATGATGTGGGAGCGTGGGATCCAAAAGAAGCCTGAATAGAAACTTCAAAACATTGTTTGCAAAAATAGATTTAGTTTTTTTTGGAGACAACGCAGGCTTTAACGAAGCCCCCGAGGTGACATGGATCACTTTGTCAAAATCACTTTTGCGAGATCCTAACTTTGTTTTGCGAGATATCGAGTTTTATTTGCAAGTTCTTGCAAATCCAACAAATAAGGCTAAGCTAGCTAGCTAGCTAGTAGCACGACATGATTACATCTTCTTGGTTGTCTAAATACATTTATTGCTAGCTATGTGGCGAACTCATGAACTCGCCGTTTCATTGTATGAAAATGTTCACTAACGGTAAAAATTGTGTTTTCGTCGTTTACATGAGTATCAAAATAAACCATGAACGTATTTGGACAACCAAGGAGATGTACTCATGTCGTGCTACTAGCTAGATACTAGCTAGCTACTAAGGTTAGCCTGCAGTCATTGACAAAAACAGTCAACAACAATGTCCATTATAACACTTCACTTTGGCATGTATTAATTAGTAATGCTTATCAAAATAAACAATGATAAATTAGACAACCAAGGAGATGTAATCATGTCGTGCTACTAGCTAACCAGCTAGCTAGTATCTAGTATCCAGCTAGCTGGTGAATATTTTATACAATGAAACGGCGAGTTCATGAGTTCGCCACATAGCTAGCTAGCTATACCATGGCTGTATTAAGAGAACGAGCTAGCTATACTTGTAAGAGACACTAGAAAGAAGCTCATGAACGAGCATGTTGCTATGACAACACAAACTAGCGCTATTGACAACAGTCAACAACATTGTTCATTATAAAACTTCTGTTTGGCATGTATTAATTAGTAATGCTTATCAAAATAAACACTGAATGTATTTGGACAACCAAGGAGATGTAATCATGTCGTGCTACTAGCTAGATACTAGCTAGCTACTAAGTTTAGCCGGCAGTTATTGACATCAACTGTCAACAATGTCCATTATAACACTTCACTTTGGTATGTATTAATTAGTAATGCTTATAAAAATAAACGATGGATGTATTTAGATAACCAAGGAGATGTAATCATGTCGTGCTACTAGCTAGCTAAGTACTACGCGCTAGCTAGCTGGGTTAGCCTTATTGTTTGTTGGAATTTGCAAGAACTTAAACTTAAAAGTCGATATCTCGCAAAACACAGTCAAGATCTCGCAAAAGTGAATGTTCCAGTCCATGTTTTATTAATTTTATTTTTTCAATTATTTTTTTTTCAATTTTATTTCCCTCCAAGTCAAAGTCAAGATCTCGCAAATAAAACTCAAGATCTCGCAAAACAAAGCCAAGATCTTGCAAAAGTGTTTGTCCCCCGTACATGCTTTTTTCCCCCCTCCATGTCACCTCGGGGGCTGCGTAGAGTTTTTATTTAAATTTTTATTTAAAAAAGTAAAAATAAAAATTCCACTTTTGGTCTCAGCCGACACCAATGCACAAAATAGTGACTGAAATGTGGCAGTGACTGGCTTAGTTGTTTTCACTTCACTACTTGTTGCGATCCTTTTCCTGAACTTAACTTATTTTAGACATGTATTCTACCTAGATGTGTCATATAGTACGTAGTATGATTCTGTGTGTCCTCTGTGGGAGAAGTTTGCTGCAACATTAATGACAGGAAAAAGCTGGTAGGAAATGTGCAGTGTTTTATGCGCCAGTGGAGAGGTCACGAAGAAGAGGGGAGGAAGATAAGGGGTTTCTGTCAAACCCCCCAGTTGGAGTAAAACCAGATGTTCTGCCGGACTGGTGTGCATGGAGCTACCCTCACATCCTGCTGACGACGGAGGAGGACTGCACCCAGAGAGGAGAAATAAAGAAATGGGACTGTGTAACATGTGCTCATAACTCTGGAGACACAAGGAAGTTGCAGTTGTGGGCCCGCATGTGTATTGTATTTCTTAAAAATACTGTTACGACAGAACTTTATTCTATCGTAACACTGAGGGTGAAATCGTCGAGATTCTTTCTGCCAACTTATATTAGTTCTAACAGTCCAGGTGTGACTGCAATGACTAAACAACTGCAAGTGGTATAAAAAAAAAATTAAAAAATCACAAAGATCCTGAAAAAATAGCAAAGGGGTGACGTGTGTGTGTATGTATGTATGTGTGCGCGTGTGTGTGTGTGTGTGTGTGTGTGTGTGTGTGTGTGTGTGAGCAGAAGGTGAGCAGTTTGCATGGGAACAAAGGCACCACATGGGGAGGCTGTTTTTTCTTTTATATGCCTCTTTGAGTACTCCAAAGCCGAATAATTAACATTTTTGATAACTCTTTAGCAAAAACAACACTGACCATTGCAGTAAAATATGCAGGATTTAGCCCTGAAAGAGGAGACATCAAGTAGTGACACAAAGAGCATCATGTGCAACTAGTTGGGGTTTTTATCCATCACACCAGCGGTGGAATTTAACTATGTACATTTGCTCAAGTACTATACTTAAGTACAAATGTTGAGGTACTTGTACTTTACTTGTCTTTACTTTTCATGCCACTTTCTACTTTGCTACATTTGAGAGGGACACGTACTTTTCATCTGACACCTTTAGTTACTAGTTACTTTAGGAATTAAGATTTTAGCACCCAAAACACCTGTAATTTATAAACTACAATGTTTTATTATAAATTAAACTACCCAACAATATACATTCCTACAAGTCCAGCTGAAATGATTAGACAATTAAACATTATGGATCCTTTCCAGTATGTAAAAATGTGTGGATTTTTTTAAAACTTTTAATACTTTCAATGCATTTTCCTGATTATACTTACACACTTAATTAAATAACATTTTCAATGCAGGGCTTTTACTTGTAACAGAGTAGTTTTACCTTGTGGTATTAGCACATTTACTTAATCAGAATACTCCTTCCACTGTTGCATCACACCATATCCCAGTTCAACATGTGGCTAGTACATGAGGATTGTGTTTCGCAATGAAAACATGAATCACGACAATCAGTCCCTACACACTACATGTGATGTCCAAATGAACCCACGTGTTGCAGTGCAGGTTGTGTGTACTGGTCTTACCTGCTGCGACTATGCATGCAGTCAGGGAGGCCACACAGACGACCAAAGCCATGCAGCCTGTCATGTTGCCACAAACCTAAAAATAACACTCATTAATACATTTCTTAACACAGTTATCTCAATTTCAGATGCTAGTATCCAAGAGCATCTAACATTCACATTCATTTCAGGCATGATGACTGATTAAGTTATATATTTTACTCAGTTATAAAAAAAAACAATTTGCAGATAATAGAAAATACGTTAAATCAAATACTGGTAATTGTCATATCTACTGCTATAAAAGAAAGGTTCCCTTACCTCAGCTTCTTCAGGTGCAGAATGAGTTAAAACCGAAGACGTTTGTGTGAAGGGGGACTCTGGGAAAATGTGAACGAAATTAACAACAAGTCTTGCGAGTGGGTCTTGGGAAAGGTTGTGAGCAGAAGACTGTAGTGGGGGTGGGGGTGGGGATTACATAGGGGCGCATGGGGAGGGAGGAGACAGGACCTCAGAAGGGAGAAGAAACTCTTGATTGTTGTCAGAGGGTTTTTGGCAGATTAAAGTCTGAGGAGGGATGATATCAAATTATTGGAGCAGGATGTAGTCTCGTCCAGACTTATTCCAACGCCTACATGTTCAGACCCGTATGAATGATGTCTGTATGAATGATGATTTTGAGGCAAAGCATGTTTTCCACCTTTTCTAAGTGATACAAAGGAATACAATTAACCAAATTATTTACAATATACAACTGTTTGTTATTATTCTAGACGTTTTAGGCGTCAGTAGGTCTGTTTTTTTTTGGTTACATTTAACTTGACGGTATCTAGACTGTCATGAACGTGTCATAACCATAAACAAATGAGTTTATAATGTTTATGACACGTTCATGACAGTGTGTTATGACATAACGTGCCATAACACACTGTCATGAACGTGTCACATAAAGTCCTACCACAATGAGATGGATGGATCAGAGGTCACAGGGAGTCAGGGATTTTTATTTTGGACCATATTTGCCCTTCCTCCTGACTAACCCTGAGGGACTCCTCAAACTTTCCTGTTTAACTGTGAAAACGTCTGATAACGTAACGGAGGAAAAAAAACAACAGCAGCTTGTTGTAATCTTACTGTTTGAGCTCAGGGCCGTAAATAAAAAATAAAACACAAAGCAATACCAAGCACATTTGGAATCTGTTAAAGGTGCTTTAAGCGATTTAAGCGATTTTCAAATAAAATGAGACTAGCTTGCCCCTCCCTCCTTCTCAGGGGACAGGCAGCTAGCACAGTGCAGGCAGCTAGCAGATAGTGACAGTGTGTTCTGGGACAGGCAGCTAGCAGATAGTGAGGAGATGTTTTTACAGTGTGTTCTGGGACAGGCAGCTAGCAGATAGTGAGATGTTTTTACAGTGAGACAGGCAGCTGTAGTTGTTTTTACAGTGTGTTCAGGGGACAGGCAGCTAGCGGATAGTGAGGAGATGTTTTTTACTATTAAAAAACTATTGTAGGGTTGAAAATTATGTGCTGTCACAAAAAATATAGACACAATAAGAGTTATGATGAATAATCATCAGTTACATTGATCCAATTGGTCAATCAGTTGACCGTAATGTGGCCTTCAAAACCAGGAAAAGACAACACTTGTGTCTTATTGCGATATAACGACATCCAACATCTACGATTACTAGACTTACTTAAATATCTGTCTCTAATTGATATATATGTATATATTGTCCAGCCCTAATTCCTAATACAGTAAATTCCACAAAAACAGGTCCTGTGAATTTGTCCTGAAAGGAGGGGCCACATTCACTCTGAGAAAAACATTCTTTCAGGCCTGAAGTGCTCTACAGGGCTTGGAGGTTTCAGTTGAGTGGCCAAGCCATGCCAAATTGTCTAGATAAATATGGCTTTAGAAAGGGGCCGCTGTGGGTTTCTTGGAATCCTAATGAAGCTGTCTTTTGTGTTTATGTGCTGGCTGGAGCAGAGTCTGTGGCGCTTAAATGAGCATGTGGGACTTCACAAAGTCTTACAGAAGCGAGGAAAAGGCCTGGCAGTGTCTGGCGGCTCGCCAGGGGTGGCCATCGGCTTTGGAAACCACGGACATGACAACGGACTCAACCTTTGACTGACAAATCCGTGTCGTGAGAAAAAGACTTCATCAGTTACATGGGTTGTCAAAGGTAGCTGATGCACACGTTCTGCCAACCTCAAAAAAGGTGTGCCTCTATTACTGTTACTATATTATGTTTCATTGGATAGTGTGTGTCCCAGAGCGTACACGCTTTAGCCAAATGGGTTTCAATTTTTGCCAAGAACTCGATTCCAAAGGAAACAGAATACAAAACCTTTTACATGAATGACTGGATTTTATTCCACATACAACATTCTAGGGTCTAAGAAATTCAAAGTCAATAGTTTTGTGGTCTAATAACCTGTTCTTGGGTGGCAAGCGCCACTGAAAAGATGTTTTTTTGTACCTTCACAACTGGTTAAGCTTGTCGTCTCTTGTGCGGCCTCAAGTCTTTGTTCTGGAGCATTCTCCCTTCCTGCAGGGGGTCTGGGTTATTATTTTTGCCAGAGAGGTTGAGAAAGGTGATGGCTGGTAAACACAGACCCAAGCAGAGTCCAAATTAGAGCAGACCCTGCCAAAACCAAGGCCAGAGGGCTTTACATGTCAGCTTGTATAAAGCTCAGTTTCATTGGTTTAACAACTTGTCTTTGTCTCTGAACTAAGACAGCCGTTGGTAGATTACGTGTAAATGAAATAAATGAGCTGTGAAATGTCCAATAATATTAATTTGAGATTTATTCAGGTCATAATTACACATTGTCTTGAATTAAATATTGTCCCTAAAAATTTGCACAAACAACTGGCACGAGCAGTGCAAACAGTACAGCGGGTGGACAAATAAACGTGCTTAGATACAGATCTTTTTCATCTTGTATTAGTACCACGGACCAATAACAACGCAGGGTTTCAGACATGATGCTGTTTGGACCAACGTCAGACGATTCCGTAAAAGAAGTTTAGAGTATTAACAAATCTTTATATAAAAAGTCTTTGTAAAATAAAACACAGCCTTAGGATAAACATTACAGTGCATAAAAGACATGCAGTCAACTGAAAATAAAGGAGTGGAGTACTCTAGCATTGCTTTAAAGTATCATCTCAGTGCTGTGACATGCCACAAATCATGAAGGTTTTGGTCCAATTACAATGTAACCACTACACAAAGAATACTAAAAAAATTAAGACATTTTATCTTGTATTGTGATAAAAAAATTGTTTTTCTTTCCAGCAAAGACATGAGACAAGCTTCCGCTTTACGCATCAAACTGACTTGACTAAGATCCCGTGCCATCATTTTCTAAATATTGCTGATGGATGGATGGGCTGATCAAGCCTTGGCATGAAGTATCTAATTTTAAACTCAGTTAAAATATACCATAAAAGTTCACGGAGATAAACAGGGTTGGTCGTTTAATATCTTGTCCTCTAGTTAGGATCTGTTGCTACTGTACGCTCATGTGAAAAAAATTAAACATGACAGTAGATCACTGTCAACATAAACAGCTATATAAAAACGGTATCTTTTGCTAAGTACATTCTGGCATGTATCTAACATTTGGAGCAATCAGCAGAGCCGTTGAGGTTGCTTGGAGAAGAACTGCTGTCCAGCAGCTTCAGGACAATGTGTTCTGAATGCACAGGTTAAAAAAATGGATCTTGCACAACCTCCAGATGTAGAATTGATTGTTCATGAATCACTAATTCAGTGGAGCACAGTTTTCTGTGAGATGTTGAAGTAATTTGTGAGAAACTCTGCAAGATATGCAACTTATCTCAACTTATCTCATGGACTGTTTTCCAAGACTCACTCTCCCACACTTAGAGTTTGAGCATGAAAAATACGTCATTGTTTTCAGGGTCTGGGGAGGAGTGGGACTGTCTCGGGAAAGGGGTTCCTAGAGGGGTGAGCTGACCCAGCAAGTCCAGGCTGGTGCAGGGACTCTGGGCAACGCAACACGCGCCTTCGGGGTTCCCCCTCTCCTCAATGGGGCTAGCATTACTTCCACTGCCGACGATACCAGTAAGGCTAAAGCTTGCACTTCGGCCCTGGGCCAGGCTCTGGAGCTTCTGTCTTTCCTGGGCCTTCTTGGCCCTGTTTGCAATGTAGCGCACCCTGCTTTGGCTCCGCGAGGACGTCCTTCGCATCAGGGTCTCGTCAGCAAAGTCCTCCTGTGACTCATTGGGCCTGTTTTCTTGGGCAAAGTCGCTCGGGGTCAGGGGCTCCACATCAGTCAGCTTCCGTAGTTGCTCTGTGAGGTCGCTGGGCGGCCGAGACTTCTGCGGGCTGCCCCTGCGGAGCTGCTCCCTGGTTGGCCTGACAATGAAGCTGCGGCTGATGCTGCGGTACTTACTGTCAAAGTGACAGGAGATGTCGTCGGAGGTCAGATCCCCGAGGCTTTTGGACATGGAGGCTGTAGCTGTCGGGGTTACAGCTGCGGGGGAAGGCCTGCTGGCCGATGACTGCTTGAGCCCTTCCATGTAGAGCCGGCTCCAGGTGTGCCTCCTCTGAGTCAGTCGGCTGGGTGAGTCCACAGAAGCATCCTGAAGGGGGGGCTGAAGGGGGCGGGGCTTAAGCTCATCTTTGGGACACTCGCTTTGCTGAAGATTGGGGATTGACTTGCTCTTGCTGACTAGCAGGGCGTCGTAGGCGACTAATGCCGAGCGACGACAGTTGACCCAGTGAGGGTCGCAGGTGCCGCCTGCTGTGGGCAGGCTGCCGACGCTCTTCCTGGCCAGGTTAGGCAGGGACAGGTCAATGACGGTGTCACTGGACGAGATGCTCGAGGAGGAGGACATGCTGTCTCGGTGGTCTCTGCTTGGCTCCAGCTTGCTCCAAAGGCGATCGTTCATGGTAGCGTCCGTGCAGACCTCTGGTACTGCCGACTGGGCCTGCCCAGCGGAGGCTACAGACACCAGAACGTGGCCCAGACTCTTTGTTCTTCTAACTGGTGCGTGAGATGGCAGATTGCTAAACAGGGCTCTCCTGGCCTGGCCTGGCCGAGCTGCAGGGACCAGAGGGGTTCCAGCTGACACTGGTGCAGCAGGAGGCTCCACTCTGGGCTCAGACCTTAACCCTGCTGCATCGTTTTTCTTTTTTGACACAGTTTCTTGGTTTTCGCTCTGGTTCAGTGTGTGCTCCATGAATGGATGAGTGCCTCCGTTAGTCTGGATGTCTTGACAAGACTGTGAAGGGACCGTTTTCTCAGCAGGGTTCGTCATAGGGAGTGACGTCGTTCTGGAGAGGGCAGGAGGTTTCTTAGGGTTTCCGCTCACCTTGCTAGGACTGGATACCACCCCGTTTGAAGGAGCTTTCGATGGAGACTTTGCATTTCTTGCTATGGATGGGGAGTGCAGCGGTGTAGATGAGAAGTGATTTGAAGATGGGGTGTTTTCTGGAGCGGAGACAGATCGGATGACGCGTGCGTTTCGGTAATTGTCAAGTGTGGGAGCTGGTCTCTGCACTGTGGAACAATCTGTGGAAAGACAGGGAACAAAGAACTGTTACTGATGTCCTGCGTGGTCACTGAAAGCCTTTCGGCTGTAAAAGTGATAACTGTATGTGCTTACAACAATCCAATTCACAATCATTTACTCTTCAAAATAAAGTTCTTCAAAATGTGTTTTTTGACCTATAAGACTTCTTTTAAGTGATGCCACTGTATTCACAGATCTCAGCAATTTACAGGGAGAGTACAATGGCACTATTATAAAAAAAAAAGGAACAATGTATAGGCCACAAGACAGTGACAGGTAATAAGATTCGGTGCACAATACAAAGTTGTCATGCCTTGTTTTCCTCTCACACACAGTGAGTGTCTGGTAATGCACCCTTATTCAATGATGTGAACAGACAAAGCTTACATGGTGATCTCAACCCTTCCACTGATGTCATTTTAAGTGCAATTTCAAGAGAATGTGAAAACAGAAAAGAGTATGGATTTGAAACATCTGTCCCCCCCCCCCACAGCTGTGATATATGGGAGACACATGAGAGCAGCAGGCTGGTGAGACACAGAGACTGATGGGTGAAAGTGAAGGTGCACAGGATGTATTTTAAGGTTACATGCATTGAGCGGTTTACCTGGCACTGGTCATCCCCTCAATTCTGCACTAGTAACAGAGAGAGCGTGCAAAAAGGGACAGAGAGGAAAAAGGAGTTTAGCAAAACTGGAAAGAAGAGGGGGAAGGAAGGCAAGGAGGTATAGCTTACAAGAGACAGAAGTTATCTCAAACTGATCTCCAAATCAACATGAGAACAAACATCACAGCATTTATTTCACAACAAAAACAAAGTCGAGAGGTAAAGCTGCTAAGACGGAGGTTTATCATATGATTTACTAACATGTACAGTATCTGCCAGCACCATATGACGAACAGATGTCAGCACACATCAGCTATTGTAACAAGGCCGGAAAACTGAAATTCAACTCCCTAAAACAGACTGATCTCATGACATGCCAATTTGTATGACATTATTGGCATGTTATCCAGACGCATAATCGCTTTTTAGCGTGTTTATCACACAGTAAAACACAGTACTTTCACCCAAGAGACCGGGGATCGTGTCCCGTGTGTCACATTTCCTAAAGTCATCCGTCGCTTTCTTCTTTTACTAAAAGACCCCGTTCTTCTTTTCCTAAACCCAACCCGCGTGGCACGTTTGCTGAACTCAACCCTCACTTTCTTCTGCAAGATACTGAAGTGGGTGGGTTTGGGTAGAGCAGCTGGTGTTCAGCAGGAACAGGACTCCCTCTCAAATATGTCCTGTGAAGGAGGAAGTGGGGGTTTCACCACTGATTTAGTGCCTTGTGACTTCCAGGTCTCAGCCAGTTGTTGTAGATCCTTTCCTCCATTTCAACACTCTATAGAAAGTAAACTGCTCCACTTTGGGATGTCACGTTACTTTAGCTTGATAGAGGCTGTAGTTTGTGATGGTGCATTGGATTGCATTATATTGATATTTATTTAGCTCCTCCATATTAAAATATAAAGTAGACAAAATATTAGAATACATTTCCAGTATAATGCAGCCCAATAATGCAGCGTATACCCTAACCAGTACTGGCTTTTATCAGTTTAATGTCACCATGAATATTTCTCACTGAAAATTAGAGACAGCGTAAGAGAAAAAAAATGGAATAGTTAAAAAAAAAAAAATTAAGACTTCATTTACAGAAGTGATAAGCAGTTTTAAGGCCTATTTATGTATATATTTCTCGTAAGTGTTTAACCCATTGTGGAGTTTACAGAGAACCCTTGATAACTAGCATAACTTTGCTAACACAACACCTAACACACTGTCAAAGCTTTCCATACACTTTAGTCTATACACACACAAGCAGACTGATGTTATTACTGGTCATTAATTCGATGCACTGTTAGTGGTAACCACCTGCAGGGGGAACATTTCATATGAGGGTGTACCTCGAGAAGTATGTTGCTTAAGACTATGTGCATCAAAATAAATTAAAAGTTGAAAGTTATTCAATTAATTTCCAGGTTAAAAACTTACCACTTCCCTCGTCTGTCAAGCATGGGGGTGGTACCAGAAACAGTATTTTTATTTTTATTTTTTTTAAAAAGGCATAGAGAAAATAAAATGGAGAACAAAAAAACATAAATTAGAATCAATTGATTAACCCTTGTATCGTATTCGGGTCAAATTGACCCATTTACATTTTTTCTACCTGAAAATCAATGGCCTTACCTAATTTTCTGTGATAGACATGTATTCCTGACTCAATTTAGAGAAATATTCTGGATATGACCACTTTTTTCCAAGATAAGAATGATCACATACTGGATTTTTAACATAAATTATAACCTTATGACAAAAAACGAACCCCACTTCCATTTTTAATAGTGTTCTAGTAGAGACTGATTGCATTCCCTAAACATACTGTATGTTATCTCAATTGTTTGAAATTGAGATAAAGACAATATTAGTTAATAGATTATGAATTCAAATTGTATTTCAGAGTTGTTTTTAAAACCCCAAATAAGTCACGGGTCAATTTGACCCAAAAGATACGAGAGGGTCCCAAAAGTGAAGACAATACAAGGGTTAAAACAGGAATCAGTGATTAGGGCTTAGGTGAAAGCTACAAAAGCTAGAATTGAACTCTAACTGATAATAATGAAAAGAAACACCTGGGAGTTTAGGTTTATCCTCAAACTATCATGAACGGCCCATTGGCTTGTCGGCAAGTAATCCGAATACCCAGAAAATGTTCCACTAGAAGCGAAGCCCATTAGAACCGGACCGGTATCCCAAAAGCAAGAGCCCACTGTTCCGAAGACCCATTGTTCCCAGAAATACTCACTGGAGTAGTTAGTCCAGTACTACTTTCTGTACTCCATTAACAGATCTGGGTTCCCTGTTACACCGATAACACTCCTAAATCATCACGTCTTTGTATGACTGCCAAAGAACTTTAACAGCTCTTCTGGGAACAAAGTGAAATCAACTAAAGTAAGATGTGTAACGTTACTGTTTGACATCCCGAAACACCGCCAGTAAGCATGTCATTGCAATTTTCATAAAATGCATTCATTAAATTGTGCATTGTGAAACATGATACATTTTAACTGAATGAAATGTGAAAAGGGTTTGATCAGTGAATTCAAATTTTAAATGAATGACAACAACGGGAATTAAGAAGAAAACTGTTTCCTAGCGCCACTATTTATCGTTTGGCTAGGGTTTTTCAAAGCTTCCTCTGTTTTCCTTTTCCCTGAACATCTTAGTGTATTCTAACATGCTTGTTGAATAAATAATTGGGTTTAATGGTGTAACAACGCTGGTGTTAAGGTCTGGCTAAGCACAAAAAACTTAAGTCAGGGAAAGATCAGTTTGGGTTCAAATGATTATCAAATTACAGTAATATATTAGGAGAAAAAAACTCCAGGGGGTGGGTGTATTTTCGGAATACCAGTAACGGGCCACTGGACTAATGGACTTTGATCCAATGGGACATTTTGTGGACTATTGGGACATCTGAATAATAGGCCGACGGACCAATGGCATGGCAACAAACTATTAGGGACACGTAGGATGACAAGGAGCATCTTACCTATAGGTACACTGGGATTTTTCTAGACAGTAATGGTCTTGGCATGTTTGGGGGCTACCTGGAGGTCTACAGTCTACAGGCCTACTAAAGCCACTACACAGCAACTACTGGGTTTTTGCTAATGCTGCCTCACAATCATCTTACCAGCAAAGAACATGGACTTATGGCGCAACTCTTCCATTTTCTGGGAAAAGAGGGCATTCATCTCGCGCTGCAGGGTGCCTACAGCCCTCTTGCGGCTGTCGAGGACAGAACACGGAGGCAGCATGGGAGGCGACTCCAGGCTACTTAGACTGCCAAAGCTTTCGCAGCTGCTACTGTCACTGAGCGACAGACCTTCATTTGCATTGCCATTTGCGAGCGTGGCAAAGGTTGAGCTGCAAACAGCGCCCCCATAGTTGGGGGTTGTTGGCTGCTGCCAACGGAGGTTGGTTCTGCAGTCCGGTGTGAGGCTGTGTGCTGGTTTTGAAGTGTTGAGGGAACATCTTCGGGGAACGCTGCAGGATCGGGCGTTCCTCTGCGATGCGTCAGGCTGAAGCCGGATGTGCTGGGCACCCAGAGTTTGCCTGGCTTTGTATCTAGGGAAGGGGATGGACTTGAGGAGAGCTTTGGGTGAACACTGAACGTGGGCCTCCGCGCATGAGTCAGGGAGGGGAGGAAACTGCTGAGCCTCTGTCTGGGCAGCAAGAAGCTGGGGTTTAGCTACAGGCTCTAGCTGAACTTGGCTCATGGTCGAGGTGGTGGGGTTACCTTTCTCCTGTCTCTCCTCATCTGCTATTTCGGACTTGCATCCCTGCCTTTTATTAACCCGACCCTTTCTTTCAGCCTCTGGACTCTCCTTGGAGCCGATCACACATGTGATACAGTTTGACGACATTCCCACCCTGCCCGAGCTATTAAGCGCGACCCGGGCAAACACCCCTGGCTTCGCGTCCAGCGGGTCATGAAGGCGGAGCCGACTGGCCCGTTTCAGAGGCTCAGTCGTGGGTCTTCTCTGAGCAAAAAAAGGGCTCTTACCTTTACCCTCCTCGGGGTGAATAGCCCCGTTAGTGTCAGGACGCTCCCAGGGGCCCTTGGCTTGGTGAGATGCCAGTGATTCACTGTTGCGGCTTTGTGGTGGCGTGGGCTGGTGAGAGGTGGCGGCAGAGGCCTTGTCCCTGTCCTCGGACTCCCGTTCTTCGCTAGCGCCCTCTGAGCTGTAGTCTTTGGTGTCGATGGTGTTCTCTGGGAAGCCCTTCTTGATTTTGGGCTGGCCTTTCGTTGGTGCGCTGGCAGTGCGGCGGAGGAGGTGGGCACCGAACGGGTGCTTACGGCTGCGCTGCGCAGCAGCATGGCTGTCCAGGGAAGACTGCTTTGGGTTTCTGTGAAACAGCCCTTTTATACCGCTGGCTGCTCTGGCCTAACAAAAACAACAAAACATCATCGTCAAACACGCAATGAATCTCAAACCAAAATGAATAAATTACATACAAGGTCATACAAGAACAATGTTTGCCATAATGCATGTGGCACTAGTCCACACTACATTATTGCGATTATATATGTGCAGTTGTTGAACAGTGAGCATGCTTTCAAACCATTATCCATATACCTAAGACATTTCCTTTAATAATACATGTGAATGATCACTTATACTCTTTTAATATGATCATTAAGCTGTAATCCATGCGGTCTAGCTTTGAAGTCCACATGGATTCAAAATGTTAGTCTGTCATTTTGAGTACCTTCTTATCTGTTTACAGCAACTGTAGTCCCATTAGTAAATGATTAGTAAAGCAACACATGCTTGAAGCTACCTGTCAAAGGTAAACACACAAAGAGCAGCCCTGATTGCCTCTACAACTAAATACAGGGACTACAATGACCACTGTGTCTACGCATTGAAAAATTCCCATTCTGGCAACCAGAGCAGTAGTAATGGGTTAAAAGTTACTACTTTTATCATAAAAAACCTAGGCCAATAGAATAATTAAGATGCTATAAACACATAGAATTTCTGAAAATAGTGGCTTTTGTGCATAACAAATATAAAGAGGTGACGGAAAAAATATTTAGCAGTATTAAAGCTGGCCTTGAAACTGTTTGTTTGTTTCACTTGTTTGTTTGTTTGTTTGCGGTGCCTTTAGGTGCTGTATGGTAATGGTCAAACATCACGAAGACTAGGACAAAAAGGATGACAGTGATGAGGCCATTCAGACAATGACACAACTCACATTGACAGACAATCTTGTGAATGGCATTGGACCTTTAGTGGAACAAGGCATCATCTTATGATACCTAAAACCTTTGCCAATGGGTGTCAAACAATGTGAAAGAAGTAGATCCAAATAGTCTGACAGTTGAAGACCATTGTGGTGAACTGGTTACTCGAAAATAATCAACTTGAAAGCAACAGTACAGACAAAAAAAAAGATTATAAAGATTAAGAGTATTTGGGGAAAAAAGGAAAATTCAGGCTAAACTGAACATGGTGAATATTAAACTATCAGGAGACTCATATTTTGTGCTGCTGCTTGAGGTGCCTTTGGCCTCCAAAACCTTTCACCTCAAAAACAGAAGTCCAACATTATGGAAAAATTGTCTATCCAACATGGAAAGTTAGGTATTGTAGTTTTACCACTGTTCATCTAGTACTGAGATAGGTCAAAAACTGGAGGCAGGGTGTTCCAACATCCCTAATACATGTTCCAACAGCTCCAGAGCATCCTGTTACCAATGTTTAGAGCAACCCATCCGATCGCTGCAAAGATATTTGATTCTGGATTTATGTGTTGGACCAACATACTGATGAATCTCTACATGTAGGGCCACGCTGCTTGAGATAAATTGTAGATTCTAACAAGTACCTATCATCCATCCAGTGCTACATCTCCAGCTACAGTGGATGTAGGATGTACAGTGGGTATATTCAAGGGGTGTAGTTCAGCAACCTACAGTGGTATGCTTTAAGAATTAGAATTTGATTATAATGCAGCATACACCATTACGCAATGAGTTAATGTAAAAATTACAAAAAAAATTCACTAGAAGCCTGTGGGTGTCGTTGCAATCTAAACCCATAATCTAAATTGGATTAATGTCTGGGGAGTCTACAGTGTGGGTAACACGGCAAATGCATATTTTCTATAAGGTCACACTGTTTCCCTCAACTTTGATGAGACACTTAAAAAAGTAACTTAGGTATCTGACAATACACCACTGTCAAGAAAAATGCCTCTAGTATGCAGTGTTTTCCTAGGGAAGAGAAAAGAAGTAGCAGACAAAATGATAAAAAAACAAGGGAAGAGATAACATGAATAATAATGTCCTCAAAGGCACTGGAACTGAATACCCCTGCAGTGCAGCACACTGAAGAAAACTCCTGAGTCGAGAGGACGAAAATGCTCTCAGCCAAAAAAACACCAGAGAGTTACAAAGAGTCACTGCAGCCTGGCAGTTTTCCTGACTCACATCCCCCTCTCCTCTATCCGACTCTTTGTAGGTTGATGACTTTGGATCTACTTGGGGGACAGGGGCAAGGGACATCAATGAAAATGCAGGCAGATCAAGCCTTCATAACTCATGTGAGGCATGAGTTGGCCTTGCAGTTTTTTTTAATGCTTGCATAGCTGGCTGACAAGAGACTTTGACTTCTCTTTGATCCTTTTGGGATGACTCCCGCAAGGAAATTGAAATTTCCAGCAGCAGTTTTCAGTAGCTTACAAAAAAGTATAAAATAAATAAATGAATAAAAGAGGGGGCTGTATGTGCGTTAGGGGGCTCATGCAAGATGCAGACTGGGTCTCACTACACCTGAGTTTTGAGTGGAAGCTTCGAGGCTCCTAAAAATGGAGCGTTTGGAAATAGAGGGGTCCACTGAAATCACAAACAGACACAGGAAGAGAGCGAAAATCAGAGTAGCGGGAGGATGAAAGAGAGAAAAAAATGGCTGGGGTGGGGGGGCAAGATAGAAATCACAACAGGCGGCACACAGCAACAGCTGAGAAGGAGGAAGTTCAAAGTAAGGACAATGTGAACAACAGAGCGGTCATTTACAACATGGTTGGAGACAGCTGAGTGCATTGAAAATAAAGGGTTAAAAGGGAAATAAAATCAAAGTTTGGGTGGTGATAGCAACGACTGCATTATTCATGACCTAAGATTAACATTTTGAGACAGATAAAACAATCTGTACTAATGTACTAATACACACAGTAAATACATCTGCTACAGCAACATTTTCTATTCCGCTGAGCAATCGTTTGAAGCTCAAATGTGTGCTCAGTCAGCGTTTCAGTTCATCCCAAAGGTGTTAGTGGAGGCTCTGTGCAGGCCAGTCTTCGACACCAAAGTGGGAAAACTACTGGGTTTCTGGCTTTGTTTGCAGGGACGTTGTCATACTGACACACGAAAGGGACAACCATCAACTATTGACACAAAGTTAGAAACAAACTACAGTCTAAAATATCATCGTGTGCCGGACCACTAACATTTCCATTGAAACTAAGGGGCAGAAAACTAGAAAAAACTGACCCAAAACTACACTAGAGTATACAGTATATACATAAGTTTGGCCATAAGTGAAACCTAGAAGTAAACCTATATTTTCATATAACTATTAAACCATATATTCTGTAACTGGTGTTGGCTGTCACCATGTGTGGTCTTTGTCTTGTATTGTGTTTTGATTGTGATTGTTCATGACCGAAAGAACGAGATCAAGGGTACAAGCGGCCGAAATGGGTTTCCTCAGGAGGGGGGCTGGCGTCTCCCTTAGAGATCGGGTGAGAAGCTCAGTCATCCGAGAGGAGCTCGGAGTAGAGCCGCTGCTCCTTCGCGTCAAAAGGAGCCAGTTGAGGTGGTTCGGGCATCTGGTGAGGATGCCTCCTGGGGGCCTCCCTAGGGAGGTGGTCCAGGCACGTCCAGCTGGGAGGAGGCCTCGGGAAGACCCAGGACTAGGTGGAGAGATTATATCTCCAACCTGGCCTGGGAACGCCTCGGGATCCCCCAGTCGGAGCTGGTTGATGTGGCTCGGGAAAGGGAAGTTTGGGGTTCCCTACTGGAGCTGCTGCCCCCGCGACCCGATACCGGATAAGCGGATGAAGATGGATGGATGCAATTGTTCAATTTTGGCATCAATTTCCCTTTGGGTTTAAAGTGAATCAACAACAATGTCTAACCTTAATATTTCCATTTTATTTCTTTGTTGTTGTCATAACTTTCAACTACCGAACACTGGCATCCGATTCGATTGTTTTTTGACTGAAACATATAACATAACTTCCAATTTTAGATTGAACGATACTTGATACAGTCCATGTTGTTTCCTCTGATTGAGGATACCTGCACAGTGCTGATCGTCTTGTGCTTGAACATTTGACACTAGAAACCATCAATAAATGTTTAGGGACCCAAGTATGCATAAATATTTAAATACACCCTTCTAGAGTAGGCGGAGATTACATTTGTACTGCATGAGAAAAACTGCATGGTTTTTGCCCCAAACTACATGGGATAAGCATAAACTAGGCATGTCTGTAAAGGGGAGACGTGTGGTACCCAAATAATCCGTTGTCATTCAGATATCTTTGCGTGAGAGGTCAAGGGACTCCTTTGAAAATGGCCATGCTAGTTTTTCCCTCTCCAAAATGTACAGCGTACCATCCTTACGTCTTTTAGTTTAATATAATACTAATGTCCTCATTCTAACTTTAAACCTGAGCCCTCTACAGCCTCTGCAGGACAAAATGTCAGCAGGTCCTGCCACCATCACGTTAAGAGGCAACACATTTTTTACGTTTTCAGGTAGCTTCTTCAGTGGTACCTACCTTACCAGTGATGTCATTCACAGCTACATGAACAAAGATGGAAGCCTCCTCCATACCTTCCAAGTACACATGGCGATAACCTGCACACACACACATCAAACACACACGACAATATCAGTGAGTCAAACATGACAGAGCAGACAGAAAAGTTTACAGATAAATACATGTATCAATCAGCAGTGAAACAAACATATTTAATGTCTCTAACAGCCAACAACCAAGTTTCTAACAAGCAAGCCACTAGATAACAGGCATCTTAATACTTTAAAGCATGGTGTCCCTCAAAGCTTGATACTTAGCCGAGTGCAGCAGTCTACACGCAGACGATTAAAGTGCTCATATTACGCTTTTTGGCTTTTACCCCATTCCTGTATTGTGTTATATATAATTTTTGTGCATGTTGTAGGTTTACGAAGTGAAATAGCCCAAAGTCCACGCCAAAGGACAGCTCCAAACAGCTCCATTGTAGTCCAGCCTTTACTTCAGTGACGAACGTACGTCACTTTGTAACACACGGCATAATACTCGCCTAGCTGCTAGCATAGCACGCCCTCATGCTCTGCACCTGACTAGCTATCAATACTTACTGCACATGTGTGCCTCCCAACAAAGATGGTACAGAAGTGAGATGCCTCACTGTAGCTAAAACAGAGAGCTCAACACACAGGGTGAAAAGCGGAGCTGTAGAAATGTGCAGTACATATGGTGTCTTCTGAAAATTAAACCATGAAAACCTATTCTGGTACAACCTCAAAATACAATTATGAACCTGAAAATTTGTAAAACATGAGCACTTTAATATTGGGTATCTGCCAATATAAGCCAGAGCTAATACTTATATCATATGTAAATATACCTATATGACACAGCTATATAGATCATATTATCAAGTTAATATAACCTGTCCAATGACTTGGATTAGGAAATCTACAGTATGGATTATGCATTTGCTATGCAACATGTAAATTAATGAGCCTAACAGTACCGGTCTCAGAACCATTTGATAGTCGGCCAATGTAAAATAAAATAAAAATAAAACTTTTTGAAATGAATCTATCAGATCAAGCTGCATCATTTAAACCATTTCAAAGAATGCTCCACACTTGCTTTTAAATCAACCTCCACCTCACCCTCAAGCAAACACGTGCTTTTAGAGGTGACATGATCTGTGGAAGACGAGGGTGAGGTGAAGGGTAGCCATCAGTTCCCTCTAAAAGCCGGCGCTTCAGCATAACTTACCTGGAACCATGCTGTTGAAGGCGATGGTGCGCTGGCCGATGAAGTCTTGGCCGATGGGGTCATGGTCCCACACGAGGAAACGCACCAGGGCGAGCTCGGGCATGTGGACCGTGAACACCAAAGTCTCCTCCCACATCGGGTTGAACCCTGCGGGACCGTCCAGAGAGTGACACGGGGGAATCGGAGTAGGGATGAGTGGGGGGACAGAGGAAGAGTAAGAAAAATGGAGAGACAGCAGGAGAAAGAGTGTGACAAACAACAAGAAGAGAGGAGAAGTTCAGCAGATAAATACAGAGGGAGCAGTGCGAGAGTAGAGAGTAGACGGTCCAGGACAGTTAAAGAACAAGCTCAGCACTCATTAATTATTCAGTGTGTGTGTGTGTGTGTGTGTGTGTGTGTGTGTGTGTGTGTGTGTGTGTGTGTGTGTGTGTGTGTGTGTGTGGATTGAGAGGTGCAGCCTGTGTAAGTCTCTTTGTGCTGAGCTCATCAATTATAGATCTGAACCTATACAGACAGCACACTGCGTCTCATTTAACCAATGCATTGCTCTAACCAGCACATACATACACATAAACCAGGAGAAGTATCTGTAGCCAGTGATTCCACAGAAATAAATAGATTTTGCTCTAAAATGCCACAATTTTTAGAGTAACTTGACACTAGGCTGAGAAGCAGTGTAGTGCTGCCGTTCGAGCCTGTTTAACCGCTGACTGAGAAATGTAAATACAAATTGTATATTTTCTGATAGCCAAAGGTTGAGTGCAATTTCTCTACGTCATAGATGCTGACTGGATGGTCTCACCTGGCTCGCGGGCCCTCACATCTCCGAAAACTTTTTATGAGAAATTAGATTTCACCTTATCTGTACAACATATACTTCATGGTTGCAAGGAGGAAGGGACAATTAATGGCTGATGGAAGAAGCTAAATCTAAGATATATAATAATAACCTTCATATCTGGCCCCCATCTTCCTCACTACAACTCCTGCTGGTATTAGCACGTAGTCAGCACAGCTGGACATGTCTGGCCTCATTCACTTTTATTCTTGTAGACTATAAAACACATTCCAGCCACTTAAAATTGTTCCATAAATAGCTTTGTTTTGGGTGGATAATGTAATTATGTGGACTGGATTGTAGCCTGATTAAGATCAAACTATATTATGAGAAACCTGGATTAAAATGGCTGGCCCGCCAGAGAATTCTTACTGCTTTACTTTTAGTTGAGGCATGCATTGGCTGGCATTGAGGAAGCAGCCCTGAAACACACCAGCCTTGGGTTAACACTAGGCAAGGCAAGGCAAGGCAGCTTTATTTATATAGCACATTTCAGCAACAGGGCAATTCAAAGTGCTTTACACAAAAACAGTTAAAAGAAAGTAAAACCGATATATATATATATATATATATATATATAAAAACAAATAAAACACAAGAATAAAAGTTACAGTGCAGTATAAAAGAAAGAAATGAACATAATTTAAAGAAAGGCAACATCGAAAAGAAAGGTCTTCAGCATTGATTTAAAAGAACTGAGAGTAGCAGCAGACCTGCAGGTTTCTGGGAGTTTATTCCAGATATGAGGAGCATAGAAACTGAACGCTGCTTCCCCCTGTTTAGTTCTGACTCTAGGAACAGACAGTAGACCTGCCCCAGATGACCTTAGAGGTCTGGGGGGGTCATAGTGTACTAGCAGATCAGAAATGTATTTTGGCCCTAAACCGTTTAGTGATTTATAAACTAGCAAAAGAACTTTGAAATCAATTCTTTGGGGCACAGGAAGCCAGTGTAAGGACTTCAGAACTGGAGTGATGTGATCCAGTTTCTTGGTCTTAGTGAGGACTCGAGCAGCAGCGTTCTGAATCAGCTGCAGCTGTCTGATTGATTTTTAGGGAGACCTGTAAAGACCCGTTACAGTAGTCAAGTCTACTGAAGATGAAAGCATGGACAAGTTTTTCCAAATCCTGTTGACACATAAGTCCTTTAACCCTTGATATATTCTTAAGGTGATAATAGGCTGACTTTGTAATTGTCTTTATATGGCTGTTAAATTTCAGGTCAGAGTCCATGATTACACCAAGATTTCTGGCTTTGTCTGTTGTTTTTAACATTGTTGTTTGAAGCTGAGCGCGAACTTTTAATCTTTCCTCTTTTGCTCCAAAAACAACCACCTCAGTTTTTCCCTCATTTAATTTCATAAAGTTTTGGCACATCCAGCCGTTAATTTGTTCAATACACTTAGTCAGTTTTTGTATTGGACTATAGTCCCCTGGCGATAAGGTTATGTAATGTAGACTAGATTAATGTAGACTTGCAAGCAAAAATTATCTGTCATGAACATAATAAATCAAATAAATTGTTTATTTTATCTGCATTAGGGATTTAGTGACTATTACTAAATCAATACAGGGCAATTTTATGGCAACAGGCAGCCTAGATCACAAAGTATCTGACGTTTATGAAGACAGATAAGCCTGAGTAATTCACCTCCCCACCAACTCACCGTTATCATCCACCACTCTGGTCTGCTCCTTGCAGCAGTCCACTGGCAGGCCAATGATCTCCACCTCCACGAAGGGATCAATGATCTGGCAGAAAGACGTTACACAGCATGAAGTTATCGCCTTGTACTGACCACTTGATCACAATATATCCCGGTGGTTTGGCAGTTTTAAACTGTGAAACAATCCGATTAGCCATTCAGTGAAGGTGTGAACTTGACACACTGCTATGTTCCTACACGGAGCCCTTAATAAAACTCCACTTTATTGCTTTCCCTAGAGAAAGTATTAAAAGACAATTCCCCTGATTTATCATTGCCCTCCTAAAACTCTGTCTGACTAACCATTGGCATTTAAAAAAGGCGGGAATCGATAAAGCAGTTAAGACACTTTTTAATGCCACACATTCTTCTTTAATAATAGTAATAGTAATAGTAGTAATAGTAATAATAGTAGTAGTAATAATAATAATAATAACAATAAATGTTACTTATATAGTGCTTTACATGGTACTTAGACATTTTACAGTAAAACCAACACATATAGCACATCAAAAAGAACAGTAATAGAAATGTAAGACTATTGTATGTAGAAAGCTATTCTGAAGAGGTGTGTTTTGAATGTGTCCAGGTCAGTGGAAGGGGGCTGCAATGGTGAAAGCTCTGTCACTCCAGGTATGGTGCTTGGTCTTGAGTGAGAGAGGACGGAAGTGATGTGATCGGGTGTGGGTGAGGGGGTGGCAGCAGAGTTTTGGAGGTAATTTAAGGTTTTTGCAGGTGAACCATAGCGGATGTTGCCAACTTTTTAAAAGGTTGAAAAGTTGATCAAAATAGTCTTTCATCCGTTTGCGATAACCCGGTTGATGGAGGAAGGAAGTGAGTGCAGCAGCCCGGGTAGATTTATAGACCAGGATATATAAGTGTAGACTGAAGAAGGGTAACTTTTTAGAGAAGGGTAAGCAGCGTACAAAATAATTGTCATTGCATTTGCAGTGTGTCTATTCCCATTACAGTTACTCATCAAATAACTATTGCATTACTGGTTCTTCAACTATCTGCCTTACGTAAGGAGAGAAAAACAAACCAAAAGTTAATTTTCGTGTTTGCGTAACACCATAAATCTTCTGAGTATACAAAACAAAGATGGCACAGCCACCGCTTAAGACGTCTTTTGAGGGGTTGAGGTATGCCTATTACTTCAAAGTAGTTGCGCGAAAGGACAAAAACTTGATTGTAAAGTGTAGATTGTGCCCAGACCACAAACACCTCTCCACCTCCACAAACACAACATCCAGATAAGCCTGAGTAATTCACCCCCCGGACCCTGAGACACAGATGAGAAGAGCAAGACCGTACTCAACAGCAGGTAAACAAAGCAGAGATAAATAAGCTTGTGGAAGCATACAGAGTGGAGGAAATGTTGCCTGTTTCCACAGTGGAATTCCCGTCTTTCGGAAACATACTGGGAAAAATACAGAGAACGAAGAGCGGACAACGGCCAGTACTTCTTCACAGATGTTATGCTGATGTTCACAACTTCCTAGTCAGCTCTGAGGTATTAAAGAGCATAAAAGAGATCTTGTGTATGTCCTCGTTATAAAACGGGTTTGTGTTGATACATGAGGTTTAACTTTATATTGTTATGCTGTTATGGTGCATCTCAGATGAGGCTATGTAGTAATCCAAAAGCAATGTAACTAGTACTGCAACTAGTTACTTGCAGCAGTGAGTTGTGTAGTAAATTAAGGCTTACTTTTTAAGTAATTAGTAATGTGTAATGTATTACTTTTTTGTGTAACAACCCCAACGCTGATGACTAGTGTGGGGAATAAATTGCATCACAGGTTTTCTACAATGCAGAGTGCCTTTAATAATTGAGCAGTGGTGGTACTTTTTAACTGCTGTGATAAAAAAAAAAGTCTTCTCTTTTACTAAAAAAACAAACACTCAAAGTGTATTTGAGATCTTTGAAAAAGCAAATATTTCCCAAACACATACAAAACAACTGAAATACTTGCAACACACTGCTACAACACATTACAATTGGATATATTTCAGTTTTTGGCATGTTTGTATTAATACTGTATATTTAATTGGCTTTAAAAGACACTCAAGTTGTACAGATGTGTGTGTCCTACCTCTCCTCTGTCTCCTAGCATTGAGTCTTTGGGTTTGGGCAGCTGTTGTCCACTGATGATCTTCAACACCAGCTGCTTCTTCATCTGGCCCGGCAATGGGTCCTCCAGATTGGGGTTAAAGGCACCTGCAATGGGAAGAAAGGAACTCCACTGTTAATTTATGATTCTTCACGTAAAAAATTAAAAAGGAAATTCCAAAAATAACCATACATATCATAACCACTGAATCAGCTTTTTAGAAAGGCCTTTGAAAAAGCATTTAAAACACATAGAACACAAACTCTGTGTGAAAACAATTATCAATGAAATACATTTGGACAGCTCTTTTAAGTAATAACGGTTACAAATTTCATTAGCTGTAAATTGCAAAAAATCCCCTTAGTACAGCATACTTTATAGCTGAAATCAATATTACAACATTAGTAATAATTTCTAAGACAACACCAAAGAGGTTTTTACTGGCTCAATGCACCTTGGAAGTAGTTGAGTCGGAAATCCCAACTCTGCTTCTTATGTTATAATATCTATATTTATCTTATTATTTAATCTAGCTATAATATCTTTTAAAAAGAGTGTTACGCTCACACGTAACCAACATAAGCAGCATCAATAAACATAACGGATTACATGCCTGACAGTGCAAAACTAAAACTACAAGAGTTAAGTATTCTGAGGTCTACTTTAAAAATGAACTCTATATTTCCTAATAAAATGATGTAATAAACCGGGCTGGGTATCGTTCAAGAAGTTTCGATACTGGTACTGATACCAACACCGTAAATTCGATACTGGTTCCAAAATTATTTTTTTAATACTATTGTTATAAAACAAAAAGAAATTACAACATTCACATTACGGCACAAATTGTTTTATTTATTTTTCGGCTCCTACTACGTGAGGCCCGTCTCTGTGTAACGTAGAGTTGCCTCTGCAACGTGTAACGTTACTCAGTAGGGGAGGTGGGGGGGTAATCGATACAGCATAGTATCGCAATATTTTCAGTGGCAATACTGTATCGATACACAGGCGCCAAGTATGGATATTTTTATTATATATTTTATAATATAATGTCCCATTTTGCAGCAATAAAATTGAAGTGATATGAACAGACAGAGAAATTTATCTTTTTAGATAAAACAGATGTTTTCCGAGTTTCCTTTTGAGGACGTCATTTAAAATTGGGAAAAAAAGGTAATAAATTGCAATATATTGCAGAATATTGCAATAAATTGCAAATAAAATCGCAGTAATATCGTATCGTGGCACAAGTATCGTGATGATATCGTATCGGGAGGCGTCTGGTGATTCCCGCCCAATTAATCAGCCAATCACAGACATTATTAGATCTTGGTAGAAGCATGCTCCATGCTTATTGGCTCACTGAGGCTGATGAGATTTACTCCTTAGGTATTGAAACTGGGTATTGAATGACGAGGATTTAAAAAAAATAAATACAATACAATTCGGTCGGTGCCTAAAAAGTATTGATTTCAAAACCCAGCCCTAGCAATGACTCCTTTCCTATATACTGACCTTCACACATGCAGGCAGGCTTGAGGACGTAGCCACAGTTGCCATTGCTGTAAAATTTGGCTCTGTTGAGCTGGAGGACCCGGCCCTCCGACTGGTAGTTGAGCGCAACTGAAATCAAAGCAGTTCACCTCATTATTGTCAGCAGGCAAGGTTTTACTTTAATGTGCTGTGCTGGCTAACAGGGAAGAGGACAATGCAGCAGCTGATTGACAGAAAACAAGTGCTCAGTATTGGTAAAATGGCAGAATCAATAATAGCAGCGGCAGCAGCATGGATCATGTCTGACCATTTTGAAGTAGAGCTGGGCCATATGGGGAACATCACAATATTTTTGACCAAATACAGTATATCGATGTTGATATTGCAGCAATATAGACTATTGGTGACTGACTATTGGTGCTTTCACAACATATTAACACAAAGAATGTTTTGATAAGTAATCACCAATAATGTGAATACAATGACTAAGTTGGTAAAGGCAAATAATAGAACAGCTAGAACAGTCTGGTAAGGTAACAATCAAGTTAACATAAATTTACTGTAATACAGCCTTTAAAACCAGGAAAGGCAACACTTGTGTCATATAAAGAAATAAGGACATCCAAAATGTCTAAGACTATATCTAGCTTCATATCAATGTTGTTATAATATAGACACATTGCCCGGCCCTACTCTGAATACAATGATCATGAAGCACACGGTGGGTTGGGTCAAGTTCCTACCAAGCTGGCAGCCGGCGCTCCAGAAGGGCTGGGGGTTGAAGTTGGACGAGTCCACGCGGTAAGAGGACGGGTAGATGCGGGAGAGCTGTCGCTGGTTGAACTGGATGAAGGACGTAGCTTTCTGCTGCATCACCTGGTGGGCTTTGGTCTCACTGAGCGACGACACCTGCCAGCTGCATTTGTCTGCCAGGTGCAACACAAAGACATCCGAGTTTTCATCATCAGGGCCGTAAGCTTCAATTAACTTCAAATGTTATCAAGTAGGGTTAAGCTGACACCAAGTTATGGAGATTTAAACTGCTTTGCTGTGGTAGTCGGTGTTACATGATCGTCCATACACGTTACATTACACAGCAAAAAAGAAACATTTAGTTCATTTAGGCGTTTCAGCGCCCATGTGAAAGTGTCTGCTCCGATCCGTTTAGCAGCAGAGAAGCTGGAGTCGGATTTAACTCATCACCTGACATGCTTGACAGGATGATGGCGGAGTATTTGGTGTGCAGAAGCTAATCATTTATATAATATATTTACAGTATATAGTCTGTAAAAGATTAGCAGTGTGTTTTCTTGCCAGATTCACTTGCTCGAGGATAAAATAGACCAGAAACTAGATCGCGTGTTGAGTGCGCAGCTACAGTCTGAACCACCCAATTGGTTAACATCCTATTTATATATAGAGTTAACATGGGCGCCGAAGGGAAACGAGCAGGGCTTCTGGGTAAACCCTTAACCGGAGAGTTGGAGATGCTGTAAGATCTGTAACACCGGTGATGTTACTGCTTTATTAAGCGGTGGGAAAATGACCTCACATGTGGCATCCCACACTGCGGATAGACAAAATCTATCAGTTTAAAAGGTGCAATAATGTTTTCCTTGGGACGTGCACAAGTAGAAGGGGAGGATACGGAAAAACAACAACTGGGGGAACCACCAATCCCGCTTTTAATTGTCAAAATCAAAAGCTCATTTCAATCCATTTTCAAATTTCAAATCACAATCGTGACAACGCTTTATTTTATCTGCAATATTAAAAGGGCAGGCTTGACCTTAAGTTTCAGTTTCAGGTTAGCAGTAGTTTGAGTAAAGCTAATAGCTGCAAAGGACTACTCACCTTGTGCCTCGATGTCATAGAGACCCACAGAGCATGTGTATTTGAC
>JABXJD010000031.1:2612500-2725000 GCA_013375575.1 Percina caprodes
AATAGCCCCCTACACACACACACACACACACACACACACACACACACACCATCACAAACCCTTCACCATACATAGAGATTGGCATGGCTTTTTTAATTTCCAAAAGATGTTTTTTAATTCCTCTTTTAATCAAGTTTAGCGGGGGGGTGTACATTTTCTCAAGCCACTGTATATTAGGTACAAGACTTGACAACAATTTGAATAATCTATTAATAATTTAAGACATTAAGTTATCATGCAAAAATGCCAAAACATTCTGTAGTTTTTGTTTCTCAATTGTGAGAATATGGGTTCTTTGTTTGGACAAAATCATTTTAGGATGTCATTTAGGCCTTCATTGTGATATTTTTCTTTTTTTACAAATTTCTGACATTTATTAGGTTTAACGATTGATTGAAAAGGGTAATTGATTTTGGTGTAATAATGGCTCCAAAAGTATTCATAGTAATGAATCTCCCTCAGCCACACAGGAAATGACTTTAGTGAAGCAGAATTTCAGAAGATCTGGAATTAACAGCTCAGCTGTTAAACCTGACGGAAACAAAGCCATCGCAGAACAACAGAAAATCATATTTCAACTCGACTTAGAGGGACTACGGCGCTTAGTTAAGATCCAAATATTCATGCTGTTCTATACAATACAATCTTTTATTTGTCTGAGATCCAACTGCAGAAGTCAGTCTGGTCTAACCAGATAGAGAAGTGAGAACACACATCATGCACGGTTAATGAGGAGCAAAGATGAAGCAATGCAGTATGTCACATAATGGGGGGACCTTTGGCAACACTGACGCCAACATTTTGCCGCCTGATTAGGTCACAACGTCTCGGCCTCTGAGACTAAACTACTACCGTTACCATGGCAACTACCAGCAACAGGGTGAGTATACATGCTGCCTCTTGTTTATGCCTAGTATACCAGAGATTGAGATATTTTGGTTTTGCCGTACAAATAATTGTCTGTTTCAGTCCAATTTCAAAAGATGTATCAATGTATTACTTTTTCAAACAAATTAAAGTTTTGAATGAATCCCAGGATACATCTTATGGTTATAGCGCTGTCATGTGATATACAGATACTATAACTACAGCATATGATGTAATCAACGCCTCTTTAT
Organism: Percina caprodes; assembly: GCA_013375575.1. Lineage (NCBI taxonomy): Eukaryota > Metazoa > Chordata > Actinopteri > Perciformes > Percidae > Percina > Percina caprodes. Next base: position 2,613,619 of record JABXJD010000031.1, read on the forward strand.
TATCATCACAAAATATATTTTCTAACTGTATCCCACCCTTATCATTTCTGTTGCTATTATTTCAACTCTTAGTTGAAAGAATAATAAAATATTTAAAATAAAATACATAGTCCGACCAATAATCACTCATCTAATTACAATTTGGCATATCTAACAACATCAACAACTACCAGTCATCCGCCTTAAGACCTTAGCTGATGTTAGCAATTAATAACAATAAACAAAGAAGCAAACAAAAAAGACAATTAGACAATTATGTAATAGTTGTTACAGGCCTACTTACCGTGAAAAACAAATCCTGCAGGATCCTACCAGAACTCATATTTCATTAAGACATTATGTTACATAACGCAGAAGCTCCCAGACTGGTTGATGAATGGACCTTTTAGTAATGGAATGAATGGCAGTGGGACATCCTTACTCAGGAGGATGAAGTGGAATAGATGAAAGATGTCCTCATTCAGAGATGAATCACATTTCAATGCATTGGGGCGGGGAGGGGGTGATATGCACATGCTCAGTTCAGCCACATGGTGGCAGAGTGGATCTATGACCCATTTCGGTCTGGAATCAGACCACTAGCAACAGCAACATGCCCCGTGAAGAGTTTTAAGTGCTCAGTGCAGCTCAGTGCATTGCGGTCCACTGAGTGCTGTCCATCTGATATGATGGCTATGATGCAGGGGGATTATACATTTATTGTAAAATTGATAAATGTCACCTTTAAACCTGAGGAAAGCCTAATGCTTTATTCGGATCAGATTGCACACAATATTCTGTGTCTACAGTATTATGGTTTTCATTTTTCGCTGTCAAATAAGAAATCTGGTTGTTTCTGAGGTTTTCCCACCCTGACGGAAATCCATTTTGGACAGATATTGAATACCTACAAGATAGTTTTTGCAGTGGTTTTGAATAAAATGGACAACACATGAAGCCTCAGAGCTTAAAATATTATTTAGTCAGTGCATCGGTTTATTAAAAGTCAACAAAAAGCCCACAGATGCTGCCAGTCTTTGAACTTAACATAGCTATGATTAGAGCTTTCATTAAAATCATCATCATTAGGTCCAATAGATAATAAAAATAATAACATTAGCTTGTCCTAGCAATATTGGTCCTGATGTATGCATGCTCCCATGCCATGGCTGTTTATCAGACAATTAAATGATAATAGATACAAAATTAATTAATTCCACAGAGTCTGGATTGCAATACTTGTATAAGGATTCCCAGAAATTGTGACTATCCCACTTGAAAGGGAAAAATGGCTGACCCTGGCACCAACAGCGCTGAATGTTGATAACGTACTGCTTATGACTGACATTGTTTCCGCTAGTTTTAGGATCTAAAAGCCACCTGTCGATGTGCATGTCTGGTTCCAGATAAATAATCTTTACACGGAGTGTCTTAAAGATGCCAAATTGCGAAGCGTTTTTGGGGGGCGACCACTTTAAACTTTCACAGGTAGGATGAGAACGAACGGCAGGTGACTGGGTGACATTCCTGAGGTGGTTGAGGATGAGCTTTGTATACAGTACCTTCCACTTTGAATGAAGCGAGCGACAGTTAAAGAGGAGAAGAAGAAGGGACAAAAGAGAAGAGCAGGAGATGAGAACAAATAGGAACACAGGAAGAAAGAGACAGCCACAAAAGCAGAGATAGCAATATACGAGATACACTTAAGGAACAAAGACAGGAGAGGGAGAAGGCTCACACAATCCCTGGTGCATAGTTTAAACATGAAGCATCAAGAACAGGAAATACACGCACAGTTCACATTTTTTCTGCTGGACAAAAAGGGACACATACCTGCCTGTAACTCTGGTAGATTGGAGGGATAAATGGGGTTATGTGGTTAATGTGGAGCAAAAGATCAAATAAAAAAGGCACATACATCTCCGTTCATCAGCTTGCAGTCGTCCTCCATCTCATCAGCGCTGTCCTCGTCCGATACGTCTCCCTCTTCTGCATTCTCATCGATGTTGGGAGGCAGTTTCTTCCCCTGGTGGAGAAAAGACCAGGTTCATAACATGCAGAATATCTCTGTATGCATATAACACTAGAAGACCTAAGAAATCTAGTGGTACGAGCCATGTCATGTCAGCTAGCCTGTTGGGATGGGTTTTAAATAACGCTCCAAAGAAAAAAACGGCATGGCCATTTAAAAAAAAGGGCCCCCCCCCCCTCGACCTCTCACCTCCAGATATCTGAATGAAATGTCAGTCAATACTCGCTGACTGTAGAGTCTTTAGAGCTGCACTTCATTGTGTGTTCATGTTAAATAATAAGTACATTAATGTACACTGTCAAAAAAAACAGTACCTTTAAGGAACAAAAGCTTGTTGTACCTTGAATAAGAGGATCACATTTGGACCTTAGCTGTTTGCAGGGCTGTAGTACTCGAGTTCGGTCTTGGACTCGAGTCCAGACTCAAGACCGTTTTTCTATGGTCTTGGACTTGTCTCGGACTCACTAGTATTTGGACTCTGACTTGTCTCAGTCTCGGCCACTGGTCTTGCCCAATATGGCTTTTGGTCTCGACCGAGCCCAGGTGTCTTTATTATGTTGATAATAATATTGGAGGGAAAGTGAAACCCAAAATGATTGTCTTGATACTGTCATGCATAAGACCTTTTTTTCTGTCCTAGACTCGGTCTTGACTCGGACTCAAACCTTTTTGGACTCTGTCTTGACTTGGACTCGACTAGTCCTGGTCTTGGACTTGACTAAGGTGGTCTTGACTACAGCCCTGCCTGTTTGTACCTTCTAAGGGACAATATTATACCTTTGAGGATCAATAATGTACCTTAAAGTTACAAATATGTACCTTACACCTCCGAAAGTCCACACTGTACAATGGAAGGTGCATAAGTGTACCTTCAAGATACATTTTTGTACTTTTAAGGGAACATTTGCTAAGTTTCTACCTTAGGGAACAAAAATGGACCTGTATTGTACCTCTTTTTTTGACAATGTAACTGGCTTGGGGTCAATTCTTAAGGTGGACACTGTTCATTTTAATAATGGTTAGAATAACAGATTAGAGGGAACCTTGTACAATTGCAGAAACATTTTTTTTTTTTAATATCAAGCTAAATTGGTTTTTCAACTGAAATATCGTAAAATTCGGAAAATGTGATTGAAACGGGACCTTATGCATCGGAATTGAAATTGGGAAATCAGTGATGATACTTCATGATATTAACTTAAAGATGTATCGATAATTTCCCTTTGTAACGATAATATTGTAGAGGATTTAATTGAGTTTTAGAAGAGTTTTGTTATATAAGTAGTAATAAAGTAGTAATAGTGAGTAGTAATAAAATGTCACATCGTCATTGTAGGCGCTGTCCAGGAGGTGATACTGGGGTGAAAAGCATTTCACAAAATTTTTTACCATAACCTCAATATCACGATGATAATGTAGGGTTGACTAGTGGTGCTTTCACAAAATATTTACAATATACAATTAGATTATAATCCGATGCATCCTGGCAGAATAATGTTGCAGGTTCCTTTCCGGTCGGCAGCTTTGTCGCATTGCTGCTACCGCTCTCTGTGGCCTGAGAGACAAAACCCAGGGCAACCTGAGCACTCGCCACAGCCAACAAAGCTTTCCTGTAAACCGGGGGTTGATGCATCGATGGTTTAAGCGCCCCCTGGTGGCTTGCTGCAACATATGCCATAAGCCCCGCCCCCTCCATGTTAGCGGATGGGACATGGGCTAAACTAACAAGTCAAAGTACACGTCAAATACATTTTTCACAAAGCAGGTTTCTGTCATTTTGTGTAGTTCTGATCATGCTGAAGTATGTTCAAGTGTTCATTTCTCTGATGAGTGCGGTTTTTATTAGTTATTTGATGCTATAAAAACGGGGAGAAATGTCATGATTGACAGCTGTGATCGACATAGATTGTGTGGGTGCGTGTATGGGCAGGACAGTGATACTGCGGCTCCACAGCCCAATCACCACTGTGCAGGCTCTGGCTCCCAAATTACAAGACGGCGGCGCCCGTATCCAGGAGATTTAAGCTTTACTTTAGCGCCGTGGGAGGAGCTTAATTTGCATTTCCTAGAATGACAAAGGAATGTCCCACCCTACTCTGCCTCTGGTTGGCTAACCCTGGTATTTTTACCCTAACCAATCTCACTCATGCCTAAATCAAGCCAATCTAAGCAACAAAGACAACGAAAATTAAAGTACAACATGTGGAAATGGCCAAAATTGCACTAATTTCGAACATTCAATACAAAATGGCGGACCTCCTGTTGGGTTTAGGGTGGGGCTGCAATGGTGTTTCCAAGTTTTGTGAGTCTACGTTAAACGTACTGCAGGGGCTCAATTTTCTTAATTTTGTAGGGGGCGCTAGTGAGCCAATTTTGTGCGCCTATCCCCAAAACCCTTAAAATACGTACATTTTCACCAGACTTGATGCAACCGCCAAATATGGTGAGTTTTTGAATATGATAAGTCCCTCAAAAAGGCAATTCATTTGCCGGATAAAAGAAAGAAAGAATAATAATTCCTTCAGTTTCAATAGGGCCTTCGCCGCTGTCGGCGCTCGGGCCCTAACTAGCCAATCAGAGGCAGAGTAGGGCGGGATATTCCTTCGCCATCATAGGACACACAAATCTGCATAAGGAGGAAGTGGAGACGTGTCCATCTTAATATACAGTCAATGCTGCAAACGTACGGTAGCAGCTGAGGGCGACATAGATGAGCGTAGCAACATTAGCAACATTTTTATCAACACACAGCTCCTCTCAGCTGGGAAGTGAAGCCGACTATCCAGAACTGCTCCTGACTCGCAGCCATTAACGTTATCTGTTATCATCTGGGCTCAGGATATTGCTTTATAATAATATAGACACTGTGCCCAGATAATGAGCCAGCGTGCATTCTGCAGTTATTAAACACATAAACAGCTTGTTATTCCCTCCTACAGTCAAGTTTTTTTTTTTATTATCTTCACCCAAATATGTCATATTCAAGCACTTTCTAATCACATCACTTCAATCAGCCCACTATCTCTTGCCTTTGAAGTCTGCTCTGTGAGGTTCAAACTCCAGGTAATAAAACGGTGCGCTGAAATAATCGCCTCGGGCCTCACTCCTTTCACTCCTCTCACCACAGAGAGTAGGTCACTTTTTAAACACCCGGACTGTACTTTCGAAGCCTTTTGGCTACACCCACGCTCTGGCTCTACCTTGACGAGGATCTTCCCCTTCAGGGTTTCTGGTGACGGCAGCCGTCCAGACTCATCGGCTTTGATGTCGGACAGGTCCAGTTTGTCCCCCAGGATCTCAATCATGTACTGGGCCATCTTCTTTTGCTGAGGAACACTGCAGTGGTTCTCAATGGACAGGATGACTGGGTATCTGAGAGATAATCACAACAACAGACTGGAGTTACTTGGCTGAAAGATCGAGGAGGAAAAGAGGACACACACAGCTTTAAACCTGCAGTTTAGAATGTATGAAAGCCATCATTAAAGAGCGAGATTTTGAGAGAACCATGAGTACAGAAAACACACACTGTAAGAAACAATGATGGCATTACAGTTGTGCACCCAGCAGGAATAAAGTGCAAGACAAATGACTTGAATAAAAAGGTAAAACATTCTCTAAGCAGGAACCAGATTTACATTTATTTGCTTAAAAGAAGTCTCTAACTCGCACGGACATTTTTATTGTAATTCGGCAAGTACATTTTCCTATGTTTCACTTCCTAAATTTGTATTATTTATGTATTCATTGCAGTTGGATAATATTCAGTGGCCAAATCCCAAAGTGAGCCCTGAGGACTGAGGACTAAAGTCCCACAGACCTAATTGATCTTAGGTGCTAAGTGAGTGAGTGTGTGAGGCCACATGGGCTCAGATAAATGTGATTGGGATAGCACTTCACCAGATCCCGTTACCTTGGCGACATTTAATAACAAAGACGTTGCTGACACTAGCCGGTTTGGGTATTTTCATTTTTTTTTTTTTTTAAGTTTGTCGCTTTCCACACGTCTAAGGCCCAGGAGACGGCTGGCTGATTTAAAACATTTTAAACTTGTTTCACAAGCTTGGACAACAGGTCCGCTCCGTGGTCATGTGTCGTGCTGTTGTTTACCTTTGTAATTTCCATATTTCCCTATGGTTTCCGCGGTAAACGTCACAACGCTTTGAACTGTGGGTAAATCCCATGGGGAAGTCTGCACCGATGCAGACTCACGGAAAGGGCTCGGAAAGTGTGTACTCAAACCCTCGCGCCCTTTGAAATTCGACATTGGGACAACTCTAAGGCCTTACGAATTTCACGAGAACACGCACCAAAGGGAGTCTGTGAGTCCAGACTTTGGGATTGAGCCAATTGCTGAACTGTCAAACTAATTGGTGTCAGTGTCTGAGGAGCACATTCTTAGTTTGATGAATAAAGCTGACAGGCGGCTAGGAATTCAAAGTTCTGCAGCTCTGCAAACTGAATATTTGTGCAAACCATAATTTCTGGTTTCACTGGATTGTTTGAATTTCCTAGTGAGCTGATGGATGAACTAGTAACTTATATTTAAGCTACTCACTTGGAGTGTCCCTAACTTATGTAAGAGTGAGGGGCTACTTTTTGTGTTGAAAGGCTTTGTGAATCTCAGTTGTACTTTGGTTCGTTGTAAGCATATCATCATGCTTATGTTAGCATTAAGCTAAAGTACAGCCTCACAGGGCTGCTGGCATGGTCTGTTAGTCTAGTTAGTAGGTAACTCGGCTCTGTCTCTCTCATGGGTGGGCCAAATTCTCTGGGCGGGCAAAGCAGAGAAAGGGGAGGTAACCTTGCCCCTATGACCTCATAAGGGGCAGAATCAGATCTGAGCTTTCATTTTCTCAAAAGGCAGCGCAGGATACCCAGGGCTTGGTTTACTATCACCATTTCTAGCCACTGGGGGACCATAGGCAGGCTAGGGGAACACATATTAACGTTAAAAAAACAACAACCATGAAGTGACATTTTAATGTCATGGGACCTTAAAGTATCAGTTAAAATGTTGACTTTAAAGCTAGTAGATGTGACTAAGTCATTGGTTTAGAGCAGAGATCTTTACAGAAAAATACTTTTCACATCTGTAACGTGAGACGCAGGTGCGTCGGAGGGGGATAATTAAGTCAAAAGTTGCAAAGAAACTTCAGCACTTTGTCTTAACTCGTTCTTTTCAAAAATGAAAATGCCTTAACATGAATCCAACAAATTATTAGCAAATATAAATCAGCCTATTTGTGAAAGAAACACATTGATGATAGGCTTACTGGCCTATGGGTAAGGTAGTCACTAAGGTAGCCATCCACAGATCCAGTTAATCCTTAAAGGATTCACTGAGCAGCATGAAAACAGGATTTATAAAATCATACCAACAATTATTTTAAAAGCTTAGTATTCTAGGCACTAAAAAGGTATGTCCTGTATAAAGGCTTTAGGCTGCCTATGTAGGCTCAGTTTATATTCAACATGTAGCAGAGCATCCCTGATCCGTGTCTCTTTAAGTTAAGAGGTCCTTGGCTTAAAAAAACGTTGAAGACCCCTGGTTTAGAGCCACTTTAAAATAAAACTGTTCCTTTTGCAGAGGACACCTCAAATATCCTCTGCAAGAGGACACTCCAGTGCTCGTAATCTGACACTTCAGCACTCAAAAAGACAATATGTCCCCTGCAAGACATATCAAGTGTTGGTATCACTTGTAAAAAATACAATAAAAAAGACCACTTAACATGAATTCTCTTTTATCTGCAGATAAACAGTTAATAAATCAGCATGTCTGGATAAACATTTCAATCAATATATTCAACACGTTCTGTTTGCATGATGCATCAGTGGTCCAACAATGAAAACCAGCAGGAGATTCATCCATAACATACAGCTGGCTCTAAGGATTGTCAGTCTGAAAAATCCCTGGAAAATCTGACGGCTCTTTGACGTTGAATGCAGCCTTTTCACCCTGTCCCCTTTTAGTCATCTGTGGAATATAGTCTCCACAATTGTGCTATCAAGAACACACAGAGAGGGTGAATATACGCACAAAGTGAGTGCTTGTCTTTCATTTTTCTCGAGGAGACAGGATTTAAAAATAGAGATTTTCTCTGCCAACACCAGACTCCATGCACGTGAGTGAGATTATCACCTCTGATGCGGATTCTGTGGGGTAGAGGAAGGTGTCTGTGTGTATGCTTTCATTTTGCTCTGTGTGTGTTATGTCTCTGTATGAAAACACAATTCATTAAATCTATTTCATAAATAGAGTAAGAGTATGTTATGTTGGATTATAGGAATGTATCTGTGTATGGTCTGTGCATACAGATGGGTGACAAATCAAAGGAAAAACAAATAAATGAATCAAGAAAGATAACAAGTGCAGCTTTCACAGAGGTCATGAGAGCTCACTGAGTGGTTTGATGAGAATGATGCCAGTCATATTCTTCACAGTAACCAGATCTCAACCAAGGTTATGTCCTTTCAGAGATTATAGGAATGGCGCCCTGGATAGATTGCTATTTAATGGGAATGGGAGGTGGTTCTGCAGCTCGGTGCAAACTGCTGAAAAGAGCTCTACGTTATGCAAATATCTTCCAACGCAAAGCAAGAGGACAACAAACAATTAACCCAGTGGAACAGGATTAGAACTTGGTGTGAAACAGACCTATAATCCCAACATCCCAGGTTGTCTATCCCTGGATCTGCTGCCTGTATCCATCAAGTAAAATGTTAGAAAATATGTTTAAAAAGAATATAGAAGAATATATCATAAATATAGAAGAAAGCTGCAAGCAGAAACAATCAAGCTCTCGCACTTCTTCGCACGTCAGGGCACGCAGGCAGTACGGTGGCAGCAAATTCTCAATCCTCAAAGAAGCACAATGCATTCAGATACAAGATCAAGCCTGTCTCTGCTCATGTGGATTTATTGTATGATCAAACTAAAAGATTTTTTTTACACGCATCACCTCACATGCCATCACCAGATAGTGACTAAACAACACCACGTCCCACCCCATTAGGGACAGCCTTTACAGGCAGACACAGTGCATCATCACGTTTCCAATGTAAAGAGGCTTTGAGACATATTAAACCCAGCCGTCCCCTGCAATGGTATTCCTTCCAAGCCTCATTCCCCCACGGTTTTACAAACAGGCTGTGTGATGCAACACTGTGATGTGTTTAGCACACACTGCTGGGGTTAATTCACACACACACACACACACACACACACACACACACACACACACACACACACACACACACACACACTTACTTTATGGTGACTTTATGTGATCTATTTTCTTACTAACTACACATACAGTGGTGTGAAAAAGTGTTTGCCCCCTTCCTCATTTCCTGTTCCTTTGCATGTTTGTCACACTTAAGTGTTTCGGAACATCAAACCAATTTAAACAATAGTCAAGGACAACACAAGTAAACACAAAATGCAATTTGTAAATGAAGGTGTTTATTATTAAAGGTGAAAAAAAATCCAAACCATCATGGCCCTGTGTGAAAAAGTGATTGCCCCCCTTGTTAAAACATACTATAACTGTGGTTGTCCACACCTGAGTTCAATTTCTCTAGCCACACCCAGGCCTGATTATTGCCACACCTGTTCACAATCAAGGCATCACTTAAATAGGAGCTGCTTGACACAGTAAGGTCCACCAGAAGATCCTTAAAAGCTACACATCATGCCGAGACCCAAGAAATTCAGGAACAATTGAGAAAGAAAGTAATTGAGATCTATCAGTCTGGAAAGGGTTATAAAGCCATTTCCAAAGCTTTGGGAATCCAGCGAACCACAGTGAGAGCCATTATCCACAAATGGCGAAGACATGGAACAGTGGTGAACCTTCCCAGGAGTGGCCGGCCGCCCAAAATTACCCCAAGAGCGCAGCGACGACTCATCCAAGAGGTCACAAAAGACCCCACAACAACGTCCAAAGAACTGCAGGCCTCACTTGCCTCAGTTAAGGTCAGCGTTCATGCCTCCACCATCAGGAAAAGACTGGGCAAAAATGGCCTGCATGGCAGAGTTCCAAGGAGAAAACCACTGCTGAGCAAAAAGAACATCAAAGCTCGTCTCAATTTCTCCACAACACATCTTGATGATCCCCAAGACTTTTGGGACAACATTCTGTGGACCGATGAGACAAAAGTGGAACTCTTTGGAAGGTGTGTGTCCAAGTATATCTGGCGTAGAAGGAACACTGCATTTCATAAAAAGAACATTATACCAACAGTAAAATATGGTGGTGGTAGTGTGATGGTCTGGGGCTGTTTTGCTGCTTCAGGACCTGGAAGACTTGCCGTGATAAAAGGAACAATGAATTCTGCTGTCTACCAAGAGATCCTGAAGGAGAATGTCCGACCATCTGTTCGTGTACTCAAGCTGAAACGAACTTGGGTTCTGCAGCAGGACAATGATCCTAAACACACCAGCAAGTCCACCACCGAATGGCTGAAGAAAAACAAAATGAAGACTTTGGAGTGGCCTAGCCAAAGTCCTGACCTGAATCCTATTGAGATGTTGTGGTATGACCTTAAAAAGGCCGTTCATGCTCGAAAACCCTCTAATGTAACTGAATTAGGACAATTCTGCAAAGATGAGTGGGCCAAAATTCCTCCAGGATGCTGTAAAAGCCTCATTGCACATTATCGCACACGCTTGGTTGCAGTTGTTGCTGCTAAGGGTGGCCCAACCAGTTATTAGGTTTAGGGGGCAATCACTTTTTCACACAGGTCCATGATGGTTTGGATTTTTTTCACCTTTAATAATAAACACCTTCATTTACAAATTGCATTTTGTGTTTACTTGTGTTGTCCTTGACTATTGTTTAAATTGGTTTGATGTTCCGAAACACTTAAGTGTGACAAACATGCAAAGGAACAGGAAATGAGGAAGGGGGCAAACACTTTTTCACACCACTGTATGAGCATTTGAGCCAATGAATAACGGAACAATAAGGAACAATGATAAAATAATAAGAGTGAAACGTGGGTCTGTCTGTGTGCCCCTGTGAGTGTGTGTGTGTGTGTGTGTGTGTGTGTGTGTGTGTGTGTAAACATACTCATTCTTGACGAAGGCGTACTTGTTGATGGTCTCGATGACGTCTTTGAAGAGGATCTTGGAGGTGAGGGTGTAGCCGTGGTGGACGATGGGCTCACTGTCCTGTCCGTCCCAACAGTCCACTGTGGACAGGAAAGACAGAAGAGACGGACTCTCATCAGTTCAATCTTTTTTCCACTATGTTGTTTTAACTTTTCCCCTAAAACCATATCTGAAGTATCTTTCCCTTTCTGAAGCACTTTGCTTGTTTGAAAGCCATGTCGTCTCTCTCTCATGGGCAGGCAAAATTCTCTGGGCAGGCAAAGCAGAGAACGGGGAGGTAACCTTGCCCCTTATGACCTCATAAGGGGCAAGGTTAGTTATAGATTCCAGATTGGCCCATCTGAGCTTTCATTTTCTCAAAAGGCATAGCAGGTTACGCAGGGCTCGGTTTACACCTATCGCTAGTGATGGCCAAATGAAGCTTCGCGAACCAGTGTTTTTATTTTCTGAGTCCACTAGATGGTCCTCTTGGTTTTAAGAGAAAGGCCTAAGGCATTGAAATTCAGTGTATTCTCAACCAATTGTTGAACAGAGAGCGCCATCTAGTGGGCTCAGAAAATAATGTTCATGAAGCTTCATTCGGCCAACACTACCTATTGCCGTTTCTAGCGACTGGGGGACCATAGGGCTATGGGATGCGCCGCGATGTATCCATCCATCCATCCATCTTCATCCGCTTATCCGGTATCGGGTCGCGGGGGCAGCAGCTCCAGTAGGGGACCCCAAACTTCCCTTTCCCGAGCCACATCAACCAGCTCCGACTGGGGGATCCCGAGGCGTTCCCAGGCCAGGTTGGAGATATAATCTCTCCACCTAGTCCTGGGTCTTCCCCGAGGCCTCCTCCCAGCTGGACGTGCCTGGAACACCTCCCTAGGGAGGCGCCCTGGAGGCATCCTCACCAGATGCCCGAACCACCTCAACTGGCTCCTTTCGACGCGAAGGAGCAGCGGCTCTACTCCGAGCTCCTCTCGGATGACTGAGCTTCTCACCCTATCTCTAAGGGAGACGCCAGCCCCCTCCTGAGGAAACCCATTTCGGCGCTTGTACCCTGGACCTCGTTCTTTCGGTCATGACCCAGCCTTCATGACCATAGGTGAGGGTAGGAACGAAAATTGCCCGGTAGATCGAAAGCTTTGCCTTCTGGCTCAGCTCTCTTTTCGTCAACGGTGCGATAAACTGAATGTAATACCGCACCAGCTGCTCCGATTCTCCGACCAATCTCACGCTCCATAGTCCCCTCACTCGCGAACAAGACCCCAAGGTACTTAAACTCCTTCACTTGGGGTAAGGACTCCCTCCCTACCCGAAGAAAGCACTCCATCGGTTTCCTGCTGAGAACCATGGCCTCAGATTTAGAGGTGCTGATCCTCATCCCAGCCGCTTCACACTCGGCTGCGAACCGATCCAGTGAGTGCTGGAGGTCACAGGCCGATGACGCCATCAAGACCACATCATCTGCAAAAAGCAGCGATGAGATCCCGAGCCCACCGAACTGCAACCCTCCCCGCCCGACTACGCCTCGATATCCTGTCCATAAATATTACAAACAGGATTGGTGACAAAGCGCAGCCCTGGCGGAGGCCAACCCTCACCTGGAACGAGTCCGACTTACTGCCGAGAACCCGGACACAGCTTTCGCTTTGGTCATACAGAGATTGGATGGCCCTGAGAAGGGACCCCTCACCCCATACTCCCGCAGCACCTCCCACAATTTCTCCCGGGGACCCGGTCATACGCCTTCTCCAGATCCACAAAACACATGTAGACTGGTTGGGCATACTCCCAGGCCCCCTCCAAGATCCTTGCGAGAGTGAAGATCTGATCCGTTGTTCCACGGCCAGGACGGAATCCACATTGTTCCTCTTCAATCCGAGGTTCGACTATCGGCCGAACCCTCCTTTCCAGCACCTTGGAGTAGACTTTACCAGGGAGGCTGAGAAGTGTGATACCCCTGTAATTGGCACACACCCTCTGGTCCCCCTTTTTGAATAGGGGAACCACCACCCCGGTCTGCCACTCCTTAGGCACCGTCCCAGACTTCCACGCAATGTTGAAGAGGCGTGTCAACCAAGACATCCCCTCCACACCCAGAGCTTTCAGCATTTCTGGACGGATCTCCGCGATGTAGCTAGTGGAATATCACTCACTGATTTGAACAGCCACGGCGTCTTCGGATTGCAGCGCAGCTTCGATCCAAAAACATTAGCAGTGCTACTTGCTTTGAAAAAATAAATAAAAATGACGCTGTTGTTTAGCCCTACCTTAAACTGTGCCTGCATACTGTCAGTGTACACAGTAAGAGTGTACTGTGAGCGCGTCCACATGTCCATACTGACCTTCTACACAGCGACAGCCGGCCTGCAGCACCCAGGCGTACATGTCCACCCTGGACTGTGACATCAGCTGGTCACCCATCAGGTAGGTGTTGTGTGAGGAGGCGATGAAGTAGTTGCACAGCGGCTGCTTCATGTCATGGTTCACGTTGTAGTGCTCCGAGTTGAAGATGTCTCCCGCTGGGCTGCGCATGTAGTTCGTAATACCTGGAAAAGGTTAAAAACCTTTTTAAAACTTTCTTGTAACTCTTAAGTCTAAAGTGTAGCTTGACAAAGCGGTCCACTGTGGGTCAGAGAGAATGTCTTTTTAAATTTATGTGGAAAAACTTCCGGTATCAATTAGAAATATAACTATTTTTTATTTATTTTATAATTTTTATTTAAGATTATTTTGGGGTTTTCCTCCCTTTATTAGTTAGAGAGACAGTGGACAGACGTGAAAGGGGGATGACACGCAGCAAAGGGCCACAGGCTGGATTCGAAGCAGGGCAGGACTCAGCCAACATGGGGCGAGCGCACTAACTGAGTGAGCTATAGGCCGCCAAAAATATAACTATTTCAACCAGACATTGATTTGATTTTTGCTCTTTAAGCAAAAAAAAAAAATCCTATATTTCACACACCTTTAATTAATGGAGATGTGAACTTCAAGGGTAATGAAAGTCATTATTTTTAACAAACAAATCTCACACCAAGGCACTAATTCAGAATATAACAAAAGCATCTGCTAAATGAATGAAATAGTCAGAGAATAATTAATAAAGGCGGATTCTTCAAAGCTTAAAGCCACTTGGCGCCTTAGACAGACACAGCAGGCTGGAAAAAATAACTTCCATTTGGAAAATTTTGACATGCTGAGAAATATTTTTAAAAAACACCCCACTGTTATTCAGTGCTAAAATTGACTTATTTTAATAGCGGTATTCATTAACAGAGTATTTAATGAAATGGAAAACTTCCATGACACTAGAGGAAACTACCTGCATTCAGTTTATTTTGAACACAAGAGAAGTTGATGGTGAAGAACTGAAGTGAAGAAAAAGCGCAAAAAATGTCATAAAGGCAGCACAACTTTAAATAAGGCAACCAAAATGTCAGAAACAGTAACGAAAGCGTCGAGAATAGCAATTAAAAACTTCTAAAAATTCAACAAAAACGTCAAAAAAACGTTTAATACAAAATAAGTCGGAAAAAATGTAACAAAAAAAAAAAGTTGTCAAAAAAAGTGATAAAAACTTCAAAAATTAACGCTTTTAAAAACATAACATTTTCTTAAGGGAGGACCCCTAAACCGTTGTGTACCTAAGTCCTTCACAAACCTCTGGAAAACATGGGGTGGTGTGAGATCTCCACCTTTGAGCAAAATAGAAATATTGAATGTCAAACACTTCATTTTCTGCATTCTGGTGAATTTTTTTGCAACATTTTGTGTCTTTTCTGCATGAAGTTATGGTGAAAATGTCTTTAATTATGTAAAGGAAATGGAAACATTTTTGGGGGTGCACTGGCCATTTTTGAATGAAACACTGTAAATGTGGTCTATGCTAGAAGAAACTACTACCAGTGTTTAATTGTAATCTTTTTGTCTGTCTGTAACTGATGTTGTGCATTGTCCCAGACCTGTGTAAACAAAGGTTATGAAGGTAACTGAAGTTAAAGGGGACTTACCATCAATTCCCAAAACTCCCTGCTTCTGGTTCTCAGAGCACGGCTCAAATTTGTTGATAATCTCCAGGCAATGGTCCTTGGTCACGCTGGTCATCTGCAAAATGACATCAATTCATGTCAAGCAACAACACTACATGCAACATAATAATACACTGATTCCCTTGGAAGAATTAGGGGAACTTAATGGGTAAATAAAGAATAATCCAGTTAGGAGAGCTCCCTCTATGTCATGTTTTCTGTCCATCCTGTTGGTCTGGTAGCTGCCCCTATATGTGAATGTGAAGATGAGCTGCTACCTCCTCTGTGAGCTCTAGCCACTGAGAAGAAATAAGAGGAGAAATCAGGCCAATCACAACAGCTGGTCAGTCTGACGTCATGTTGCCTGAGCTCATTACTATTCATGAGCTCGCACAGTTGCGCTGGGTAAAGGATGCTGATAGCCAGGCTCTCATTGGCTAGCTGTTAGCCAATCAGAGTCAAGCAGCTTAGCATATTCAATATTAATGACAACTGGCCCACTTGAGTCTTCCTGCAGGCTTTCTATGCCACGCTAGAATGGCTTGAAACAATGTAACCATGGTAACCAAGGCAGTTTTTTCCACAAAAACAGTTACAGAGTCCATGGTAGAACTTCAGACATTACCACAAAGTCATGACATACGTGTGGCATGGCACCTTTAAGTAAAAGTACTAATACCACACTGTTAAACTCTATTATGTAAGTAGTCCTGCATTGAAAATGTTACTTGTGTAAAAATATGCAAGTATCATCAGGACATTTTCCTTAAAGTATTAAAAGTAAAAGTACTCAATGCAGAAAAATCCTCCCATTTTAGAAACAGTTGTGTGTTTAATGGTCTAATCATTTCAGCTGGACTTGTAGACCGTTATGTTGTTGAGTAGTTTAATTCAGAAGAAAACATCAGATTGTATAAACTACATGTGTTTTGTGTGCAAACATCTTAATTTTTAAAGTAACTTTTAATTAAAAGGTGTAAGATGATTGCAGTGGAGTAAAAAGTAAAATATTTCTCTGAAATGTGGCAGAGGAGAAGTAGAAAGTGGCTTGAAAAGAAAAGACTCAAGTACAAGTACCTCAAATTTCTACTTAAGTAGAGTATTTGATTAAATGTACTCGGTTACCTTCCACCACGGCATTAAAGTAAGAACATGGATCAGAAAATGTGAAGATGGTAAAGAGATTCCAACTAGAACTGATTCAGAACGCTGCTGCTCGAGTCCTCACTAAGACCAAGAGACTGGATCACATCACTCCAGTCCTCACTAAGACCAAGAGACTGGATCACATCACTCCAGTCCTCACTAAGACCAAGAGACTGGATCACATCACTCCAGTCCTCACTCAGACCAAGAGACTGGATCACATCACTCCAGTCCTCACTAAGACCAAGAGACTGGATCACATCACTCCAGTCCTCACTAAGACCAAGAGACTGGATCACATCACTCCAGTCCTCACTAAGACCAAGAGACTGGATCACATCACTCCAGTCCTCACTAAGACCAAGAGACTGGATCACATCACTCCAGTCCTCATTAAGACCAAGAGACTGGATCACATCACTCCAGTCCTCACTAAGACCAAGAGACTGGATCACATCACTCCAGTTCTGAAGTCCTTACACTGGCTTCCTGTGCCCCAAAGAATTGATTTCAAAGTTCTTTTGCTAGTTTATAAATCACTAAACGGTTTAGGGCCAAAATACATTTCTGATCTGCTAGTACGCTATGACCCCCCCAGACCTCTCAGGTCATCTGGGGCAGGTCTACTTTCGGTCCCCAGAGTCAGAACTAAACAGGGGGAAGCAGCGTTCAGTTTCTATGCTCCTCATATCTGGAACAAACTCCCAGAAACCTGCAGGTCTGCTGCTACTCTCAGTTCTTTTAAATCAATGCTGAAGACCTTTCTTTTTGATGTTGCCTTTCTTTAAATGATGTTAATTTCTTTCATGTTAAATCTCTTATACTGCACTGTAACTTTGATTCTTGTGTTTTATCTGTTTTTATTTTGAACAGTTTCTTCTGTGTGTTATCGGTTTTATTTTCTTTTAACTGTTTTTTTAACTGATTCTGTGTAAAGCACTTTGAATTGCCCTGTTGCTGAAATGTGCTCTACAAATAAAGCTGCCTTGCCTTGGTTAGAGTAAATGGTAAAATAGTGAAATCATGCTGAAAGTGCTTAATGTTGTTTTTGTTATTTAAAGTGTAAATTGCTGGTGGCTAAAAACTGTCCTTGAATCTGGAGATGTGTATTATGGCGGATCTATAACTCCTCCCAGAGGGCAACAATTCAAAGAGGAGAGCAAATACATTAGGATACATTATTTCCACAGGGTTATTTCCATTTTAGAAAATATGTTTCCAGCCCACTCCTAAAGTACTTAGCTGGGCGAGTGTCTGAAAGGGTGGCGTCCACCACTACCCATCTCAACCTTATCTGGATAAGAGAACGCTGTGGAGAGTCGGCAGATGATGGCCCATATCCCTTATCACTGTGGGTTGGCACCAAAAAAGCTTGATGGGCAGCAGAGAGCTCAGAGGCTGCTGCCGGCTCTCTCTCTCACACACACACACACACACACACACACACACACACACACACACACACACACACACACACACACACACACACACACACACACACACACACACACACACACACACACACACACACACACACACACACACACACACACACACACACACACACACACACACACACACACACACACACACACACACACACACACACACACACACACACACACACACACACACACACACACACACACACACACACACACACACACACACACACAGCACTTTCAGAGCTTTTCTCCATTTTAACAAATAGGTGAGAAAGCATAGACATCATGTTGCTGAAATCCTTTACTTTTATTTTTTTTGGATGGTTATGTAAACGCATACGTGGCGTTAATTAGGGGTGTTGAAATTATTCATTGCAGCGAAGCATCGGGAACGCGGCCGATTCTGCATCGATGCAGTGACAGACCATAATCGATTATTGCCTACTGATCGCTTGTTGATTTTCGGGTGGCTGCTTTTTTGTTTTTTTCCCCCGTTGTCGTCGGTGTACAGACTCCGCCGTTCAGGAAGTGTCTTTTTTATGAGCAGATGCAATAAAAAGGGGAGTTTATTGTATATTTATCCATTTGAATTTGTTGATTAAAAACCATGTGTCACAATCTATAATAATATTGAGGAGGTGACGCATCGTGATGCATGGGGATATCGAATCGGATCAATTCGTTGACAGGATAGTCGTACTTGAATCGTGAGACAACATGGCATCATGACTTCGGGTTAATATGCACGCCAATTTTTTTAAGCCAAGTGGCGTGTTATCTGTACGCTTTTTGAGCTATCCGCGTGTATGTCTACGCTGTATACAGCGGGCGTACACATACACGCCACCTGGCGTGTTATTGTGAGAAGAACGTGTTATCGCGCAAAGAAAGCAACGGTTAAGTTTACGAAAACAAGAACGGGGTTGGCTTTAGGAAAAGAAGAAAGCAACGGTTGAGGGAAAAGTCACACACGGAACAAGGAGACACACGGTCAAACGCGGGACGCGATCCCCAGTCTCCTGGGTCTCCAGTCCTGTGTTTGACCCCATCCTCCACTAGGGGTGGATATCACCAGACGCCGTCCGATATCACCACGATACGGTTTCCTGCCTGATTGCGGTGCCACTTAATTGCCTGTGCGGCCCTCTAGGGCTCCGAAACAGACGTGACACGTGACGCCTCCCGATACGATATCATCACAATACTTATGCCACGATACGATATTTAACATATTGCAATATTCTGCAATATATTGCAATTTATAACCTTTTTTCCAACTTCTGATTTTTCCCAACTTCAAATGACGTCAACATATGTTTATCTAAAAAGAAACATGTCTGTTTGTTCATATCACTTCAATTTTATTGCTGAAAAATGGGATTGTCAAGCAGACAAACTGACCAACACATACAATAAAAGGTCCATATTTGGCGCCTGTGTATCGATACAGTATTGCCACTAAAATATCGCGATACTACGCCGTATCGATTTCCCCCCCACCCCTATCCTCCACCCCTACCAACGTCTCTTCGTGGATTTTTGCCCTTTCATACGACTCGCTATGGCATAAATTAACATGAAATCGCAGAGGTAATGTTAGTCAGTGGAGGCCAAAACGAGTATGCGTCTTGAGTAACGCGCCAATAATGGCGTGTCATACATACGCCATTTCATGAGATCAGTCTGCGTGAGACCTGTGACGATTTGCATTTTTAGTGGATTTTCAGTTGCAGATATTATATTATCATAATTATTACTTGTGAAACCACTATAATTATACATTACATACATAATTTTCTACAGCCCTGAAGTGCTAAAGTGCTCTTGCCACAAGTCAGTGCTGTCGTGTATGACGTAGTCTGGCTCACCAGACGTCCAGTCATGTCCCAGCCCTTCCGCTTTCTCCGCTATCTCTTTTGCAAGGGCAACGTCGCGGCATTCGCCCATGACGGTGGGATTGGTTTAAAGAAATACAAAACACCCCAAAAAGGGTTTTTCACCCCCTATCCCAGAAAAGATAAGCCGATAAGCCAGGGGTAGGCAACCTGTGGCTCTGTAGCCCCTCTCCAGTTGGTCCCTGTGGCTTTGAGAAAACATATCACCACATTTGTATATTATCACAGCCAAAAGTCCTCATGTACATCCACGGAAGTGTGTCTTCATACATCTACAGCCCGGTGTTATCCTCTAAATTCTGCAAAACCAACATAGCAGTCTTGGGTTTCCATAGATCAGCAATGGATCCCAAATCCAAAAAATAGAAAAGTCTCAGAGGAAGATAGAGAATTATTTAACAGATGGACAGATATATATGCTTTCATTGCCAACGCTGCTGGCTCACTGGTATGCTTGCTCTGCAGGTGAGATACTGTATTAGCAAACAACAACAAAAAGTTGTATTGAAAGACACTCCCAGGACAAGTACGCTGCATTTGCTGAAAAAGTACCCAGCTGGAGGATGAGAGGAAGAGAAAGCAGAACAGAACAAATTAATTTAGAACTGAACTTAATCTCCAAACTCCACTTCTGCTGCTAGTTTTGTGTCAGCTGAAGAGATAGTAAGTCTTGGAAAAGCGTGGAAAATCACGGACGATGAAGAATCTATTAAAAATATCAAAGCATCTCTTCTTAGATTTCAAATATATAACAGGCGGCTGCGGCTCAGTGGTAGAGCGGTTGCCTGCCAATTGGAAGGTTGGTGGTTCAATCCCTGGCCCTGCAGTCCCATGTCGAAGTGTCCTTGGGCAAGACACTGAACCCCAAGTTGCCCCCGATGCTGCGCATCGGAGTGTGAATGTGTGTGCATGTTTATCTGATGAGCAGGTGGCACCTTGTACGGCAGCCTCGGCCACAGTGTATGAATGTGTGTGATGGTGAATGTATCCTGTATGATGTAAAAGTGCTTTGAGTAGTCGTTAAGACTAGAAAGGCGCTATATAAATACAGCACATTTACATAACAGATAGTTTGGAAAAATTAAAGCTATGCCCCTCTCTGAGAAAAAAAAACAGACATAAAAATGGTTACAAACATCTCCAACAAATGTTCATTTACACTTTAGTAATGTTGATAAGCTCATTTAGACATAAAAGACGGTAGGGATGGTTATCGGGAACCTGGACTAATCTGAACTTTAATGTAACGTGTCTGAGAATTTCTTCTCTCAAAAAGGAGTACCACCAATGCTTTGACAGGCCTTTAATCAGCTGCTTGGCAGTTTATTAAGGACTTTAATTACATGCCAGCTTTTATTTCAGAATTTAGGTATGTATCTCAAAGTCTAGATAAGTCTAACAGAACGTCTATATCAGCGATGTGCAACATTGATTATACAGAGGGCCACAAATATTTGATCCTCACTACCTGGGGGCCAGATGTAACTGTGCACTTCCACCAGTAAGATAATGTAACCCTTATAATTACAAGCCAAGCTACTAAATGAATGAAAACAAATAAATATGTACCGGTAATTAAAGTTTATTTAACCACCATCTCTATTTTTCATATTCAAATGCATTTAGTAATGCTTTAATTCATTTAATGAACACAGTAACCAAACATCCACATTCCATAGTGATGTACTATTATTTCAGTGCAATGAACAAAATCATCTTTCAATAAAAAGGTACAACTATTTTCTGATTTTGTTTCCAGGCACACGAGGCACATTATTCCGTAAAAAAGATAAATTGGTTTCCCATCTTGCCTGGAAGACACAATCCTCTTGGTCCGGTTTTCTTTTTTGGCCGCTCATGTCTCTCTTGCCACCGTTGCCGGTCAAGACCTGACGAGGCTGCAGTTGCTTGGCAACAAACCTTTTGCCTTTCAAGGGAGCGCCCTCTAACGGTGGACAGTATAATTACAAATGGAAAGTAATGGGTCGCTTGCTCCTAATACCTGTGAAACCAACAATTTGAAATTTGATAAGTGATTAGCAGTGAGGACACGGGCGGGGGGCAACCATCTCCCCATCCCTTGTCTATATCAATGAAATTCAATTTGATATTAAGTAGGGTTTGTGCATTAATAATACATTGACAGGACTTATTGCTCACATATTAGACATTCAATAATATGGAAAGATGGTAAGGTATAAAGACCAATGTAAGGGAGGTGTTAGGTGGTCCATCTTCATAGTGCTCTCTTCACTTGTGAAACTAAACCTTCCTCCTTGGGAACATATATTTTAGGTTTAGACTGCGTGGGAACAGATACTATTGTCGTTGAACACATTTCAGTCTGTTATCAGTTCCAAAGGGATTCAGTAAGACACAGCTCACAGCCACACTCTGAGCAGACACTTGAATACACAGCCTGGTGTGTTTCACATCGTCTTATTTCTTATTTGAGGCACAAAGAAACAGATACCAAAAAAAGTCTGTAGTTACTGAGACAACTCTGCAGTCTCTTGGCATCACTTCAAAACTGAACACTTAATACATTTGGAAAAAAATATATAAATACAGCCCACCTGAGCGGAGCGGACATCTAGCTTTCCAAACAGAACCCTCTGCTTTTAAAGTGACAGTTTCTACACATTAAATAGCCGGCTGGAGTCCAAATTAGCTTTAAGAGCACACACTGGGTGTTTAAAGAAGAACGAGCTGTTGGGCTCATTTGCTACTTTTTAGTTTCAGGCGATGGTATAATTAGCGAAGAGGTGCACGTCATCCATAAAGTCTCCACAACTGCAAGTCAAGTGCTGTGATGGTACAGTATGAATGCTAATATCCCCGTAGTGCCCTCATTGTCTACATTTCCCTTAAATTAAGCACCACATCCCAGTGGCTACTGCGTTAAGCTTTTGACCACTCACCCTGCAGAAGCTTAAAACAAGGAGCCTTTTGGGTTTTCAAAACGGCAAGAGCAGAATGAACACACACTTCTGCTTATGTTTCTGAAGCTGCCCAGAAGAGGGGGTATTAAATTCGATTGCTTCAGTATTCAGAGAGCACCTCTTTAAGGTTTTGAGCATTAAATGGCCACTGGTTAGCCACTACTCCACAATTAAATTGGGATTATAGCAACAGAAATACCCATGTTTGGGAGGATAATGTCTGTCTTTTCCTTAAAAAGTTACCTTTTAATGAAGTAACTGTTTTGTATCTTGGATATGAATTACAGGAGAAAATATACAACTGACAAGGAATCCATAATTAATCCATACTGTTTTTAAATCACATTCTAGACAGTATACTCAATTTTTTTACAAAGTGCAAAAGAATGTTAACATTAAAGCAGGAGCCCAGACCTGGTTAGCCTAGCTTAGCATAAAGACTTGAAGCAGCTAGCCTAGCTCTTTACAAAGTATGAAAATGCAACTACCAACACATCTCAAGCTCACTGATTAACATGTTGAATGTTGTAAAGAAAATAAATCTGAAGGTGTGGAGTTGATAAGAAGTGCAATATATCCCGTATCCCATGTGCCATTATCATTACATCTGTGCATAATTTTTCATTTGGGCAATTTTGAAAGTGCAATTTAATAATTTAATAATTCATGTGTAATCTATTGTATAATACTGTTTGCTATATCTTGTGCACTTCTCTATCTCTGTACACTTACCTATCTTTGATCTTATCTTTGCAGTAGCAAACCCCAATTTCCCCACTATGGGACAAATTAATGTTTTCTTATCTTATCTTAAGTGAGTTTAC
Source organism: Percina caprodes (assembly GCA_013375575.1). Taxonomy (NCBI): domain Eukaryota; kingdom Metazoa; phylum Chordata; class Actinopteri; order Perciformes; family Percidae; genus Percina; species Percina caprodes. The sequence goes on from JABXJD010000031.1 coordinate 2,637,019, forward strand.
CAGACCTTTGACGCCACTGCTCATCTCTGCTACAGGCTTCATTAGCCACTACAAGCACAGCACTCGACCAAACTGTTGGTTGTCAAATTGCAATTGCAACTTGCAAATTGTGTGCAATGTAGTCACCAGGCTTTGACACGGAAGAAGACTGATAAATAAAAAAGGCATTATTTCTGGTTCCGCTGGCTGCAGCAATTATGCTATTTAATTGAACCTATTGTGCTTTTCTGGATTTCTGTCATATCTATAATGTTACAATAACAATGTTCATGCTAAAAACAAGACCAGAGCTTCAAATAACGAGGTAAACTTATTTCAGAGAAATCCCGGTGCCCGGTCCAGGCAGTTTTTTTCAGGCTACTGCTGCGTTTACATAGGTCCGTCAGGGAAAAGCTGTAATCTTGGCTGCGATTGTTGTTAATTTCTCCCCAATTTTGGGTCACACTACTGCTGAAACCTATCCAGTTGAGTAGCATTTGGTTCAGAAGCTTTAATCCACGATTTGTGATGGTAGAAAGAGCTGCTTTATTCCATTACAATCCACTACTAACTACAAGTAGCTACATGCTTACGCCAGGGAAACCTGCAATCTTGGCTGCCAGTGTGGATCATTTCTCCCTAATTTCAGGTCACATTACTGCTCCTACTACTACTATCATCATCCGGTTGGGTAGTATTTGGTTTAGAAGCCTTTATTGGTGATTTTTCACGGTACAAAGTCCTGCTCCATTGCAGTCAGCCTCAGGCTCGGAGTAATCTATACCGACAACGTTTCATTTCCGCGATTCTTCAGGTGCTGCGGGAAATTCTTCTGGATGTCCATCATCTACCGCTTTCTTTGTGGTGGCAAAGAAACTTCATTTATGAGGACTATGGTTAAGTGCTCCTCAGATCTCTGCAACAACAATGGCAACCAAGATTACAGCATGTTTCCTTGGATCAGGGAGGCTCCAAAATCATAATTGCAGCTGTTGGCGTAGTCCTGCTACACATCCTGCGGTGCCCTGCTATGCCATGAACTACTACAAACTACTGTTTCTAGTCACTATTATTGCCACTATTCATTTCAACCCCAACCGGCCCCGTCAGACACCGCCTACCAAGAGCCTGGGTCTGTCCAAGGTTTCTTCTTACTCTACCTGTAAAGTGTCTCGAGTTCACTCTTATGAATTGATGCTATAAATAAAACTGAATTGAATTGCAGGGTAAATCCAGACAGCTAGCTAGACTATCTGTCCAATCTGAGTTTTCTGTTGCACGACTAAAACAATCTTAGAACGTACACATGTTCCTTCCCGAGGCTGTTTTGCAGAGGCACCGTTGCTTCGTCCGGCACTCAGCGCCGCCCGAGAAAATTGTGATTGGTTTAAAGAAATACCAATAAACCAGAGCATGTTTTTCTCCCCTCCCGGAATGCTGTGTGGACTAGCCAGACCCTCCTCCACAGTGCTGTGCAGGAAGGTCTGGCAATGCGAGACTAGGTTTGGAGTGCAACAGCAGAGGAGATTCCAGGGAATTAGGGTCACGCAGAAGCACGCTGACCAATCAGAGCTGACTGGGCTTTCTTCGGGAGGGGGGGGGGCTTAAAGAGACAGACTGAGGGTGACTACCGCTGCAGCAGCCATGGGCAGTATGAGGAAAATTAAGTGTTTTGTTGAAAATTAAAGAATGTAAACATATTCTAATAGAATCACAAACTACAAGTATGGATCAGAACACAGTTTATAATAGGTGTCCTTTACGCTGTCCGTCCTGAGTCCAACAACGTTAGAGAAGTGCAATGCAATGATAAATCAGTGGAGTAACGTTTCCATGTCAGTCTTAGCACAAACTGACACATTAAAATGCAGATACCTTTTGCTCAGTCTCCAGGAAGCGGGCCAGGTCGTCTGTGTCGAGGTGGTCTTTGTGGTTGCTGTAGGTGAGCATGAGGAGATACAGATCCCGACGGGTCGACATCATCTTGTAGAAGGAGCAGAACTCCTCAAAGTCCAACGTCCCCTGGTTATCATCTGTGTCCGCCTCCTACACACCGGGTACAAGGAACACAGTTGCTTAGTTTTTCCCAGAGACAAGTCAACTTAAATGTCAATTCTGCAATATGTGCCAGACATGCAGAGTTTCTCTCCGACCCACGGCGCAATAAGGACACGTTCAACAAGAATAATATCCGTATAAAAAGATAAGAAATATATACAAATAAAGATTAAAACTATAAGTTATGTGTAAAATATAAAAAGATAAGTAATCTGTACAAATAACATAAAGAAAGATTATAGACAATGACAAAGTACAATGTAGTATTTCATTGTAAATAGTGCAAATGTTTGGCTAAATCAAACAGTACAGAAAACTAAAGACATTAAAAGACTAAAAGAAAGAGTTCCCGAGTGTCTTCTTTTTCAAAATCCCCTAAAACCCCTACTGACTAGAACCCGACTGATAAAGGATTTTTAAGGCCGATACTGATACAAATATTTAGTTATTTAAAAATCTGATATGCCGATATATACTTAACAAAACATAAACAGATTTCCCTAACTTTGTAGTTATTTATAAGTTCTCACTAAAACAATATGATAATAAATTTGTTTTATTGAACAGTACTAAGGAACATCAAAATATATTAAAGTTCTGATAAACAAAATAAATAAAAATACAAACTTAAGATATAAAACTTAAAGTCCTTTATAAAAAAAAAATAAAATAAAAAAAAAAAATCAGTGTTGCCAACAGGGACGTTGTAGATCGTCCTCTGGTGGACAGACTATGCAACACCATCACTAACAGGGACGTTGTAGAGCGTCCTCTGGTGGACAGACTATGCAACACCATCACTAATAGGGACATTGTAGAGCGTCCTCTGGTGGACAGACTATGCAACGCCATCACTAACAGGGACGTTGTAGAGCGTCCTCTGGTGGACAGACTATGCAACGCCATCACTAACAGGGACGTTGTAGAGCGTCCTCTGGTGGACAGACTATGCAACGCCATCACTAACGGGGACGTTGTAGAGCGTCCTCTGGTGGACAGACTATGCAACGCCATCACTAACGGGACGTTGTAGAGCGTCCTCTGGTGGACAGACTATGCAACGCCATCACTAACGGGACGTTGTAGAGCGTCCTCTGGTGGACAGACTATGCAACGCCATCACTAACGGGACGTTGTAGAGCGTCCTCTGGTGGACAGACTATGCAACGCCATCACTAACGGGACGTTGTAGAGCGTCCTCTGGTGGACAGACTATGCAACGCCATCACTAACGGGATGTTGTAGAGCGTCCTCTGGTGGACAGACTATGCAACGCCATCACTAACGGGACGTTGTAGAGCGTCCTCTGGTGGACAGACTATGCAACGCCATCACTAACAGGGACGTTGTAGAGCGTCCTCTGGTGGACAGACTATGCAACGCCATCACTAACGGGACGTTGTAGAGCGTCCTCTGGTGGACAGACTATGCAACGCCATCACTAACGGGACGTTGTAGAGCGTCCTCTGGTGGACAGACTATGCAACGCCATCACTAACGGGACGTTGTAGAGCGTCCTCTGGTGGACAGACTATGCAACGCCATCACTAACGGGACGTTGTAGAGCGTCCTCTGGTGGACAGACTATGCAACGCCATCACTAACGGGACGTTGTAGAGCGTCCTCTGGTGGACAGACTATGCAACGCCATCACTAACGGGACGTTGTAGAGCGTCCTCTGGTGGACAGACTATGCAACGCCATCACTAACGGGACGTTGTAGAGCGTCCTCTGGTGGACAGACTATGCAACGCCATCACTAACGGGACGTTGTAGAGCGTCCTCTGGTGGACAGACTATGCAACGCCATCACTAACAGGGACGTTGTAGAGCGTCCTCTGGTGGACAGACTATGCAACGCCATCACTAACAGGGACGTTGTAGAGCGTCCTCTGGTGGACAGACTATGCAACGCCATCACTAACAGGGACGTTGTAGAGCGTCCTCTGGTGGACAGACTATGCAACGCCATCACTAACAGGGACGTTGTAGAGCGTCCTCTGGTGGACAGACTATGCAACGCCATCACTAACAGGGACGTTGTAGAGCGTCCTCTGGTGGACAGACTATGCAACGCCAACACTCATAACGATTCAATGTTAATTAATTATCATGTTTGTGTACGTTCTTCCCCAACTGTTCTGCTCATATCACAATGATAGGTTTGAATGTCTAGTTGTAATGAGCTGAGACAGTCTACAAAACAAGAGCCCCGCAGGGGGGGACACACCATGACCCGTGTAATCCTTGCCTCTTTTTGACTGAAGCGGTATGCGACCGGCTTCATATGCCAAGCAGCACTGGAGGAAGCCACTCAATGGAGGGCGATGACGTCTGTGCCAGTTGGAGCTTGGCCTCCGAGCAGCTTACAGTACTACACACACTGGGCTTAGAGAGCGATTCATAGATCGGACATGACTTTCTCCCTCCACAGCGAGTGAAAATGATTCTACAGGCTTTTTTTTATTTGACTGGACACTTGACATTTTAAAAAAGGAAGGAAATGTATCCCAGAGTTCGTGCTGCACTGGGTCCCCTGCTTGAAGATCTCCTCACCTTCCCACAGCCAAAGAATTTCATTTTTATAGGTTTATATGGAGAGATCTTGTGTAAATGTTAAATCCTAGAGGCTTTGACACTGGGTAAAGAATAAAATGAATGTACCAGGGACTAATGTGGGACTTGAAATTGAGTGATGGCCTGGGATGACTGCATGAAAGTAAAATGGAAGTGAAAACACTGAATTTCATAAAGACATGGATGAACAAACCACATTGAATATGGATTTGTCACACCCTGACGATGCACTTGATAAGGTAAGATCCAGCGGATTGGATCAGTACATGTCTACAAAGGAATCCACAGCTTTACTATCAATGAACTGCAATATAAATTCCCCAACTGAGCGCTAACTCGAGGAGCCATGAAGTAGCAACAATGAGAGCAAGGACACTGCGTGGCATTTAAGCGTGGCCTATGGTCGCTGTGGTGTTCCTAACACGAGCTGCGCAGGCTGTAATAGGACGTCACAATGGGTGGGGTAAAACATCAGAGATTGCTTTGTCAAAGCTTAACCTTCGGTCTTCCCGTCGACCTGCAATTTTGTGTTTTTTTCTACACTTCTCAACATTTTTGTATATTGTTTTGTCACTTTTATTATGTTTTTGTGTTTTTTTTAACATCTTTTTTTGTCACAATGTTTTTTCCCCTCACATTTTTCCAATTTTTGTTTTGTTACTTTTCTTTAACAAATTTTTTCCTATGTTTTTGAAGCTTTTTCCAACATTTGTAAATGTTTTCAAAATTTTTTGGTCATACTTCTGATACAGAATTCTTTTGTAAACAGGACCCGAGGACAACAGGAGGGTTAAAACCCGCCCTAGATAGAAGAAGTGTTCGTCACCCCAAGAGGCTGACAGTCATTTCCATTCGGAGAGAAATGGCAGTAATGCTAATAATTACATAAGTGTAATGTTTGGCTACACGTTGTTAATCATGGATAGGTTTACAACTGTTGCCAGGCAGTCTGCTTTTCCTTGATTATTCACATATTATTTTGTTTGTATGCCCCCTGTATTTTCGGAAAAAACTGCAATGTGCCGAGTGTTGAGCATAAATGTCTCTGTGCATGCTCGTAGTGCACGTCCATCCACGGAGGCCCACGCCACGAGTATAACCGAGGCTTTAGCTAGCGGCACACAGACCGAAGACATAAGTACCCTCCACTAATCGGGCAAAAGTGTTGGTGTCATTATTCTGAATACTCAAGTCAAACTTTGTCCGCTAACACATTCAGTCTCCCAACTGTCACCACCATGTTCTCTGCCTGACGCCGCACATACACAGGAAGCCAAATGACTCAGAGACACAACACAAACACTTTGTATCACCCGACTCGGCTGTTGGTTTTGCATACATGTCACTTCAAATACACCAAGTTGTGACTGAGTGACAGGCACAGATGCATACTGTACAGACAGTATTACTCAGAGCTATTAGAGAGAGAGAGAGAGAGAGAGAGAGAGAGAGAGAGAGAGAGAGAGAGAGAGAGAGAGAGAGAGAGAGAGAGAGAGAGAGAGAGAGAGAGAGAGAGAGAGAGAGAGAGAGAGCAGTCAACATTGTGTTGTGGCAAGGCTGCAGTGATACGGATTAATTTTGCTATTATATATGATTTGATGTCAACTATTAAAGAATTAAAATACACCAAAAAAGGTGGCAAGAAAAAACATTAAAAATATATTATACCCTGCTTCAACAAAAATCTCTGGGAATTAATGAAAAAAAGGGATGCTTCTTTGAAAATGTTTTTTAAAAAATCTAACGTAAGTAGCGATTAGGGCCGATGGACGATATCGGTACTGGACTGAAAGCTGCAAGAGTTAGGTTTTTGTTTATTGAATGCGTTGTTCAGTGCAAATATAATTGAGAATGTAGTTTAATCTCAGGAATGATGGTGTGCTAGGTTATTACTGTCGTTCTGTTAAAGGCAAACGTTCCACTGTACTGTCGTTACGCAGATCACGGTCATCTGATTGACTTTAAGGCACCGTAGTTAAGTAAAAGTAGGTCAAGTTGTAATTTACTGCCCCCAACAGCGGCAGCATATAATACTATTTATTTACAGAGGGCATTTAAATGTATATCTGATCGTTTCTATGTTAACCGTTAGCCCATAGTAGTGGAAAAAAAAATTCTACTAGTCCGCCCCAGACAATGATATCATCGTCCATCGTTTTACTGTAAACATTTCAGTCAAGCCAATTTAGGGGACATCACCCAACCCTAGTACTGATCATCTGATTTTTTTTAAAGTTTAAGAAAGTTTAAGAAATAAAGTCACAACAACTTAGAAAGGCTAGAGCAAGTTTCTGATAATGTTATTAGTGAGGAAAAAGGACTACAAAGTTGGAAGAGCATTGACAATATACTTGGAAGGGAAAAATCAGCAAATAGACATTTAAAACTTATGGTGGATGGCTGTATCCAGGGTGATGACCAAATTACTGGGGGGTGTTTTTAATGAGCATTTCATAAATTCAGTATGACAATGGAGTCAAATTTTTCCAAAAACTCAACTCACACAAGCTTTAACCTGTGATGATTCTTTCAAGTTTATCCTAATCAACACAGAGAAAGTGGAAAAAGGTAATCTCACTTTTATCTAATAACAAAGCTAAAGACATTTATGGTTGTGATACAGCTTTTTAAAAACACAAAACATCTATTATGATACCTTTAGCCATGATGATAAACAAGTCTTTTAATGAAAACATCATTCCCAGTGTGCTTAAGCCTGCCATTGTCACCCTTGTGCATACATCTGGGGATACTCAAGTGGTCTCCAACTACTGACCCATCAGTATTCTCCCAGCTGCATCAAAGGTTATTGAAACGGTTGTGGCAGAAAAACTAAAATCACATCTGGACTCTTTATTTACATCCAATGCAATTTAGTTTCAGAAAATAACTTTCCACTGAAACTGCAAGCTGCTACTTCCTTGAGGAAATTAAAATGCTAATATCAACAAGGAGTGGAGGGAGCAGTCTTCTTAGATGTACGCAAAGCCTTTGATAGAGTTAATCATGAGGTACTGATGTACAAACTTGCCAAATATGACATCTCCACAAATGTCCAAAAAATTGGATAAAATCCTACTTAAGAAATCAAAAACAAATGTGTGCAAGTAAATGTCACATTGTCTACATCTCTTGCTTCTACTCTGGGAGTTCCACAGGGATCAATTCTAGGGCCACTCCTCTTTTTTTCTTATATATTAATGACCTGCCTTCTGTCTGCAAGGGTAAACATATTGTTATGTATGCTGATGACACCATTTTATATACCCATGGGAGAAGCGCAACAGACATGGCCAAGAAATTATCAAGTGTCATGAGCAAGGTTAGTGACTGGTTACATGACTCATGCCTTACATTAAATGTTGAAAAACTGTAACAATGTTCTTTACAAACGGGTCTAAACTCTGAAATTGTAGTAAGTGACCAATATATAAAACATGTAGAGACTTTTAAATATCGGGGGGTAACTCTAGATTCAACACTCATGTGTTCAATTAACTTAAATGTAATGTAACTTAAAATATAACTTATAATAACTAATTTAATGAAACTCACCACTGACGCATGTAAAACAGTCATACAACCTTTACAATCGTTTTATAAAAACTGACTCAAGATTCATGACAAAAAACACGTAATTATCATCGGTCATATACTTGTCAAATATGATCTACTTAGTCTTTACGCTGTCATTTAATAAAACACTCAAATGTCTTTCCTACATAAAATCACACAGTGCTACTGCTCTCCCTCTGAAAAGGTTTTTAACACTCATGCTCCGAAATAAAAGTGCAAACTACTGGAAGCATTACAAGGGGGGAGTGTAGCATCACACTACATTGATTCTATAAGATACTGTATACGAGTGTGTTTGTGTGTGTGTATGAATGAGTGTCTAGAGTTGCATTGTACTCTAATGTGTCTAAGGTGATGCTTCTGTTAGAGTGTGTGTGCTGGGAAGAGAGCGAGTAAGGGGGTTGCTGGCGCCCCTGTTTTTGCTAAACTGCTTGTTTTTAATTACCATGGACACCACGTCATCTATAGTCCTGTTACATTTCTTTTTAAAATTGTATCTGCCCAGGGACTACAGGTGGAACTTAGCAAGTGTTACTAGAACCAGGCCCAAGACATATTTCCTCTTGTATTACAACTTTAATATTTATCCCTGTTTCAAATAACTCTATTTCCATTCCACAGATAAGAATCAGTGGTGACCAACACTGATAAGCACATGGAAACACATCAACAGTTAACCTGTATCTTTATTCATACTTTGAAGTGAAGAAGTTCTTTTCAGAACAACATCCTCATATTCAGGACACATTTTAGCCCCAGGAGGATAACAAAGTAGCGGAAGCACAGCTGCAGCATGGATTCTTTCTTTATTGGACAGAAAACATCAATCTAGCCTTATTCACGCTTATTCATTATGCATGAACCCAGCCACTTAAGTTGTTAGCAGACGTGTGCCCTGTGTTACAGCTCGACAGCTAATATAGATTAATTCATCAGTTAGAAGTGCAGCTTCCCCTTGCTACAAAGCTTTTTCTCCACATCTGTTCTCAACTTTGATAAATCATTGAGCAAAGAAAAGCCTACTTTTTTGCTGTCCAGCAATCACATCCAATCAATGGATGCACACCAACAACACACCACACAACATAAAACAAGGAAAGGTCAGGAGCCTAATACTCCTCTGGTTGAATCATGTACTTTACATGTGGTTAAAACTAGCTATAATGTAGTCAAAAGACAGTTCACATAACTTTGGGAGAGTGTGATGGCCACAGCAATGGCCACACAACCAGCGTAGAAGTGGTAACTTCATGCACTTATATTTTTCCCTTCGGTTTAGTTGATATGCTTTTGTTTAGACATCTTCATTTGTTACAACCATTTATTCAGTTACAAATAACTTACAGGACACTTGTTTAATTTCACGTGCATCATACTTTATTTGATTTATACAAAGGTATGATTTAGCAAGTGCACATTATTAGTTACGTTTGGATGGTCCTACTGTTAATCAGGTTTTCTTTTGAGCTTACCAGTAGGAGTCCACGCCCGGGAGGGTTCCAGGTCTGCTGGCTTAAAAGAGATGGCGCCCGGAGAAGGAGCAGCCTTTATAGGGGAAGTGGCCTAATTGGACACTACCAGTGCTTGATATGTCCGGGGGGGGTAGCTGTATTCTCGCTGAAGGTATTCTGGAGTTTAGATTTTATATAGAGTAACTTTGGTGGAGCTAAGATAAGCAAAAGTATATTTTAGTAGGAATACATTTTTGTAGGTTTGGCATTATTTGTTTCTGAAGTTAGTTTGTAGTTATTGTTTGTCTCCCCCTGTGTGTTTAAATTGGTTTAATCCGCCAATATATAAGTCCCCTTTGTTTCTTTGTTAGTAGGTCAGTCGTATTTTTGAGTTTCTTATGTTCACAGCCTTAGTTATGTCTGTTTATTTGACCTCTTTTAAGGGCCTGAAACTTTATCTTTATTTTGTAATTATTTTTGGAAATAAAAACCCTTACTTTTTGAGATTTCCTTTGTGACTCCTCATGCTTAACTGCTTGGTCCCTCACAGAGAGAACTATGCTAATATCCAATCACCATCTTAACTTATTGTTACTGAGCCACAAAAGGCATTTATTCTCGTAGCTCTGTCTTTTAGCTCTATTAGGATGTCATTGTATCCAAATATAATGGAAGCTAAACAGGTTCAACCAAAGAAAAACTTGGTCGATAAAAATGAATGAAATGGAGATAGGTGAAAAACCGAGCCCTGGGTATCCTGCTCTGCCTTTGACAAAATGAAAGCTTAGATGGGCCGATCTGGAATCTTGCCCTTTATGAGGTCATAGGGGGCCAGGTTACCTCCCCTTTCTCTGCTTTGCCCGCCTAGAGAAGTTGGCCCACCCATGAGAGAGAGACATCATGGCTTTCAAAGGAGCAAAGTAGCAGTTGGTCATGGTCACACCCCCAAACTCCACCTCCACCTCCCCCCCCTCCCCTCAAAAGCTACAGACTCAGAAATAGCACATATTTAGGAAAGCTCATTGTGGGACTGGCTCTAGTGGCTATAATTCTGCACCAAGGCTGAATTTTGGGAAAGAGACTTCAGATACAGTATTAGGGGACCACTAAGGGCTATATAAAAGAGACTTCAGATACAGTATTAGGGGACCACTAAGGTCTATATAAAAGAGACTTCAGATACAGTATTAGGGGACCACTAAGGTCTATACAAAAGAGACTTCAGATACAGTATTAGGGGACCACTAAGGTAAAAGCATCCAAAGAGCACCATGTCACGGGACCATTAAAATGCAGAAAGGTTAAAGGTCAGTAACAGCTGAGACGTTCAGTATTTCCACTCTGCTTGTGTTTCTAACTTCCTCCTGTTCCTGGATCGTAAAATCCGTTTAATGCACCCATTGAGGATAAAAACAACTTCTGATAATTTGGACTAAATTACATCCAAGAAAATAACAGCAATGTCAAAGTGAGTGCGGGCAATTCCATCAGGTTGCTTATTTCTCCCTGCAGGTTTATTATGTTCATCCTTGAGCAGCGGTTGTCTGCTGACTGACTCACGTTGGATGCTTTTATTCAGTTTTGGTGAAAACAAACTGATTATCGTTCCAGTTGACTCGTATTTCTCTCATTTCCTTTCTTCGGCCTAAATAACATTGCATAACTGGTTGTGTTATGTTACTCATAGACTGAGATATGGAAACATTCTCTCAGTTGGATCTGTTGTTAATCTATGGGTATCTGTAAGGATGAATATATGCTCCACCTTACATTGTTTTTATTCTATTTTCTTTCTTCCTATCTCATTTGTTTGTGATGTATATGATTTGGCTGCTGTGACACTGGATCAATAAACTACATGTCTGTCTGAGTTTGTGGTGTTGTTGATTTGCACCGTGTTGTGCTGGTATTTTGTCTACCCTCATGACGTAAATGCCTTGAAGAAAGAGAAAAGTATTGGAAACATCTGTCAGTATGAGCAAACTCTGCATTTTACAGGACTAAGGAGTAAAGTATCCTCATTAATGTGAAAACATTTGTGGCAATTTGCTCTGAAATGTGTTTAGATTATCTTTGGTACTGGCGTATGCTGATTAGTTTACATCTTTAAACCGGTAAAGAGGTCCAGTCCACAGGTTTCTCCCTCTCTACTACGATGGTTCAGCCAAATAAAACTGGCCAGAGATTGTCAACAAACAAATCTACAGGGATGGCGCATACAAGGCCAGATTGGTCCCTGGTGTGTTTACCCTGAATTACACAAGAGGCCATCTGTGTCCCAGCAGCACCATATGGGTGACCGATAACAGGCCGCTGGACTTAGGGATGGGCAATCTGCTCTGCTGGAGGACGGCTAAGACAACACGCTTAACACGGTCCCATGTTAATCCCTCCACTGTGGAAGAGTTAGTGGCTGAGCCGTGTGCTTGGCAACATCTGCAGCAGTAGCAATCAGTCAGGTGTCTATACTGGAACTAACCCTACCCTACCACAAAAGGCAGATTCAAGTTCTTTGCCAGCTGTTCATACAGTGGGGAGAAGTATTTGATACACTGCTGATTTAGCAGGTTTTCCTACTTACAAAAGCATGTAGAGGTTTGTAATTTTAATCATAGGTAAACTGTGAGAGACAGAATCTAAAACAAAAATCCAGAAACATCACATTGTATGATTTTTAAATACTTCATTAGCATTTAATTGCATGACATAAGTATTTTGATACATCAGAAAACCATAAAGAAACCTCTGCATGCAATTCCAGAGATCATACGCTTCCTGTAATTCTTGACCAGGTTTGCACACACTGCAGCAGGGATTTTGGCCCACTCCTCCATACAGACTTTCTGCAGATCCATCAGGTTTCGGGGCTGTCGCTGGGCAATACGGACTTTCAGCTCCCTCCAAAGATTTTTCTATTGGGTTGAGGTCTAGAGACTGGTTAGGCCACTCCAGGACCTTGAGATGCTTCTTACGAAGCCACTCCTTAGTTGCCCTGGCTGTGTGTTTCAGGTCGTTGTCATGCTGAAAGACACAGCCACGACCCATTTTCAATGCTCTTACTGAGGGAAAGAGGTTGTTGGCCAAGATCTTGCAATACATGGCCCCATCCATCCTCCCCTCACTACAATGCAGTCGTCCTGTCCCCTTAGGAGAAAAGCATCCCCAAAGAATGATGTTCACACCTCCCATGCTTCACAACTGGGATGGTGTTCTTTGGGTTGTACTCATCCTTTGTCTTCCTCCAAACACGGCGAGTGGCGTTTAGACCAAAAAGCTCTATTTTGTCTCATCAGACCACATGACCTCCAATTCCTCCTCTGGTTCATCCAGATGGTCATTGGCAAACTCCAGACGGGCCTGGACATTCGCTGGCTTGAGCAGGAGGACCTTGCATGCGCTGCAGGATTTTACTCTATGGCGTAGTGTGTTACTAATGGTTGTCTTTGAGACTGTGGTCCCAGCTCTCTTCAGGTCATTGACCAGGTCCTGCCGTGTAGTTTCGATCCCTCAACTTCCTCATGATCACTGATGCCCCACGAGGTGAGATCTTGCATGGAGCCCCAGACTGAGGGAGATTGACCATCATTGTGAACTTCTTCCATTTTCTAATAATTGCGCTAACAGTTGTTGCCTTCTCACCAAGTTGCTTGCCTATTGTCCCAGCCTTGTGCAGGTCTACAATTTTATCCCTGATGTCCTTCCACAGCTCTCTGGTCTTGGCCATTATGAAGAGGTAGGAGTCTGTTTGATTGAGTGTATGGACAGGTGTCTTTTATACAGGTAACGAGTTCAAACAGGTGCAGTTAATACGGGTGATGAGTGGAGAACAGGAGGGCTTCCTAAAGAAAAATTAACAGGTTTGTGAAAGCCGAATCCTTACTGGTTGGTAGGTGATCAAATACTTATGTCATGCAATAAAATGCAAATGAATTATTCATAAATCATACAATGTGATTTTCTGGATTGTTGTTTTAGATTCCGTCTCTCACAGGTAAAGTGTACCTATGATAAAAATTACAGACCTCTACATGCTTTGTAAATAGGAAAACCTGCAAAACATTTTTACAATTTACCATTTCCTATTAATGTAAGAACTTTTAATGTTAAGACAACCTTCACATCTGTGAAGCATAGTGATTTTAATGAACATTTTAATATACAAAAACTAAATCAACGTTTTCCCATGTCGCTCTAAAGATCCCACACGTACTTGCAGATACGAAGCAGACCTGTAGCTCAGTCAGTAGGGAAGTTGGTTCAAGTCCCCATACGGACCACAGTATGGTGGTGGACTGGTAGCTGGAGAGGTGCCAGTTCACCTCCTGGGCACTGCCAAGGTGCTCTTGAGCAAGGCACCAAAGCCCCAACTGCTTGGGGCGCCTTTCCATGGGCAGCCCCCTCACTCTGACATCTCTCCATTTTCGTGCATGTACAAGTACTATAGGTAGTACAAGTGTGTGTAATTTGGGCCTGTGTGTAATGTGTGTAATAACAGTGAAAACATTGTAATTTCATTGCCATATTTCAGACACATACTCGAATGGACAGCCCACGCAAGATTTTTGCTTGATTTCCTCCATTACTGACCATTAGCGTGCCATGGCAATGCAACGCATCAGTTTGTCTTCCTACTCGGCCTTATGCATTTAATTGGAACAAATGAAACCCATGGATGCAGACGACTGACACAGGCAGAGAGACAGACTGTTGGTATCTGTTGGGTTTTGGGGTAGCAGAACTCAAAACTTACGAGCCAAAACCGCAGACCGAACGACTCTGACTGGCATCTGTGGATATATATGAATAAAACTGACTTGACCTATTTCATAGCTGACAAATGTCACAAGCTGCCATTCAACGTAGCATGACCTTTGTAGAAATGTTTCCGCAGACTCTTTCCCCAGAGTTTCATCTATAAGAACTTTGTCTTCCGAGTGTAGAAAATAGAGACAGGATCGCTGCAACAACCATCACTTTGGGTAGAAAACTGGCCGTTGCTTTGAGTTTGGGAGATATGTGAAATCAGGCAAACGTGTGTTTACGTGTGTTGTCATCACATGTGTTTCTTTACCGAACTTCAATTGACAAGTGGATGGAAAGTTAGCTAGTGTTTAGATTTGCTTCAGCAACAACTGAAGAAATTGCGACTGTACTAAAAAAAGAGGATAAATAATAATGATTTAATAATTACTAGATGCTACAGTGCAGCAAATTCTCTTTTTTGCCGGATCTTTTACCGTTGACTACCACCTCTGAGGCCCGTGACGCGGCTCTGCCATTGTTTGCGTACCTTGAACATCTGTTTGACCTTCTGTCGGGGCAGGTTGACGTTGAGTTTGTGCAGGAGCTGGAGCACCTCGCTGATGCTCAAGCTGCCGTCGCCGTTCTTATCGGCCTCGGTGAAGGTCTGCTTCAGCCACGTGATGACGCGGTGGGTTAAGGAAAGGCAGCAGGAAGGACATTTCAGGACATTTCCTTGTTCGTATTGATGCAGCTTTTGGTGAAGAATCGTTGCTCTTTGCTCGGTTTTATCTTGTCTCATCCTGTTCTGCTGTTGTTTCGTCGCTAATCTTTTTGCTTCTGTGGTGCGTTTCTGCTTGTGTTCGCTTTCTTTCTTGTTTTAAATGTATTTCTAAAAAGCCTTTTTTAACATTAAAGACAGGGGACCAAAGATGGCATAATAGTTTTTTTTTGGCTAATTCTGGCATTTTTAACCCATGTGTTCTCATGCCTTTTATTAGTTTGCACTGTCCACTTCTTAAAAAAACTGAATCAAAGAGTCTATATCCAGAGATTAACGAGCTCGGCCGGTTATGCTTTCAAATTAAACTCAACCTCTCCATAGATTTCAGCCCTGTATAAGGTTGATCATGAAACTCTAGATTATATATCAGACGTTCTTCACTGGTAGTCGCACCCTCAATTAGGATTGGGCATCGAGAATCTATTCCATCAAAAGTTGGTTTTATTATTAGAATCATTTGGGAAATTTGGTTTTGAATCCGATCATCAATTCTATATTATACAACAACACGATCCAACCAGACAATCTGATTGGTCCACTAGACATTTAGAACGTGCTCAAATCAGCATGACAGCAAACCCAGAGCCTTTTGAGCAAATCTGGCGCATCACCCCCCCCCCCATTTGGTGCATTTGAACAGGGAGTGGTGGATTTTTGTAAATCGCACTACAGTCTGTAGGTAGTGCCAAAGGAGCCAGATTTTATTTTATTTTTTAATTACCTGCTTTATGTATTTCTACTCGAGCATAGGGTCAGTTTCAATATGACAGAAAGTTACTTTTCTAAGTCTTACCTACTGCACCTTTAAAATATCACATTTCCACGAAAAATAATTCCAGAGTTGAATTAATAAACTGTTTAAAAGCATTTGTATTGATGTAAGTGATGCAGGAACCACAGTGGAACACAAAAGCTCTCCAACTAGTATATAAAGTGACTCATCGGATTCAACAGCTGTGCTGGTAACGGTGCTATTTAGAAAACAGCTGCTAAATGTGACTTTCACGGACGTACAGGAGCTATATCTTTTTTTTTCCCCCGAAGATAGACATGCAGAACAAGATTGAGCTAGCAAATCAGTTTTTGTGTTTATATGTGCGCTAGTTATATTAACACGCGCAAGTTTTGGTTTCTGGAGCGGCCACCATACTTCCAGGCGCTTGTTGCGTTGCAGCCACGGAGCACAGTAAGCGGCGCTCTGAAGTGTGGCTCTTATTTTACATTAAAAAAGCCCGGTAAAAACGTAACACCATTGAATTAAAAATACATTTTTCCTCTTATCCTTTTATCTGCGAAATACGCATATGACCCGTTTCTACTCCAGCCCTCAAAGAATCGGAACAGAGAACCGATAAGAACGGTAACCCAAAGGACGAATCAGAATCAGAACCGTTCAAATCAAAACGATGCCCAACCGTTTGCTGCCCCCCGCTGTATAAGTGAAGGATATTGGTCTCGGGTGCGCTGCCTCTTGGCCAGGCTGTCCTCATCGCTGATGCCCGCCATCAGATATTTGAGGCCTGTGATCCAGGTCCGTGCCTCCTCTCCAGTGCCGGACACAAGGTCCAGGGACTCCATGTGCTCGCCGTAGTAGAGGCTGAAGCAGCAGTTGGGGTCAAAGCAGCCCTCCGCGTAGCGTTGGAAGATCTCGGACTGCTTCCCCTCGCACACCTCCCGGAGGGAGTCGATGGAGACTGTTGAGGAAACAGGAAGTCAGCTAGTCAGTGCGGGAATGGAACAAAATATTTAGTACTGTACAAGTTAGTGGTACTTTGACTTTACGTGATTATTTCAATGTTTTTCTTTCCTTTAATGAACTATATTTTGGTGGGAAATATTGAACTTTTTTACTGCACTAGATTTATCTGACAGCTTCATTTACTCAAAAACAAAACCTTCTGTTATGAAATATGCTGTTTCAGATTCAATTACTAAACAGTATGCTGTATATTAAATCAGCTGCACCTAGACCTGCCACAACAGTACAACACTGCGTAAGCCAATAATATAACTTTCTGACAGGAGAGCCACTTAATCAGTACTTTTACTTTTGATACTTTAAGTACATTTTTGTTTTTTTACTTTCAAAGTAAAAGCTGCCTGATCCACAGTGAAAGAGAGAGCTGCACTGCTCAGAATTGCCTTCTAGCGCCGCGCTCAGAGTTCAAATTATTCAAACTTGCCGCTGACCTTTGACCACAATGAAGAGGTCAAATGTCAACGGCAGCGCTTTGCCTCTCGGCTCTGCGCCCTACCACATCATGTGTAGGTGGCGTTAGTTATAATAGGAGGTGTTGCTGCCTTTGCTTTAGCAAAATTTCTCAATACTACTTCCACTGGTGGATTAAGAAGACCTCCAGGTTTCAAGCCTTGTGGACTTTCAAAAGCAGATAGAAAATTAAACCTGTTAAAAAAAACCAAAAAAAACAATGCTCAGTTTATTAACAGCACATATCCCGCTGTAGTCTTTAGCATTTTACTGTTTTTTTGACAATTTCCACAATTGTTGTGAGCATGGGGACAGTTTAATGAAAATCCTTTCATTCTATTTCAGGCTTTATGATACTGAGGATTAAAAATAGTCACCTCAACGTGCATTGCCCAGAGAGCTTTGTTTATTGAGATGCAACATTTATGAGATGATAATGACATCCGCTTTGAGTCACTCATTACACGGATCAGTACGTCTGTTTCTTGCAGTTTTTGGAAATTTTACGGCCCAGGTTCATTCCCCCAAAAAACTATCCATATATACCCAGAGGAGCTAACCATAACACAAACCTATCTCTGTCTCTCTAACATTATTGACATACACACTCATTCATAATGCAGTGACAAGGTGACACACACACACGTGAAGAACTAGTGGTTTTGTGACAGTTGTATATTGGATGTCAAAGATGCCATCAACATTTTCCTCGACATGCTGCTGCTGTGCTGTGTGTGAGCTCCCATGTGGCTGTCAGTGTTCTCCACAAACCCTGCCGCTGCTGATACATGTACACACGCTTCTCCTGACTGCGGCACTTTTATACATAATGCAAGAGTATACACCCGGTATCTGGTAGATAGGGATAACAACAACTAATACTACCGTCTAAATATTTGATGAGCTGCTGGCGGCAGTACTTGAGGACAATGTCTGTTGGTCAGTCTTCAGAGACCTTGAGTAAAGTACATTTACACAAATACAGATGACATGGCCTCAGTGTTCTCAAGGGATGCTAGAGCTCTTTTTCGGCACTGAGTATTTAAAGTTCATTTTGCTAATGTTACTTTTCATTAAGCAACATTTTGAATGCAGGACTTTTACTTGTAAGATATTTTATAGGTATTACAAGGATCTCTGTGAACCATCATCTTATTGTGGTGGAGCATTATGAACCTGAGGGCTGTGTTGTCTGGGGTTTTGTGTGCCTGTTAGGGTCTCCCATGGCAAAGTGGTCTCAGGTCTGTGTTAGTCATGGATTGGCTATAACAAACACCATGTTCGAACATAGGGATGCTCATGAGTGTACGTGGTACCAGAACACCCTAGGCCGAAGGTCAATGATCTATTTTATAATCATTTCATCTGATCTGAGGCCGTATGTTTTGGACACTCCGGTGAAGAGAGGGGAGATGTGAACCGATCACCATCTGGTGGTGAGTTGGGTCAGGGGGTAGACTCTAGACAGACCTGGTAAGCCCAAAAGGGTAGTGCGGTATATATATTGAATTCCAGAGACGGGGAGCAGAGCGGCTGCATGGTGGTGGGATGGGCAGAGGGGACAGACATGCCATGTGGCGCGCCCAATCTATTTTTTGGGCCAGAAAGGACAAATGTGATGCCAGACACAAAGGACTCCCGCTCAGCGTAGGAGCAGAGCAGAAGCCTGCAGTGCTTCCTGTCTGTCAGTCTGTCCCAATGGGCGCTCTGTGATAAGCCTCTAAAAGGTCGGAGAACATCAGACACCGTGCCAGGGAATATGCTGCAAGATAAGGCTGCAGTGTATTCGTCTCTGGTGACTGAGCCCTGTCAAGGTATCAAATGACAAACACAGGGCGAGGCTGTGTTAGTTGGGATGTGACCAAAAGCTGGGAACGTGCATTTGTATAGCGAAACGAAGGCCTGACTTTGTCAATCTTGACCAAATGTCCACAAGTGGAGAGGCTAGATAAGAAAACGTGTCATTACAACTGGAATTTCAGATTATCAGACAGTGGAGGGTGGACTAAGAGGAATAAAGTAATGCTGTGTGAGAACAGCCCTCGCTCTCGTATGTGAAAGTAGCTTACATTACCTTTACGCAAAACTGATAGCGTTTCTCAAACGTTATGAGCCGAAGAAAGATTGGATTGTAGCGTTTGTGTTCACGTTTTCCTCATTCAATCGTAAAAGCTTTAAGATCCAGGATAAATTCAGGGATTTAGTTTCCAATGTCTTTAGAGAAAGCCCCAAACCTCCTGTCATTTCCATTTAGAGGCAAGTGTGTGTAAGACACTGTTTGGGCAGATTAAAGCTGATGAATAATTAAGTCCACTTAAGAAGCTTATTAAATCCAGGGCTACAGAGGAGGAAGAGCAACAGGAAACTGAGCCCCCCATGTCCCCATGAAACGCCCAGCCATACTGGGTGCTGCTGCTAAGAAGTCCCTATGCCTTCTTTAATTCTAAAACACTGCAGGGGACGGTTTTGTTTGCTTGTTGCAGATAGTATGCAGGGGAAATGCATGCCCAGTTGTAAAAAACAAAAACACATTCAGCCCTGAGGGAATGTTTAGGAGCAAGAATTAAATGAGCCAACTGTTTACCACCTTCATGGCAACACTTATGGTGGTACAGGCTCCAGGTGATGCAAGACGTCTTTACCTTGTTTAATTTTTGTGAATAAATGATGGAAATATTCCCCTGTGACATTCTGAAACTGTAGTACGAGTGCAGACGAGTCATACAATCAGCAAACTGACAGTAAAATTAGCCTAAAATGTCTACTTTTTGCTAATAAAATCCCTGAGTGATACAAACTGAGGGTGGGGTGTTCGAAACCGCCCCCTATCACTGAAACAGTGCACTGTATAGTGTGTTCGCCATTTTGTAGTGGTGTTTTCGAATTCTCCGCAGTTAATTTCATTCACAAATAATCCACTATAACATACCCACAATGCACAGCTAATTTGAGTGTACATACAATGTACCCTACATTTTACTACCGAAACCCACAATGCAACGCGGCCGTGTTTTCCAGGAGGAGAAGATGCAGAAGTCACCGCAAAAACTGAAAAGGAAAAATGAAGCGGGCTGTTACTTCTCGAGTCGAGTGCAGATTTGAGTCGCACGCGTCACTTTGCAACAAGTAGCATATAAGATGCTAACGAGAGACTTCTGTAATTCTGTCAAACAGTAAAAATGGACCTACTTAACCAAGTTGGTTCACTGCTGTCTACAAGTTGACATCCAACACAACAAAGGCTGTCACTGGAATGGCGTTTGGAGCCAACGTGTACGTGTTGTTGGTAACTTGTCCACACCTCTTCTTTCGCGCGTAAGGGCAACACAATGTCAGCAGTCACATACGGGCACGAGGCTACATTGCGCATGCATTGAACCGGGCGCCGCACACACGCTCCGAACCCAGACAAGCGGACCGAACGGTTCGGATGTTTTTAGCATGAACTGTGCCACCCCTACCTCAGACCCACAAAAATGTGAAAAGTTGCACTACTTTGGACAGTCTTTGACTTTGAAGAAACAAACATTTCCCGGATTTAACAACGTTTCAGAATCCCACACACACAAAAGCAAAACCAGCTACTTTGAAATACAGGAGTGAGACACACTTGAAATGCTGTTCCCCTGCAAATGTAAGAAGGGAAAAAGACACTCACTCTTGGCCTTTTCATTCTTGCGCGACGGCCTCCAGCGGATGCAGGACTTGTGTTCGTCCAGATAGAAGAACCGCACCAGTCCCTTGGAGCCGCCGCGGAGCTTCACCATCTGGGTCCCCATCTGCATGGAAGTCATGCATTTCTCCACTGGAGACAGAAAGACAAAAAAAAAAAAATAAGGGTTGGAAAGTTGTCAAAAAGAGAAACCGCTGGAGTGTGCACTGCAACTGAGAATAAATGTGTGTGTGTGTGTGTGTGTGTGTGTGTGTGTGTGTGTGTGTGTGTGTGTGTGTGTGTGTGTGTGTGTGTGTGTGTGTGTGTGTGTGTGTCCACTAAATTCCCTCTGGGCTCTCACACTAAAACACACTTATTTACTTATACACTCACATGACCACAAAGCAAAGCAAATGCATTGGATGTGGCCGTCACTGCTGACAGGGTTTAGCTTGTCTCGTGGGAGGAAGAGAAAGAAGAGAAGATGGATGACAGCCGAGAGGCAATATCTCTACAAAAAGCCCTTTAATAAGATCTCTACTTCACACTGTAGACTATGGCAGAAAACACAAAATCAATAAAACCTCTTTAGATGCAAGGGTTTTCTACAGTAGCCCCATTTAACTGAATCATTGTATACCTTCGAGGAATTACCCAACACAGTAAAACTTTATAACTATTACTAATAAATGGTAAATGGGTAGTTAATTAAACTTAAGTTCATACTTATTTTACTGTTAACAAAAGATAAATGACAATAATGTCTACTAAGTATTACTAATGCTATAATTGGTTATTTTAAAAAAGTATTGTTGCAATGCTGTAATGATAGTAGATGGCTGATGGCTGTTGGGGGGGATGACTGTGGATGTGTACCCAGGCCGGGGCAGTAATGATAGTGGATGGCTGCTAGCTGG
Organism: Percina caprodes; assembly: GCA_013375575.1. Classification (NCBI taxonomy): domain Eukaryota; kingdom Metazoa; phylum Chordata; class Actinopteri; order Perciformes; family Percidae; genus Percina; species Percina caprodes. Next base: position 2,658,962 of record JABXJD010000031.1, read on the forward strand.
CTGGGGGCTGACTGCGGATGTGACTCCGGGACGGAGCTGTAATGATAGACGGCTGCTAGCTGGCTGGGGGCTGACTGTGGAAGTGTCCCCAGGACGGGGCTGTAATGATAGTGGATGGCTGGGGGCTGACTGAGGATGTGACCGCGGGACGGGGCTGGGATAGTGGATGGCTGCTAGCTGGCTGGGGGCTGACTGTGGATGTGTCCCCGGGCCAGGGCTGTAATGATAGTGGGTGGCTGCTAGCTGGCTGGGGGCTGACTGCGGATGTGACTCCGGGACGGAGCTGTAATGATAGACGGCTGCTAGCTGGCTGGGGGCTGACTGTGGAAGTGTCCCCAGGACGGGGCTGTAATGATAGTGGATGGCTGCTAGCTGGCTGGGGGCTGACTGTGGAAGTGTCCCCAGGACGGGGCTGTAATGATAGTGGATGGCTGCTAGCTGGCTGGGTGCTGACTGTGGAAGTGTCCCCAGGACGGGGCTGTAATGATAGTGGATGGCTGCTAGCTGGCTGGGGGCTGACTGTGGATGTGTCCCCGGGGCTGTTGTCTGCTCTCATCCCAACTGAAGCCTTGCAGCGCCGGGAGTCTGAGGCAGAAGACAGAGGTGTGCTAGCTAGCTAAATCACCATTAGATTAATTGTCTATCTATACGGTTAACGTTACTAATAAATTTGTGAGTTAACCCAGAGTTGTTAACAGTGGTCAAAACAATCATACTAAAAACAATCAAAATCTTATATTACCATTCATGCCATATTACGATATTCCAAATCTAAGAAGATATCTAATCTCATTTCACAAAATCGATATAATATCAATATATTGCCCAGCTTTAGGTTTAATCCAGCTACTAGCTAACGGTAACATAGCGTCCCATGCAGCGATGCCTTAAAAAAATTTGAGTCAGGCATTGAAAGTTTTGTTCTTATTCGGTCTCCTAACTAACGTTTACGTCGGAACCGTTGCCACACTGGCTCCGTGTTTCAGTACCCAACCCTACTTATGGTTAATACTTTGTAAAGCATTGTTTACAAATAACAACAGTAAAATAACAAAATTACCTATAAATTTACACTTGAATAATTAATGTTATTCTAAAGTGTTACCCAACAAACACCTACTGTAGAGAATAATGGACATGCCAAAACAGGGAATGGTGCCACTGTAAAATGCAGCCAAGCCTCGTTGAGTCCTTGCCATTATTTTGGGGGAGAATTTGACAGTTCCTCCACAGGAAGCTAATGGTGTGGACAGACACATGCCCCTAGGCTGCAGTTACACTCTATGTGGCCATAATATCAATTATCAAGTGTCTGTCCCATCCTATCAAACTATTTCCCCGTAACATGCAGGGAATTAGGCCAACTCAGCACGCACACATCTTTAAACAAGGTTAGCAGATCACTGACACACATGGAGTTCAACATGCTCTGCTGCTGTACACAACTCAGCCTTGAGTCAGTGGAAAGTTTCAAATAAAAGCTGGTATTTAAATAAGGAAAAATTAAAGCCAGAGTATGACTACTACTACTACTACTACACGTTTCTGTTGAGTTGATTGAGAAACTGTTTATGGTATAGACATCTACACATAATCACAGAAGAATGGCTATTTGTGGTTAACGCAGCAAAATTTGCAAGAAATAGACATATAGAATAGAATAAATCTTTATTGTCCACCAGGGTGGAAATCTTTCTTTGGCCCATCAGACCTACAAGACAGATAAACATACAGACAACATCTCAAACATAGTAAGTAAAATATAAAAAATATCAGGATAAAAAAAGGAATACATATGCATAAATTCATGAAAAAATATCAGCTCAGTTTGATTGTCACTTAAATTGGTTGAGGGTACCGATGGCATTTGGAATAAAAGATTTTTTTTTTTTTTAAAACCCTTTTGCCAGAGGCACTCTGAAGCGCCACCCCGACTTCAGGAGCTCAAACTGGCTGGAAAGAGGGCGTGTACTATCTGCAGTGATGTTCCTAGCTGTCTTCCTCATTCGGTCAGTGTATATTTGGGTCAGATTTTTTTATTTTGCTAGCCATTGACACTATCCTGTTAAGCTTCTATTTGCCCTTAATGTACTGATATTGTATGTTGAAAGGACAGCTAACATTGGCACAGAATGTCTGACAGTTGACCGATTTATATCTGCCCATGAAAACAGTAGTGAATATTAGTGAATGACAACAGCATTTGTGTGAAAAAGAGAAAGTGAGAGCAGCAGAGTGGTGAATACGACCCGACTCTGTTGTCGTAGTAATGGACTTAGTGCTGTGGAAATGTACCTGACTTTAATTTTTGTCCCTACCCTCACCTATGGTCATGAAGGCCGGGTCATGACCGAAAGAACGAGATCCAGGTTACAAGCGGCCAAGATGGGTTTGCTCAGGAGGGTGGCTGGAGTCTCCCTTAGAGATCGGGTGAGAAGCTCAGTCATCCGTGAGGAGCTCGAAGTAGAGCCGCTGCTCCTTCGCGTCGAAAGGAGCCAGTTGAGGTGGTTCGGGCATCTCTAGGGAGGTGTTCCAGGCCAGTCCAGCTGGGAGGAGGCCTCGGGGAAGACCCAGGACTAGGTGGAGGGAGTATATCTCCAACCTGGCCATGGAAAACGCCTCAGGATCCCCCAAGAGCACCGTTCGTGTTTTTGATGTGCCCTGATTTCTTTGTGTTACTAAAATAAGATTCCATGTAGGTCAAAACTCCAGCAATACCAGCAGTATAAAGAACAACTTTATTGCCAGACCCTTGGGCTTTATTCTACAAGTCTTCTGACCTCTTCAGACTTTTATTCTTTCTCCATGCACATTGGAAGTAGGTGAAGTAGTGCCAGAAATCTATACCCTAAATTAAGAGTCCAATGTATTGATACCAAAGGAATTCATGTTTTTGATGAGGCGGATTATCAACAAAGACAGTTCACAGAAAACACCAACAAAGGAACCTTGTCAGTTTCAAATGTCGAGCGACAATAATGAGTTTGGATCTCATTTTCACCAATGTGACCTGAATGCAACATCCCCAATAACTGCTGTGTATGTAAGTAAACCAGCAGTGATGGATTGCTCTTATTGCGCATTGATTTGGCCTGGCTGTGGGAAAGCCCATCCCCAGGGGATTGTTAATGTAGATCACTTCTGTTTTCCTAACCTCTGCTATCGAAATCCTATCCTATCATATCCGCAAAGTGCACAACTCAACCACACCACCGCCAGGTCAATGGTAGGCTAACACTGTGTATGGCAACACACCACTGCTTTCTTACAGTGTGCTCTGTGTCATCATTTTGGCAATAATAGGCTCATCTTAGCAAAGACAAAAAGGTATCATATTCAATGACTACAAAACCACTGGAAAAGTAAAAGCGAGGGAAATTCCAAAGGCAATACAAAGTGCCTGACATAGTGTGTTGAAAACAAAAAGGGAACACAGCCTACAGCTTCTTAAAAACATATAAACTGATCAATTAACACATTAAAAAAAAGGTAAAGATGCACTTGCATAATAGATAATGATTGGTAAAGGTTCAGTCAAAGGCAGTAAAGGTGAATTTAAAAAGGTAGTCAAAGTTAGGGCGAGTCTCATGATTGTTCCATCTTTGCTGAGTACGTAAATACAATCTGCTTCTCCATAGTTTGAACTCTGGGAATAGTTAGCAGACTGCTAAAGAGGATTCATTAGACCATACAAGATGGATATTGGCCCTAAACCGTTGAGAGATTAAAAGAAACACAGCAGTACTTTAAACTCTACTTTATGACACACTGGAGGCCAGTGCAGATTGTGGCTATTAACATTTAGCTCCAAGTCGGTGATTAAGGCTGGATTTCTGACTGGCTCTTAGAGTATGTGTCTTCAGAAGTGCTTGTCTGATGGACAAATGGCTTCGGAAACCCCCACATGTTCCTGATGTGGCATTGGGGGCAAAATTCATGGGACTGTAGTGACATGGCAGCACAACACGGTCAATATGGGTGTCATCTGCATTGTTATGATAGGCGATTTCATTATTTGTATACTTTGAGTCTAAAGAACAGGTGCAAGGGCTAAGGGTTTTAAAGTACCTTAATGGCCTCCATTGGCAGTGTGTCACAGCCACTACTGCCGCTCCGACTGCAGACAGTGTTGGTGAATGGTCAAATTAAAATAACTTATTTCCTGTCTTTTTAGAATACCTGCATGCACCTGTCCCTTTCACCTTACAGTGCCTTTGCTTTACATCTCTCCCTGCCTCCTCTGCAACCTAATACACTCTAATTAGGTCTTTGTACTATCATGTTTATTTGATTCGGACAATGCACATTAATCAACATTTCTGTAAATGCGCCAGTCGGCTAATTTTTAATTGTAGTCCTAGTTACCTGGCATGCATGTCTTTATGGTGGGAGGAAACCGGAGCACGCGGAGGAAGCCCACGCAAACACGGAGAGAACATGCAAATTGCAAAAAAAGAGGCCCTGCCCGGACCGGGGATCGAACTCTGCCGAGACCAGTGATGGAACTCGGCAGTGCCAACACATGCTGAACCTACAGTAAATTCCAAAAATTCCACCTGGAAAACTTCGGCAATGTTGTCTGTGAGCTAAATCATGCTAATTGGTTTCACTTTATTTAATAGCAAGTGCTGTGGGTATGTTGAACTCAAGTGTTAAAGAGTTAGCAGAGTATAAGATGTTGTTTAGATTCATCGTGTGGGAATGCTAGGTTTCCAAGTTGCACAGACAGCAAACCAAAAAAGTGCCAAACTGGGCTGTACTGAACTGGGTGCCGACAATATTCAACTAAAATTGGGTAAGATCTGTGTCTGGAAACAAAAACAAAGAAACAGTCATTGCATAAACACATGTAAAACCATGTGCAATATAATGCTCCTTCATGTGTGTATTACTACATTTAAAGAATGGTTATATTCCTCAAAACAAGGCTTAAAAAAAATAAAAAAATAAAAACTTGAGCATTGATACCCAGTACTACACGTGACCGACACGGATTGGCCTAGATACAATGTCCTGTGATTAATATTGTATTGCCAATTCCAAAATGTCCACTACATCCATAACTGTGAATTAAATATGGTTTGTAAAATCATTACACCTGTAATAATCAATGCTATTTAAGATTGGTTTCAATGTGGGTAAAGGGACATCATCCATAACCAATTAAACCTTAATGATTTTACAGCTTGGACTCTTGGACGCAACATAAATGCAGCAGGGGACCAGCTGTTTTATTGATTTTAAGTGTAAGAGTTATTTCTGTAGCTGCTGGCTGATTGCAGCGCCTGATGCCCAGCAGCAAAGTTATGGATCAGCACTTCTTCGGCCAGACAGAAGGCAGTTATCCATGAAATGAGCTGCTGTCAAGTTTGGTTGGAATGAGAGCATCCAGACTCTGCAGGCTCTCCGGTCAGCATGGCACACTGCTGAAAACGTATGTCATCCTTCTCCTGTCAAATATAAGCTGCACAAACACAAAACAGTCTCCTGACCAACATTTAAATCTGCTGCCACTGCTGTCTACGTCCAGAGTTCAACACGGAGCCAGAGAGCTCCACTGTCAACCCACTATCTCCACTGACATTAAAACGGAAATGGTCAGGATATCCGATTCTTTGACTAAGTGGAGATCAGTTTGGAAAAAGCAGCGTGGCCCTTTTTTCCGTGTTGCAAGATTAATCGAACTGCAACCAAAGAGCCTTGTTTCAACATGGAACACACTCCGGTTTGTGGTTGCATTGCACACAATTTACTCACAGATGACGAGGCAGGGAACGAGGCCACGTTCTGCTCAAACTCCCCTGCCAGTCGACTAAAAGGAGAACGTGTGTGCACTTGTGATGTAGAAGGCTGTGTGTGGGGAAACCCCTTGGGAGGTCAACAAAATTTTTGAAATACCTACTGCACTTTACCGAGGGAGGGCTAACACAGGAGTAGCATGGTCCATGGGTTTAACCCATGAAGGAAGTAAAGCTTGTAGGCTTCAGGTGGACAAACTGTTCTTTAGCGGTCGAACACTGTAGCCCACTTTTACAATGCATTTTATTGGGATCAATAAATATCTATCTATTGCAACTGAACATATTTCAAATATATTAAATATCCACTGCTGCATCCACTGCAAAAAAAATATATTTCAAATATTAAATGTCAACTCAAGCCATGAAACAATAACTCAGAAAGACTCTACACACAAACAAAAAGCAAAGACCAGCACCCATTTAGCAGTAAGTACTGGAAACAATGCATGTGAAAAACCATTGGAAAGGTTAGTCATAGCCTATGGAAGGCTGATGAAGCCTGGATAATAAAGGCCGGGGTAATCAATTAACCAACAGTCCAGTAGTTTGGGACAAACAATTGGTGCTTAGGCCTCAGGAAGGAGGAACGCTCCACTTGGGGTGCCCCCAGAAGAGTCGAATATTCGAATCACCAGGCGATGACGCCTTGGTCGAGCTTTTTTTGTGTGTGTGTTTTGTTTGGTTAGTCAGAGTCAGCGCTCCTCGCTCCCGGCGTAAAATCATTCCACTACATCAAGTCGCCCCGTCCGCTCGGTGTAAATGTCAGCGAGTAAAGGCAGCTGTGGAACCAGACCCAGGGTGAGTGGCAGTGAGGAAGCTGCCCAGGGCTCCAAGATGACGATATGTGCTGATTTGAGCACTTCTAAAAGCAATTTGTGAGCTATTTTATTGGGTTGCACCACGGAACATCAACAGTGTTCAACGGTTTATATAGACCTTAGTGGTCAGATCAACTGAGTGAATCTTGTGTTTTGGATGTTAATATCATACCGTCGGGGTTTGTTCCCACCTGCTCTGATCTCCGGCTCCATATAGCGCTGTTAACCTGAAAAGGCAGCGGGTTCTGCAGCCCAGGGACCGCCGGCAGACTTTTTTGGTTCCTAAAATGTAGGCTACCTGAATCCAAGAATATAGGCTATATGATATTACTACAGACACTCCTGTAATGTTACGTCGCAACGTCTGCTGTATATTGTCATGAAACATGACAATGATGTTTCAATGATGTTTCATGTCTGCAATAGTAACTAAGGTACTTTTTCACATCTTTCGGCTAATACACCAAATGGTGTGGTGGTCAATGAAGAGACGGTTGTAGGCTGCTACTTCTTCTATTTGGCATCCTAGGACACGCTCGCAGCTCGGTCGTGTCTAAGAGGGCTTCAACAACTTGAGATGGCTGAAAAAAGGAGGGTAAACGGCTTGCAACGTACTGTGGTGTCTATCATTGGCAGTTGCTATATGTGGCCAAGATGCTGCTTCGTCTATCTCTGAGAACTGAGTAGGCCTACTCTGTTTTTGTATTGGTAACATGTCACACAACACTATATTTAGTATTTGTGTCCTTGTACAGAATATTTTCTACGTGAACATAAATCATTTTAATGTGTGCGTATGTGTGTGTGAAAGAGAAGAGGTTAGAAACGTGACAGTAAATAACAGCATAACGCAGTGAAGACTTACACCGAGCTGAAATGAAATACTGCGCTGCCACACGTGTCTTCCAATTTAATTAAAGTCATATATCTAAAGGACCCTGTTATTCCACAATATTGGGGAGGAAAAAACAAATATCCGATTCCTTAAAAACCAAAAACCTACCCAAAGGAAGAATATCTAAATAGTTGAATATTCGGGCCCAGCCAACCTTATTATTTTAATGCAAAGATGTGGACAGGAATGTAGCACAAAATGGAAGTGAAAGCAGAAGAAGCGAATATTTTGTCCCTTAAACCAATGAATCATCGTGATTAATAATCGTGATCGAAAATAAATCGTCATAATCATTGTGATGGACTTGAGTTGAAACAAAAAGAGAGAAAAGGACACTAAGCTATGAGGAAGGTAAGCAGTAGAAATAAGGGACAAAGACAGAGAGGAAAATAAAAAGCAATCAGATCACAACTGCAGCATAGACATGTTGAAGAGATGGGGAGGGAGAGACAAAAGGGGCGCACGAGACACACAGAAAGACACTACCCTCTTTCCTAGTGGGGGTCTGGGCTCGTTTCCGTGGTTACAACATCAGATTTAAAGTGTGTGTGTGGATGCGGAGAAGACGCTGGATGTTAACTGGACGTTCCAATGGCTGAAAACATGCACCAATCCCATGTGCAAGTTTGGTTAACGAGAGCACACAAGAAGGCCGATCAAGAGATAACAACTCAACAAAAGTGCTCGTTTCTGGAGGTAATTTGGCCTTCCCCACCTAAGCTTTAGAATAAAAATACACATGCAATCAGGAAGACACATGAAATGAATTGTTTGAGATTACCGTGACTAGATCGTCTGAGTAATGATATCCCTGTCCTGAACCTGGGGAAACTGAATACTTTCTGGCAACCTCGCCTACTTATGTGCGTGGTCAAGGGAAAAAGTCAGCAGATGACAGTTTGGTATAACCCTGATTAAGGGCGCCACATCCCAAAAGGCTTTGGTCTTACAATAAAGATGTTTCACTAGACTGTATACAAATTGTCACTATACTTTTATACTGTTCTGAGTAGAGATACTGCCTAAAACGCTGGTATTGGGAAGTACTGGAGTCCGATACTACGTAATAAAGCCCAAAAGAAAATCTACATTAAAGTAGATTGAGGTTCTATTTCTGTTATAACTGACTGTTAAAGTGGATGATAAAATAAAGTTCTCTGGCGTTCATTGTTTGTGTTTCTTCATGTTTCACAAAGAGTTTAACCTGAGCCAGACTGACAGGGATAGTAATATAGAGCTGTTAAAACAATAATAAAATATATGACACACTGGTATCGGATCAGTACTCGGTATCGGTCAACACCCAAGTTCAGGTATCAGAATCGGGAAGCAAAAAAACAAACTCTCTCTAGTTCACTGGTCTACTAATGAGTGGGTGTCAACCTGGCAGCTGTCCTGCTGCCACCGTCACAATATGGGCCAAGCAAGCTACGGTCAGGGCACCAGGTTAAGCCCAGAGGGATTGTCTGCAGGCCATATGTCTCTCACACACACACACACACACACACACACACACACACACACACAACACACACCCCCATCAGGTACAGCTCAGATGTCCTTTAACAAGGCAATGCAACTCTGAATGTTTTTTTTTGTGTGCAGTTTTCAGTCACCTTATGATGTGCAAATTCCACCATAAAGTACAATTGCCATAAAGAGGATTAGTGTCATGGATACAATCAAGATATCAAGCAATTCGGTCTCAAATACAATAACAACACTGACAGTTTTTATAAAACTAAAGTAACATGCAACAAATGTTCATAAAAACTAAGCACGTAGTTCAATGTGTTTGATTCTGTTCCTTCTTGCATACTAAACGCATAACTTTGTGAGACGGGGAAAAAAAGGTTTTGCGTTTGTGTTGATTCTATTAACTTTCACTGTCAGAAACGACCATTTGACCAATAAAAACTCTGTTCATATTAGGGCAGAAGAATTGGTTTCTCAACTTCGCTAGTTCATATTTTATTCAGTGAACGATCTGCTGTCAGGCCTTGCCCGTCCGCTTTCGCTCCGTTCTCAAAATGCTTTCACCACGGGAAACAACAATCTTTGAGCTAGCGAGCTACACGCTGAAAATGTCCCGTTTTGAAGAATATTTGGATGGTGCAACGAGGCACACCTGTTGTTTCTTTCGGGGAATGATTGTAAAGATTTACAAAGAATATGTTTAAGGTGTTTCCTCTCTAACTGGGTCGCTTTGGGACCGATTGGTGGGATCGCTGTGGACCAAGTACACACAGCGCCACGCTGGTAACAGCCAATGTAATGACGTGTTGTTTCAACAGATAAGGGGTGGAGGGGGGAATCACCACACGCCTTCCGATACGATATCATCACGATACTTATGCCACGATACAATATTATTACGATTTCAAACATATTGCAAAATTCTGCGACATATTGCAATTTAAAACCTTTCTTCCAACTTCTAATTTTTCCCCAATTTCAAATGACGTCCCCAGAAGGAAACTTTGTCAACATCTGTTTTATCTAAAAAGATAAATTTCTCTGTTTGTTCATATCACTTCAATGTTATTGCTGCAAAATGGGATTGTCAAGCAGACAACCTGACCACCACATATATAATAAAAGATCCATACTTGGCGCCTGTGTATCGATACAGTATTGCCACTGAAAATATCGATCTTTTACCCCCATCTCTAACTGGCTACACTCAGAAATGTGAATAACAGATCATTTCACTTATGAACAACAAAGATTACGTGTCCCTGTAAACAAATACAAACATTGAAGAGAAGTGTAAAAATGCATCCCGGACTTGGTGTGCATCGTTACTGCAAGACATGTTGGTTCCGAGACGACAATACTGTTCATCTCATTATGTGTCTGACATCCACACAAGGCTGAGATTTCTGATCTCCAACCAGTGTAGCTCTACTCAGTGTATCTGACAAAGCTTACCCACATAGCCGAGCCTCCATTTGGAGAATGCCACAATGGCGCTGCCTATCCAGAAGAACTCGTCCACTACGTGGGACACCGAGGCCTGTTGCTGGCTCTTACACTGAGCCCCCTCCTTCTGTTTGTCCGTGCCCCCCTCTGACGAGAAAGCCCCTTTAGCCAGAGGTCCGGGCTTGTCTCCGGTAGCGGCCGTGGCAGTGGAACACATCAGGGCAGAAGACACTGGGCCGATGGGGAAAAAGCTGCTCCTCTTGGATGTGTTCATTTCATACCCGAGATTACAAGTTTCTGCCTAAAAAAACAAAACAAGGGGCCCTTCCGACGAAGATTTCCCTTGAGAAAAAAAATTTAGCTTTGGGTAATTAACAAAATAGATAATCTACCTTAAGTACTTTAAGTAAATGTTCTTTTTGGGTAATGTTCTATAACCTGTGTTGTTCTAGGTCTTAAAAAAACTCACATACAGTATCACCAATAGCTGGAAGTTTCCTTTCCATAAAAATAAAAATAAAATCCGCAGAAAAAAAGCCAACAGAAGAATTCCTCCCAGTCACTGAATGGTATCAACAGTTGGTCAATAACCGTGTAATGTTATTGGCCCAGCAAACCTGCTTATTGCACCGACAGCTCTTCAATATTCTTCCATCTCAAGGACCAAAAAGATGCAGCGGTATGTTTTCCAAGCTACAATTTGTCTTCATGCTGTGCCATTATTTCTTCATTTCTTCCCTCAGCCAGCATTCATCAGTAGTGCTGAGAACAGCTGGCTTCTTATGAAAGAGAGAACGTGGCTGCGTTGATGGAAAGCAGGAAAGACATGGCAGCGTAACACTCAAACGGTAACTGTGCAACATGTGTTGGGTGGACAGAAATCCTAAATCCCTAGGAAGCAGTAATCCTGGTCTAGGAGATTTGCTAAATGTGTGGAGTGAAATGCAATGACCCGCAGACAAAGACCAGGAGGGAGAAAGACAGGACATGATAAAGGCCTAATAAAGATGTAGCTTCTTTTATGCTCCAGGGCCGATTGAAGAGTCAGTTGGCTGTCACAAGGAGTTTCCTCTGAGGGCTCCGGACAGACTGAGCTCTAATATTGCTACAACTGCACCGAGCTCCACATGAAACGATCCTTTAATCAATTACCCTGCACTAGGGTTGGGTACCGAAAACGACCGGCATCTACCAGACCGCATGACAACGCAGGTTTCCTGCCTGATTGCGGTGCCACTTAATTGCCCATGCGGCCCTCTGGTGGTCCGAAATAGACGTGACACGTGACGCCTCCCGATACGATGTCATCACAATACTTATGCCGCGATACGATGATATTGCGATTTTAAAACATATTGCAATATTCTGTGATATTATAATTTAAAACCTTTTTTCTACCTTCTAATTTTTCTCCCAATTTCAAATGGACGTCCCCAGAAGGAAACTTTGTCAACATCTGATTTATCTAAAAAGATACATTTCTCTGTTTGTTCATATCACTTCAATTTAATTGCTGCAAAATGTGATTGTCAAGCAGACAACCTGACCAACACATATATAATAACAGAGCCATACTTGGCGCCTGTGTATAGGTATAGTATTGCCACTTAAAATATCGCGATACTATGCTATCAATTTTTTCCCCCACCCCAAGTTAACATTACACTTGGCAGCATGTAACATTAGCCTACCGTTAATGTTACAAACTGAAACACGGTTAGAAAGCTGGGAGCTATACGGTGGCTGCATTTCACTCCAAAAGGATTCCAACACCGGGACATACAACAGCCTGCAGCTAAAGACACAGAGTAGACCGGCTGCCCTCTGAGACACCACGGACACTGCCGGAGTCTGAGTTGTCGGAGAAACAACCCCAATGGCACTTTACCGTGCGTTTAATTGCACCTTGTAAGCTCATGGTGCATTCAATGTTGTTGGAAAGTACCCTTCTGCCATCTAGTGATTCTTCTTTTTGTCGTTCAACAGCATTTGACTGATGAAATTGTTAATACCTTTTCAAGAAATCATTTAAATTTGAGGATATGGTCTTAGCAATAAACAAGTCATTCTTTAATGTCACCAACTGTCTCTGTTTTGTGCCCTTTTTTAAGTAAAGGTTCAGGCAATGTTTTAGCACTGATATCAGAGCGATACCTAACCTTACCTTGCACTCGCTCTAGATCTCTGGCTGCCAAACTGATGCGCTGCATCATCAGTAGAGACTGAAAACCATAATTCATTCTCTCAGTGTGCATGTAAATCCTTTAACCACACAGACTTGAGCAAAGAGAGCAGTTATCAATGGTTTGCTGTGTGCTCAAAGGTCAATACCATTATACCATGCCTGTTTTCATAAAGCTTCACTTCGTTCACCAAAGTTGTTCTGGCTGCTAAATCTCCATCACAACACCGACTCCAAAGAAATGTAAATATGTCACGTTTCAAGCTTACTGAGCACGTCGAGCGGTGCCAAACAGTGTCAGGCCTCAGGACCTGGATCTCCGCTTGACAACCTGGTGCCAGGTACTGAATATGGAACAGTGTCTCTTCCAGAGCTGACAAAGTCGGACAATAAGACAACATAAAAAGCCCTGAAAATTCAGCCGTGGAACATAACTTGATAATTTATTTAATTTGGCTTTAGACAGCACTAATATCTGTTTATCGCACGCAATATCGTTATCGTGATTTTCAACAACGTTATCGCATATTTCCCTCATAATGTGCAGCCCTGCTTAAAATGTACTTCAAGTGGGACGCCTGGATAGCTCAACTGGTAGAGCGTGCGCCCCATGAACAAAGGCTCAGTCCTTGTCGCAGAGGCCTCAGGTTCAAATGTGGCTTTTTGCTGCATGTCCTTCCCCCTGTCTCTCCGCTTTCACATCTTCAGATGTCCTATATAATAAAGGCCTAAAATGGCCTTTTACTTGAGTACAATGTTCTAGTACTCTTCTCTAACTGTGGTTTCAGGGAGCCAAATGACGAAAGCGATGCGTTCAGTGATAATCCCAGAGTTAAAAGCAAGGCAGCAGCAGAAACCAGGGTAGGCTACACATGCACGATCACAATCAGTGGAATTTCTGCTCTACAGAAACTGTATCATCTCTGTGAAATGAGACTACAGCGAGACCAACCCCTGTAACCAGCTTCATGCAAGGTGGAGAGAAACACCAAGTCTGCAGCACCGTGTCCAACATGTCCAACACTGGACATTTATGACTTGTTGAAGGCTGGTAAAACATGAACATTTTTGGACATTTATGACTTGTTGAAGGCTGGTAAAACATGAACATTGTTAGCCAGGGAAGGCTGAAGCCGACACAAAACATCTTTAAATGTTATATATTCAGCGCCAGCCCTAACTTAGTAGAAGACAAGGGGCAATTTGCTGGTGTTGGACAGCGACAGTTGCAAACAAGTGTGGGGGGAGAGAGAGAGAGAGAGAGAGAGAGAGAGAGAGAGAGAGAGAGAGAGAGAGAGAGAGACATTTTATAATAACTCCTTGCCAGGCTCATTATGAGGGAAATGGTCCATTACAGAAATGACCACGAGAAAGGCTATTTCCATTTCATCAATTTAAACCAGGACATAATTCAAAAAAGATAAGTCCATTTTGTCATTTCATTTTCAAGTGTACGTTACACTCCGCCTGCCAATCTGAAAATGAAAATTAGACCTACTTCACATCCAATTTCATTTTCCCTGTGGTAGTGTTGTGTTTAGGAGTATACAAAATCTAGGCTAATTATATGTCGATGAAACTTACAGTTTAGGCATTACATGCATTGACAATTATATTATATTATTTCATTTTAATAATGGCAGCCACTGACTTCCATACACCACAGGTTGGCCTAAGTGAGCAAACAGATTCATCAATAACCACATGTAATACAAATAAAGGGGCCACCAAAAATGACTTATTCTATTTTTATTTCAACCTGCCACATCAATGCTCCTAAAAGTTGCCTGCAACTATAGTCTCACATCACCACAAACACAACGTGATGAAGCTTTAAAGAACTTCCAATTTGGGATGTTGTTGCCAGCAAAACTATTAAATCCGGAATTACCTTCCCACTGAGTTATCTATAATTAAGTGCCTGACCTAGAATAATGTGGAGTGATCCGAACTAGAGCCGCTCGGGCCCCGTGTGTGTCAGCAAACCAGCCTCTGCTCTTCCCCCATGCATTCATTACACCAATTTGCTTTGCTTGTCACCACTGCTGTGTAGCCATTTGCTGAAGGCAATAATTGAATTGTTGGGGTGCTCGCTTGAATTCGGTAACCCTCTTACACAGTCATCAGATTTAATAGCTCGTTAACATGTATGCTAACGAGCAATATTCTACAATAAGACCTAGCACTATGTGAGGAACATGATTGACAAAGCGCTGCTTGATGGAGGTTTGCAGTGCCGAATTAATTTGGAGCATCATTTCAGCCCAAATTCAGTTTCCTAAAGTCATTTATTCTCAGACGTATATGAAAATAAGCAAGGAAACATACAACTAACGGGATTCTTCAAGGAGTTTGGTCACTTGCAGCAACATACGGATCACAACGAACCAAGAGACATAGATATCGATAACATCAAAGAGAAAGAGTTGGCTAACTCACCATGGCCCCGGGGTTTGGCTTTTTTCACATTGTTGCCAGGTCGACATTTTGAAACGTTGGTTTTAAAAACTAAGTTGGGTTTACAGTGTCGTTTTCGCAAATTGGACCAAGTGGCATAAATATGAATTTTCGACGACTTGTCATTGAGATACCAAAGATGAGCTGAGTCGTAGAAACTCGGAATCTGTGGCATAACAATTTAACTCTCTGGACTCTAACATTAAAACCGCTGAAAAACCAAAGCTCCAATAACAAAATAGGCTACTATAACTGTAATAAAAATACATTACAATAAAACGGTTACAGTGGAGTCTTACATCGTGTTCATTAATATCTACACGTCGGAAATAAGACTTAAGGAGTCATTTTGCTGCATCTCATTATTCAGGTAGCTCACGCACGTGCACATACCCGTGTTGCATTCGGGCACACATTGGAATATAGGAAATGTGATATCTGCGACAAAACATTTGAAAACTACTATAAAATACTGTTAAAATCGCCTATTAGGATATCAATAGAAAAGTGGCTTCGGGTGTGGGGGAATTTCCTTCTTTATGCTTAAAGTAATAGACCCAAATAATAAAATCAGATATATTTATTCAGCATTCTATGCGAAAAACTAAAAATCCTTGACATTTTACCAAAGAACAATATGTTGCATCCTGCATCATGTTGGCATTTATGAACTGCATCTCCTGGTAGACCTTGACAGCTCTTCTGCAATTTAAGACTCATGGGTTATGTTGTCATATTTGATATTTAAAAATGAATGCATGAATGTAATGTTGATGTCCCAGGGCTATTGTCAAGAAGATTTTAGATAAAATCAGGTCATGAGGTCAACAATCATCATTACTGTTGCCATATTTTATTCACTCATTTAACAGGGATTTTATATCCCAACATAGTCTAAATGCTCGTTCAAAGCCTTTTCCACTGCCATGAATTACATGTTGGTGGCAAAATGCTGAGGAAAAGGTAACTTTTCCCATAAAACCCCTATTTTTATCTTTTTAACAAAACCCTACCAGTAACCATATGCAACTGCTCTTCCTGTACAAGTCAAATAGCCAGTGGTGTACCGCAAGGTTCTATTTTAGGGCCAGTGTTATATATCATTTATATACTTATATACTGCTAAATTACCTAAATACATTTTCCCGCCTGGACTACAGTAACTTTCTAAGTGGCATCAACCACAAATCCCTCTCCCGCCTTCAGCTAGTCCACAACACAGCAGCCAGGCTTCTCACAATTTGAACTGGTGGACCTCACCAGTGACCCACAACATCACTGGACCTCAAGAAAAAATATCAAGCTATAACCCCACACAGCAAAGAAGACTGTCAGATCATTGGGTATAAATAGGCCAGTGGAAAGTAGGCCAAAGCCCAGGTGGTTAATTTTCCCCGCACAAACGTCCCCTTACATTGGGTTTGGTTTGTGAAAGTAATAACTGCTTCTGCAGTCATGCAATCAACTGGAAACATACAACAACTGCTTATTTATAACTTAAGTGGGGATTCAATTTTTAAACAGCAGTACGCTCAGACCAAACCCCAGAACTGTATTTCTAATTTGTGGGATAATCTGGACAATTGGATAAAACAAAGTGTAAGTATAATGTTTAAAAGAAGGTATAAAAGATATATATTTTGAAAAGTATAGAAGTGCGGAAGGAGAGTGAAGACCTCACTGATTTTAATGGTGAGTGCTTTCAGTTCTTTAGTTTTTTCTTGTAGAAAAAAGCTTGATAAAATAGGACGTGAATTAGAGTGGGATTTATCTATTATTTGAAAAGAGGTCTGTGTGGTTTATTTTATTGATAGTGATTTCTTTATCTGGTGAAGACTGGGGGGTACTTGAAAAGCCGATCGCTTATTCCTTTCCAAATGGGTTTAGTGTCATGTTGATTTTTTTTCTTTTTACTTCCGTTGTGTTCATTTTGATCATGTTTTATTTTAGCTTGTCCGAAATAAAGAGATCATTCAATCAGCGAGGGGGCATAGGCTCTTGGCCATTAAATTGGACACACTGGTGACCTCCCAGTCTGATAACTGTTGTTAACAGTGTGTTGAAGCCATTACACTGATTTTAGTTTTATCCTCTTCACATGCATGTAATTTATAATCATACGGATACCTATATTCAGATGATGCTGATTGCAATTGCTGTTGATCATGTTGACGCTATGATGATGATGATGATGATGATGATGATGATGATGATGATGATGATGATGGTGGTGGTGGTGATGTCAGAGGTGTTAACTCTATATTTAGACCTCACCTGAGCCAGGTGTGTGTGATAGAGAGCGGAAGGAAAAACTATTTTCAACCGTATTTTGTGAGACAAACGGTTCTTTTTTCTTTGTCCAAAACAAGTTTATTTATGTTGCTGTGGCAGTTATAAAATAAAGAGATGGATCATTGTGACACTACGAACGAATGCGCGTTGATTTACTGACCGCTCCTATACAGTGGAAACCTGAGAGGTTCAGGCATCTCAGCTCAGGATTTTGTCGCCTGCTTGCTATTCCCTTACAGAAAGAACCCTGTTGCTGTGTTTTAGCGTCTGCTTTCGGCTGATTGGAAGTGCTCTGTCCGTGGTGCTGAACTGCTTCAACAACTCCAAGATGTACAAGAGGTTGCCCTTAACCCTCCTGTTGTCCTCGGGTCAAATTTGGCCCATATTCAAATGTTTTCTATATGAGAAATTTGTTTCTTTTCAACCAAATTGCCAAAAAAAAAAAAATTAACCATTACTCTTTACAAATAAAATAAAAGATCAGTTCAGTACTTTCATTGAATTTGAGTGTTTTATTCAATGTTATAGCATTTGGAGAAAAAAATGATAGAAGAATGTTGAAAAGTCAAATGTCAGAAATAGCCTCAAAAACATGGGGGGGGGGACATGTGACAAACATTTGGTGAAAAGTGACAGAAGTGTCAAAAAAGATGACAACAATGTTGAAAAAAAAGTTGATTTTGACCCAGAAAAATGAAAAGCTGCACGGTCGACGAGAAGACAAGACAAGGGTTAAAAGTGTTTTAAGGTGCAAGAACATTATAGTGAGGTTTTCCATAAATAAATAAATAAATTCAAAAGCAGACAAAAGAACTGATTTATTCACTAGTGTTGCCTGAGCAGGGGTTCAAAAAAGGAAGGCTAATGTGTGACAAGAGAATTAAGGACATAATGGCAATGAAAACACTGTTTGTTTCATGCAAATTATGGAAATGCTACCTTTATTAAGCAGCCACGGGGACTAGAGAATACAGGAAAATCTACTTAATGATGCATCACTTTATACCTCTGCAATGATCTGCTTTCCTTCCATCATTTGGTCTGATATTTAGGATTCTGCAGGGTAAAACACTTATGAAATCCCTCCTGGTAGATAGAAAGTCCGTATCAAAACCAGCAGGTAGAAGAAATAATGAAATGTAACAATGGAAGATCATCTGCAGGGGTTACGCTACCCTGTCTTTGAATCCAAAGTGATGTAGCACAGACACGTCCTTAACAGTTGCTGTGAGGGATAATTATGAGAGGTGGAATCAGGCAAGAGCCTCGCTTCATACTGAGATTTCAATTCAAGGTGAAGGCCAGCCCAGATGATGCACCAGTAGTCAGATGAGATTTAGATCCAAAGCAAATATGCTCAGTCTCAAAAGTTCCCCGAGCAAAAAGAGAAATAGAAGCATAGCAAGTTTGTTTTTGTGTGTGTGTGTGTGTGTGAGAGAGAGAGAGAGAGAGAGAAGAGAGCGATCAGCTCCCTCTTGCCAGCTATAAATAACAGGATCGGGATATTACATCAACCTCTGCATGGGCGCAGAACATATTAAGTCCAGACATGCTCTGTCTGCAGAGTTTATAATGCCCGTGTGCATTTAGCATTATTACTGCTTGTTGCATGGAATGATTCAGCAGTCAGTTTCTGTTTAAAGTTCATGCACAGTGTGCACCATTCACCATTTTATAATGTGACACACACAATATTGGCAATGTAAAATATGTCTTACATGGTTTGCAGGTGTTTCTGTTTCAGTTTGGCAATAAATCTCAGTTCCCAAGAATGAAAGTGATGACAGTAAGAGAACAGAGAAGACAGTGAGACAGGAAATGTAGTGAGGAGATTAACGCCATCAGGATTCATCCTCTGGAAACCAGAAATAATCAAATGATAAAAACATTCACACTCCAGATTGTCCAAATTATCATACTCACATGGCTTCAAATTATTAGCCATTTCATTTGTTCAAAATCATAGCACATTCATGCGCATGTGTTTATGTGTGTGTGTGTGTGTGTGTGTGTTAGGGTGTACACTCCACCCACATTCCCTCAGTATGGATTAGGTCTTCTTATAGCCAATACAAAAACAAAAGAGGACACTTCTTCTGCTGCCCACACTTTAACAAGAAAAGAGAGAGACGCTCTGTCTTGTCTCCTCCTTCACTTCACATCCTCTCTGCCAGATTTAAATGAAGAAAAAAGATATTTACCATACATTTACAGAAGGAAAAAGAAAGAGAAAAGAGATGGGCAAGCAAATATATTATCTTCCTACACAGAAATACCTATATATGACATGCACATACCTATTGAGTTATGTCTATCTATCTATCTATCTATCTATCTATCTATCTATCTATCTATCTATCTATCTATCTATCTATCTATCTATCTATCTCTCTACCTAAGAACTTTGAACTATTAAAAACGTGTCAAATACATCTTTATGTGTTGAACTTATCACACAGTGTATTCAACATACAGTATATTAGGTAGAAATGCATGTGTGCCTATAAACATCATATTTGAACAATACAAATATCTCTGCTCTATATTGGCATATTGTTAAGTTTATGCTGAATATGTAAAAAAAAAACTGATATTTGATCAAGAGTTCTGCTTATTCCATATGCGTAAAATAAAATACAGCATTTACCCAATTTTATGTGTTCATATTTGGTCATATATTAGATTTGTCAACATAGGACCAGTATTTATAGTAATATATATGGTGATCCATGGCCATATTTCAAAGGACATTGTCTTATGAGCAATAATAAGGACATTTTTCACAATCAGTGAGAAAGTCCTGCATTTCTGAGCAAGAAGCAACAATAAATCAAGGCTTTGTACGGAGAAGTAGTTCCTCCATTGCTACATTTGTACTGAGGGACTGGGACTGGGACTGGGGACCATTTGTAGTCTGTTGGCTCAGCTGACTCGGTCCTGCTGGATGAAAGAGCAGGACCCCGGTGTGTCTGAAGCTGCCAGATGGCATAGTGGCACAGAGGAAGCTGAGGCCTGCTGATTAGCTCTGCAGGGGCTCGACAACCATCACCGCGTGCGTGTGTGTGTGAGTGTGTGTGTGTGTGTGTGTGTGTGTGTGTTGGTGTGGAGTCAATACAGAAGATTAGCTGCTGCAAAATCCCTTAAAACCTTTGCATGTGCACGCAAACACACAATACCCTGCACACGCTCGTGCATGGATGGTTTCTCTTTGAAAACCTGTTGTCAATCTGGAAAATGCCTTTGCTGCTGAGTGTACACACACACACACACACGCATGTACGCTCACACACACACACACACACACACACCACAAAGGCACAAACAAAGCACCTTATCCCCATGGCTCCCATCCTGTTGTTCCAACCTAGAGTGCCTCTAGACAGCAAGAAAGTTATGCACTTCACAACATATTAACATGGCTCATCACTCATCAATACTACTGTAATACATTACAGTAGAGGGACATTTGAGGGAATAGCAATATTATTGTAATAAACAGTGGATAATTTGCAATAACACTGGCTTGAAATGTGTGCAATACTCTACTGTTACCATTATTATTATTATTATTATTATGATTATTACTGTACACCATTACAACGCCTTAATTATGTAAATACCATATTATAACATTCCTTTAACTATGTGAATACCGTACATATCCACACTCCTTATATTTCTTTATTTATATTTCTACTTGTTATTTATACAATTTGTGCAACTGCAACACAGAATTTCCCTTCGGGGATCAATAAAGTATTTCTGATTTCTGATAATTAAATAAAATCAAACAGTGTGTGTTGACCTCTAGCTGGTTTAAATCTGACCCTGGATGCCCCCCCCCCCCCTTTACTATCTTCAATTCAAATCAATTAAAGGTTATAAAAGCATTTAAAAAAAAAAATCAGTGAGGAAAGTAATGCAGTCAATTGTTGAGTTTGAGTTGAGTTTAAGATTATTTCTGTGTTTTTATGGCTTTAAATGGATGGGACAAGGGAGAGAGAGAGAGGGGGGGAAGAAAATCTACTTTAAAAGTAGTTTATTTATGTTCTTTTTCCATCATGACCAAGGGGGTAAGTCAGCCTCCACTAAGCGTAGCTGCCATGGCGCCATTTTGATGCTATCTAGCCATCACCTGCCATTAGCATCCCATTGACTGCCATTCATTTTGACAGCGAATAATTTTACATCTGAAGCATTTAAAGACTTTATTTGTCCGTTGTTTATTTCTAAAGAAACAAGACAATGTATAAAAGGCTCCATTACCTTGTTGCTCACGTTATGGCTCCGTAGCAGACGTTTTTTGTAAAAAGAGGCTAACGATTGTATCATAACCATGCGACTTACTGTCGCATAGTAGAGAAATTACCGTATTGTCAGGAGAAGCTCACAGACAGTTTGGACTTCCATTAGCTGTTTAGGTTTAATTACTAATGTTAACTAGCATGTTAGTTAGCAGTAATTACCCTGTGCCTATGTTAATGTTAACTAGCATGTTAGTTAGCAGTAATTAGCCTGTGTCTATGTTAATGTTAACTTGCATGTTAGTTAGCAGTAATTAGCCTGTGCCTACGTTATATCCTAACATATACCTACCTCTCCGTCTCTGCTGATGGGGAATGATTGAGATTTCTCTTGCACAGCTACCAGAAGACTTACAGCTTTCAGACAGGTTGCTCACGTCACATCTACGTCTTCAAGCTCAGTTGGAGGCTGCGCAGTAACGCTCAGCATCACCGGGAAAGAGCTTCTAATAGACTTCCCTGGTCTCTGTTGAAATCAACGGGGTCAAATTGTCCGTTTCTTTTACTGTCTATGGTCACTAAGAGTTTACACCTAAGCCATAGCTAAAACATAATACAATATTTGTATTTTTTAACACACTGGTATCAGACCAGTACTTTGTGTTGGACGATATGCAAGTTCAAGTATCAGTATCGGGAAGGAAAAATGGTATGGCACCATCTCTTGTCTGTACTTGTTTGAGAGGAGCATCCAGCAGGTGATGAAGCTCTGAGCTGCAGGGTTATCAAAGAGGAGAGGATTTAAAAGATCTATCAAACTGCTCAGGGGAGGCTTTGTGAAAAGCCAGAGATCACTTTCTCAGGCTGGCGGACAGAGCTGAGAAAGGAGGAAACAGGTGAGGAACAAAAGACGAAAGAGATATCGTCGTAAACAACACACCAGATTTTCCTTTTGACGTTTATCGGTTTCAATCGGCTTCTTGATGTACCTGCCACTCACGGTCATTTTTAGAGCTTTTCCTTCCATCTCATGCCTGCAAAACCTGTCATCAATGTGATCAAATGAGTTGGAAGTGATTAAACAGAATTCAACAGCGCTCTTCTCAGTGGCCAGTTGTATCTGTAGTCTACAACACACTGAATAAATCATTACGTCCTCAGAAAGAAAGGCAGAGCCTTCACTGACGGTGTTGTCAGGCTCCATTCAGCTTTTTATTGCAAACCCATAAACATGGCTAATGCCCAGAGGCGTTTCAGTGTCTCTTTGGTGTTTCATTACGATGACACACCAAAGAGTAATGGACTAAGTAACAGTCCATTCATGTTTTTTGGCTTCACAAATGTCTGTCTTGGCTACGGTTTTCAACTTTTTTTAGCTTGCGAACCAATCCTTGACTCCTTATTTGTTGAACCCAGACTCATTGTGCACTACCCTAAACATCTGACCCTTACGCAGTGTTGTCTTCTCACGCTGACATTAATCGTCTGATCCCTCCTTCAACACACAAGGATAAAGCTGCATCCACCTTGTTCTGTCCCTCCTCGATGAAGGCCGTCTCAAAGCTCTTATTTCTGCCCCGAAGACGGAGCACCGAGCATCGAGGAGGGATCATGGAGGAGATGTAGCCGAGGATACACGTGAGCAGCCCCGCAGACCCACAACAGCTGAGCTGTGAAAGCACCTTTTGGGTTTGGATACAAACTTAAAGCTACAGTGCGTAGTTTCTGTCTCCGTCATGAGGAATTCTAAGTAATGACATCAAAACTGTCAGCACATCTACATGATACAAGCCTTCCGTGATAGCGTACTGCCCCCACCTCTTTGACACACAGCTGCTAGTAGCCAAGGAGAACACAAAGGATTAAAAACAAACACGTAAGAGGTAATTATCTTATCGGACGACACAATCTTCTCAACATATCCATACTGACAAATCCAGAGAGAGTTGTGTGGAGCTGTGTCTTAATTAGCTTTGTAGCAACTCATTGAGCAATGGCTTGAATGTAACGGACGTTCATTAATATCCAAAAGTTATGCACTAAAGATTTAAATAATGGCCCATGGTTGATGCTTAACCATGTGAAAACTGAACTCTGTGTTAGCTAGATGATTTCTGCTCCGCCTTTGTATTAAGAGCCGTGGGTTGGTGTCCCATAATCACTTCCAGACAAGGCCAAACAACATATAATACATTTGGATGTTGTTATTTTTTTCCTGCAATGCAGGTAAAGAGAGATAAACTAAAAAATTCCTGAGGCAAGAGGCTCACTTTGTATGCTGAAGAAACATTCATCACCGTCACACAGCAAAACACATCCAAGCAGTGAAGAATAGTTTCTAACAGGAAGCCAAAACATGCTCAGCAGCTGACAAGATCCCCGATGTCTGAGAACAGGACACAGCAGAAACACTTCCTTCACAGTCAATCTCCTTCGGCCTTCCACAGCTGTAGCACATGGGTGAAATTCAGCTGAATATTGATGTTTACGACACAGTACAATACAACTTCACTGTCAGGTAAGGGTGCTCCCATCAGGATTTTTGGGGCCGATCACCGATTGCTGGAGGCAGTATTGATTGATACAGATCACCGGTCACCAGCTCTATTTGAAGCCTTCTATTTATCATGTCATATATTTATCATGTATTAATTTAGTCTTAACAACAATGTATATGTATTAACCCTCTGTATTGTCCCTCTCGTCTCCCTCGGGTCAAACTGACCCGGGACTTATTTGGGGTTTTAAAAACAACTCTGAAATACAATTTTACTTCATAATTTATTAACAAATGTTGTCTTTATCTCAATTTCAAACACTTGAGATAACATACATGTTTAGGGAATGCAATCAGTCTCTACTAGAACACTATTAAAAATGGAAGTGGGGTTCGTTTTTTTGTCATAAAGTTATTATTCATGTTAAAAATCCACTTTGGAAAAAAAACAAGTGCTCATATCCAGAATATTTCTCTGAATTGAGTCAGGAATACATGTTTATCACAGGAAATAAGGTAAGGCCGTTGATTTCAGGTAGAAAAAAATGTGACTTGTACCATTTTTCTTCTTATAAAAATTTGAAATGGGTCAATTTGACCCGAATACCATACAAAGGTTAAAATGAACAGAAGATAATGTATTGTGAATTGTCAACTGTTGTAAAACGTTCAACGTTCCACTTCCTCAGTTAGAAACACACCTTAAACAGCTTAGAGCTTAACAAATAAGCCTTATTTTGAAATAAATGACAAGATAAAAAAGTAATTGTTAATTTACACAAACTTAAAGTGTATTTCAATATAAAGTGCAGAACAAAGAAAACATCCCATATCTCGGGAGGTCAAGATGAAAAGGCATAACGTGTGAAGTATTTCAGGCTCGTCCTCCTGCTGTAATGAACTGAAAATAGAAGCCATGATGCAACAGTCACACATATATTAGAGAATATATCAGTAATTTGTTAGCTGTTGTTGGAAAAGTTAACCCCCGCTCCTTGATTTCATTACACCATGCCTGTGTCTTGCTGACTGACTCGCTTGTGTTGTTCGTTATGTGTCCGTGCTTACGAACACCCGCCCAACTCTGCCTCTGATTGGCTTACCATGAAATTTTACTCAACCTCAGCCAATCGTCAGCATTGATGCGCTTGTTTCGTGCACGGCCCGCTAACCAAGGAAGAAAAAAAGTATTTGCCTCTCGGCTCAGAGATCTAGTCGGTCTGATGAAAAAAAAAACAGCTTCTATATATATATAGAAGCTGTTATAGTAACGCGCCACATTTTTTCGGCAGTAACGGTAACGGCGTTATTAAGATGGGGAGAGTAACCAATTAGATTACTTGTTACTGAAAAAACGCCGTTATTCCCTTCACTGCTTCTAACTGAATTTGGTTATCAACAAGATAGACTGATGTATAAGAGAGTTCTTAAGCCTGTTGAATCCAAATGAAGGGACTGGTAATCCACTGTTATGGCGCTAGCCCACTGCTAGTACCAGCCGCGGTACCCTGTCCTCCATTTTCCATTGTAGAAATTGTGCAGCCTCATGCGTGAGGCGAGCGTGGCTGATCGCCATAGCGACGCCGCAGGCAACTGCTGAGACCTAACGTGACACACACACAGAAAGGTGTGTTGTCTTTGATTCTCGGGCATGTGGCTGTTTGCCAGAAGAAGCTGGAGGCAGCAAAACTGCAGGTTTTCACGTCACCTTTTGGTATCGCCTCAGCTCGCTTGGAACCTCGACGGAGGTGATAGTAAAAAAGTACCTGTTGGCAGGTACCAGGGAGCTTTTTTCATGATGGAAAACCAAAAATGCGAGTAGTGTCGAGGCAAGTCGAGCAGGTACTGTGTAATGGGAATATGCCATTAGAAGGAAAAAGTTGGTATTCATAATTTAAAACATGCATGAAGTCAGACTTGCTGACTTGCTGTTAGCAAGTCTGAGCATGCTCTTCTTGTGTTGCTGTTCTTGTTTCTTGCTGTCTGACTGGGTAGAGACTACAGGGGACGCATTATCATAAATATGAACATACTTCTGTTCCCCTTTTCATCCAACTTCATTTCAGCTTTAGACGGCTCAATTATCATGACGCCTCAGATCTGCAACAACAGGCCTGTTAACTGTCATATGGAAGTCTAAAGGCCAAAAGTCATAATCCAAGGACTGAAATCAATAACAGCTAAAAGGCCAAAGACATAAAGATGTAATCAGGGGACATACAGGTGTATTTTTATTTATTATATTTATATATATTATATTTATATTATTTATTTCTACCGTCATACTGTACATGTCTTGTAATGATGGAACGACTTCATCTAAAGATTATCAGGCGACTTCAGGGAATACAGACGTCTAAAGACAAATAGCTGAATAGGGTTGGGGGGCAGACAAAACAACATGTGCAGAAACACACACACACACACACACGCACACACACACACACACACACACATGCACACACACACACACACACACACACACACACAAAGACAAGGGACCAATCACACACTCAAACAAAAGAAAAGGCTACAGCATTGACCTGAAGGACTCAGCCATGCTGTGCCAAGTCTCCAAAGTCTTCCCCGGAGCTCCACCCACACGGGCCGCAGACAGATCGAGGAAATGAGATTGACACTCCTGATCTGCATGTACGGCAGTATAAAAAATCTGAAAACTTTCTCTTAAAGTACCACTTTGGCGGTAGTTAGCTAGCGTGATTCAATTTTTCCAAACAATTTGTTTTGCCAAATCTTATAGTCCGTGGCTAAAACCTCAGTCACATTATACAGTCTTTATATATCTATTACGTCTTTAGATGTGAGATAGTGTCAGACATTAGTCTTTTAAGACTCTTCTAGTGTATCGTAGGCATTAGTAATCGAAAAGGTTCATTTCAGCTTGTTCCTAAACAGTGCACAGCTCATTAGAAATTCACAGCTCCCTCACACGGAAGTGCAATAACTGTATGGAAGTATCCAAGACAGAAGAGCTGCAGAGCCACTGTGTGTGTGTGTGTGTGTGTGTGTGTGTGTGTGTGTGTGTGTGTGTGTGTGTGTGTGTGTGTGTGATGCTCTGGGAGACAGTCAGTCATCTGTGAGAAGTGTCCCTGTGTTCTGATAGCTTTCCTACACTCACAGGGCTAATGACGTGCCTTGGCAATTTCAATTCACAAATGCATCAATCAATATGCAGTTCTTTACCGGCGGGCGTTCCTTTCTGTTGCCTTTAAGCATTGAAGGCAGGCCTCCCCCACTAATGGCAAAATAAATGTTTTGACATTAGCTTTTCATAGGGGCCTCATGATGTTTGGAAGTGGAGGTTGGGAATTGTTTTCTCAAGAAATCAAAAATGAGCACACCCACTATTTGACACCTCTTTGTTACTGCTGCCGCTGCATCTATAAAGAGACACGGAAAATCACAGATGCTGCTCTCTCACACACACACACACACACACACACACACACACACACACATTGCTCAAGAGTGTGTACGCTCTAATACTCCTGCTCGTCATGCACAAATCCATATTCTAAATAATTTGAGACGCCCTCGAAACACAATACTGAATTTCCCACACACAGGGAGAAGAAGCTATCTTTCCCCCTCATGTTGAAGTGCCGCTCCAGTTTAAGAGAGCGTGGGCAGCACTTATGAAGCCTCCTTATCAGCTAGATAAGGTGCTCTCCGAGAAGCATCAGTGCAACACTCATTAAATCTACGAGCATGACAAACCAATAACCAGTGGTTATGGCTCCCCTGCACAAATAACCAAGACTAGAGCCTCAGCAC
This sequence comes from Percina caprodes, assembly GCA_013375575.1. NCBI lineage: Eukaryota > Metazoa > Chordata > Actinopteri > Perciformes > Percidae > Percina > Percina caprodes. The sequence goes on from JABXJD010000031.1 coordinate 2,686,865, forward strand.
ATTATCGGACGCACCACATCCACAAACCTGAACGGCATTAAAGGTTGATTTCCAAAGACTTCCAAAACGACCACGTACAGACGTGCAGAACGTACAGAAACAGAAAGACATGCAGCAAAGGGGCACAGGGCCGGACTCAAACCCTGGTCGGTGCACTTAGGGCTGAGCACTTATGGTACACACACCCTACCCGGTGAGCTACCCCAAACAAAGTAATTATGGTGGTCAACCCTTATGGTGGTTTCCTGGGTGAGGACGGGCTGGACTCACAGCTGTTGAGCCGCAGCTGATCAAAGCTTTGGCACCGCAAGACGTGTTTCTGAATGTATGAAAGATGTATTTGTAGACTTAGACTTCTCTTTATTGGTCCTTTTGGGATGATTCCCGCAAGGAAATTGAAATTTCCAGCATCCATTTTTAGCAAGAAGAATACAATATAGAGAGAAAAAGAGGAAGACAGTATAAAGATAACAGTAATAACAGTAATAATAATAACAATAAAAACCTTTGGCTATAAAAATAAGTGTCAGTGTCCAGGTATTTATGTGAGTCAGGTGTGTGTGGGTATGTACTGTCCTCTCTGCCCTATTTCCTCCTCCCCCCCGAGTGAGGAGTGGTACAGTCCGATGGCATGAGGGACAAAGCTTGAGGTGTTCGTGCATACATTCACGTACAGCATGTAACACTTTCACACAAAGAAAATAATTAACTTGCAATATTGCAATAACGTGTAGGGCCGAAGGCTGAAGGAACGCGTTCCAGATGAAGAGTCTAAAATGCATTATCCATATGCTGCCTTTTCAAATCTCTAATTACTCCGTTTGGTGCCTGCAGGGTGGCTCAACGGCATTCGCAGGCTTCCTGCAGTAGAGCAGCTGCACGGCCGAGGCAAAGCTACGGGGTTAAGTAGAAATGATACGCCACTGCGATGTTGAAAACGTACATTTGGAATAATTCCTCTGAGGTTTTTAAGGACATCTTCACATATCGTCTTATTTACCTTTTAAGGGTATTTGCATGTAACTGATCCCTGTGTGTTTCATATCAAAATGTTCACAGCAAACTCAGCTTCCCGCATAGTGAAACGTTTTTCTAGAGCCATGTGTAAAGAGATAACTAAAGCTGAAATGTTGTGTTGTACGAATTGTTTCGGGGCTTGAAATGACTTTACCAAAGTCTTAGGTAGATGATTACATAGTAGATGAATATCTGAAATGAAATTTTGTAAGTTTTGTCAAACATCGTGTGTCTCTACGGAAGAGGATTAGGGCCTCTGGGGAAAAATGCATTTGAGTTCTGACTTTAATCTCAGAATTCTGAGAATAAAGTCAGAATTCTGAGATTAAAGTTAGAATTCTGAGATTAAAGTCAGAATTCTGAGATTAAAGTTAGAATTCTGAGATTAAAGTCAGAATTCTGAGATTAAAGTCAGAATTCTGAGATTAAAGTTAGAATTCTGAGATTAAAGTCAGAATTCTGAGATTAAAGTTAGAATTCTGAGATTAAAGTCAGAATTCTGAGATTAAAGTCAGAATTCTGAGATTAAAGTCAAAATTCTGAGTTTACCATTTTGATGCTAATAAGCCATCACCTGCCGTTAGCATCCCATTGACTCCCATTCATTTTGGTGTCCTTTTGACAGCAAATAACTTTACATCTGAAGCGTTAAAAGACTTTATTTGTCCGTTGTTTATTTCTTAAGAAACATGACAATGTATAAAAGGCTCCATTACCTTGTATTACACGTTATGGCTCCGTAGCAGACGTTTTTCGTAAAAATAGGCTAATGATTGTGTTATAAGCATGCAACTTTCTGTCTCACAGTAGAGAAATTATCGTACAGACACGAGAAACTTGCAGGCAGTTTCGACTTACATGAGCTGTTAAATTTAACTACTAATGTTAACTAGCATTTTTGGTTAGCAATAATTAGCCTATGCCTATATTATTGCCTTAAAAGACCTGTATACCTATTGGTATATACAGTATATACTACATGTATACTACACACACACACACACACACACACACAGTATATGTTGAAAGTAATCAATTTTTCAAAATCATCACAAAAACAAGCATGCTACATCCATGAATACATTTTTTCCCCACCCCTAGTATTCATGCTTGTAAAATGTGAATAATTTTGGTTAAATAACCGTAAACCATATCAGAAATGTGTCTGATACATCTAGACCGAGACAGAGCCACGAATGAGCAACCTTTGCTCCAGACAGACCTGAGGCATAAATCACAATTTTCTAGAAACCACTGATGCTGTCATTGTTTCAGTCTCCAAATGAATCCTTCTCACAAATAAGCTCTCAAGTGGTACCTGAACGAGGGCTGTTTGCCATCTTGTAATCCTTCCAATATTGACACTTTTCCCACACCGTAACAGCAGTTTCCCTTCTACTCCCGAGCTCTCGTTGTTCCTTTTGGCCCGTTTTCCCCCCCCTTCTCTTTCTAATCTAATCTTTCTGGGTCAACATCTGTGATCAAAGACAGAAAAGAAGCAAAGGCCTCTGAACGCTGCCATGGACAAGTCCCTGCTGAAAGGCCAAGTTTTAATAATAGTGGCTGTGCTGTGGCTTTGTCATCATCCCGTTCAGCGGGGGGCTGCGCCCCGAGGCCACGGAGGACGTCTCATATTCTGCCGTGACATTCTTCTCACATAGCTGCTAATGAAACAACAGTGTGTGTACTGTAGAGGCTGAACGGGAAACAACTCGGCCCCGACCTACGCAGCGAGGCGAGACCCATCTGCTGCCACCTGGGTTCACTTTCTTTCTAATTACCTGCAGGAATCTCTGAATTGTAACCTCAAATGCAGCGGTGGAATGTAAGTAAGTACATTAACTCAAGTACGGCACTTAAGTTGAGGTATACTTGTGCATTGTCTATAACAGCTTCGGAGGTATCCAGATCCAGATCCAGATAGCTTTATTTGTCACGCGTGTACAGGTACACAGTGATATGATGCTTTTGTTAGAGCAAGCCTCCGGGCTGCAGCTATTTAAAGCGCCTCCACACACTCTCCCGAAAAGGAATAATGCAGACATCATGCACAGGACAATACATAACAGCATAACAACACACAGTACATGTGGTCACATGAAGGGATTTTTTGAGGTGACTTGGGGGTGGAAAAACGAAGGTTTTTCAAGGCGGACAGTTCGAAGGGGGGAGGGATAGGGACGAAAAAGTTCCCACACGACAAAGTATAAGAGGGAAGAGTAGGAAAAGCTGCTCTCGACAGAAGCAGGAAGTAGAAGATGGATATGTCGAATGCTTTTCATTTAACTTTCTCCAGTTAGATTGTTAACTCCTTAAGTCTGTCACATGTAAATCCTCCAAACAAAGCTGTAAGCAAAAGCTTATTTCCATCTAAAAGTGTGTCCTTCCAGTCCATATTTCATGAGGACGCATGCAGACGGATGCACAAACTGTACTTTTCAATAATTTGGACCCAAACTAAAAGCCTACTCTCAGCTGCTGACAGGGGAGAGAATAGGGATGAGACACAGCTACACACAACTCTTTTATTCTCAATACAAAAACAAGAAATAATGGAGATGATGGGCTCAGTTTTTCTGTCATCCACCTCTGATATGACTGGCATTCCTTAATGCCTTGTTTCTCTCCATTAAATCAGATTTTCAGTACTGAAAGTGGTGTGTCACTCCATCCATTATGTGTCTGTCCATCCATCCAACACATGTTTTTTTAAAAGTAAGCAACAAAATAAGTCATTTTCAGACCCAATTGGAAGCTGCAGATTTTTTTTTCAGTTTTCAGCGGTAATCCACAATAAATCTGCGGATGGAGATAAAAATAGATGATTAAATGACATTCCCGGCCAATCAATTAGACAATAATGTCCATACTAAAATAACACACACACTCCTGAAAGGAGGGATAGAGATGGTGTTCCATGAATATTAATAAAAACACATTGCTAATGCAGATGACACGTTTGGATTGATTACAGAACAGCTGTTGCTTCACTCTTTTTTAAAAAAGACCTCATGTCCCAGTTAGTTTTTTCTTCAAAGTTTATATCAATGAGCAATGATCACAATTTAGCCAGTACCTGATACCTGATGCCTGATGTCAGTTATGTCACACAAAAACATTTTTAAAATGTAACATTCCCCTTTAATTATGGAAGAGGAATAGGGCCACATGTGAAAAATGTATTTTTGTAGTTTAAAGTCAGAATTGTAGAGTGTGGTCTAGACCTACTCTTATCTGTAAAGTGTCTCGAGATAACTTTTGTTATGATTTGATACTATAAATACAACTGAATTGAAAAAAATTCAGAATTAAAGTGACTTTATTCTCAGAAATCTGACTTGGAACTGGGAACTCAAATATATTTTTCACTTGGCCCTAATCCTCTTCCAAAAACACAAACCTGCTGCATGTCCATAACATGCTGTAGATATTCTTACTCCCCAGAGGGTCCCGGTGACCCTTTGACCTCTTGAGTATGTAGCTCCACCATCAAATCTCCACTTCATCAATGAGATTGATTGAAGAGTACAGCTTTCCATGCAATTTACTAAGCACATGAGACGAACCAGTTCATTATGGACACTCAAATGAGCTTTAACTGCATTGCCATCAGCTGAATGTGGTCCTTTACTCATTCAGTTAAACCAATCAGACGACCAATCACCATCAAGCAGACCAGAGTGACTCAGAGTGAAACATGACTCCAACCTATGCAGCCATTTCCCAGTGCTATCAAGTTGACTTGCGTTCCTACGTGTCTTTTTGCTGTAGCTTTAATATCAAACAGCAGCAGATTTCCTTGACAGCGGCAGTGATTCAACTCCTGCCCCACCCCGGAGCTTTTGGCAAAATCCTTCGCATGCACCCAAAGAAAAGTCATTATCATTCCTGTCAAGACAGATTCCACCTGCACCTTGAGCTTTATTTTAAGTGAATTCCATTCATGCCGGGTTGGGGGGCTCATCACACATCTCATGTGGTCTGTCAGTAAGATATAACACTTGATATCTTCTTTATGATCCGTAACACGGTTAACACATTGTGCCATAGCTTTATACTCTGATAAGGGGCTTACAGCCATAAATGTAACGGGGTGTACTGAGGGCATGGAGGGAAGGAGGGAAGGAGGGAAGGAGGGAAGTGAAATTTCCCAGATGGCCCTATAGCTGTTCAATATTCCTGCAGGCGAGCTGGTCAATGGCCCATATGGCCGGATTAATGTAAAGCCCAATGGTTTCTGTGAATATATATATATATATATATATATATATATATATATATATATATATATATATATATATATATATATCACTATCTGCTAGCTGCCTGTCCCCTGAACACACTGTAAAAAACATCTCCTCACTATCTGCTTGTCCCCTGCACCTTTAAGTGAAATGCAGCTAAGGTGGACTCCACCAGCAACAGTGACACTTGCTATACAGAATGGCAATGAAAGTAATTAATAATGGAAAAACATGACAGTATTACAACTTTACTAAGTTGAAAGCAACCATAAAAACGCCCATTAGGGGTTTCTATAAGGGTTTCCCAAAGAAAAGGATGTTAAGTATTAATCCATTCTACAATTTGTAATCAATCAAGATGTTATCCCGTGTGTCATTGTGGAGACATTGCTGTTCATGTTTGTATATTACAGGTAAAGTTAGCTGACCTTATTTTTTATTTTTTATAAATTGAATTACATATTTTTGTATATATTGTCTGTTTTTTTCCTGCACTATGTACTGTGTCCTGCATGAAGTTATTATAATTTTCTAGTATGTATTATTCAGAGTTTCCCCCATCATTAAAAGGCTTGGATGTACATCTCCAGTGGTCTTCTTTAGCAAGTTCAGTTTTTAAGCTTTTTGAGTGTAATTTCTGTATTACCTGCTCTAGCTTCTCAGACACAGATATGGTAACAATAAAATGTAATTCAAAAAGTCAAAAATAAATTGAGATTTAGATTTATTTTATTTAGATTTATTTTATTAGGACAATGCGCAATAAATCAACATTTCTGAAAATGCGCCAGTGTTAGCCAGTCGGCCAATTTTCAACTGCAGTCCTAGTTACCCAGCATGTATGTCTTTATGAAAAGAAAATTGAGGGAGGGCCCCTAAACCCCACCTCCCAATACGTGCACCTAAGTCTTCCACCCACTAGAGGGAAAACACTGTTGTTGTTATTATTATTATTATTATTATTATTAGCCGTGGTCCGGGCCAGTGGTGCAGGCAGTAAAGCCGACACCGCTACAGGCCTCCATTCAGCGTGGAGCGGCAGAGTATTGTGCAGCTTTGTGAAAGTGTGATCACAGCGCTCGGCACTGCCTCTTCTTCAGCTGCTCTGCTCCTGTTAGCGGAGGTGATCCAACAGTAATGACTTGCTCTATGGTTACTGGGGCTTGGGGGAATGCTGGCAAAGGATGGGAGGGGGGATGAGAGGGAGGATGAGAGGGAGGATGGGAGTGAGGAGAGGAGGGAGGATGAGAGGGAGGATGGGAATGAGGAGAGGAGGGAGGATGATAGGGAGGATGGGAGTGAGGATGGGAGGGAGCATGAGAGTGGATGAGATGTTGAATAAGGATGATTGTAGTGATGAAAGGAGGGTGGATGATAGAGGATGAGAAGGAGGATGAGAGGGAAGATGGAGGGAGGATGGGAGGGAGGGAAGATGAGGGGGAGGATGAGGAAGGATAAGAGGTAGGATGGGAGGGAGGATGAGCGAGGATGAGAAGTAGGGTGAGAGGGAGGATGAGTGAGGATGAGAAGTAGGATGAGAGGGAGGATGAGAGGGAGGAAGAGAGGGAGGATGAAGGAGGATGAGAGCGGATGAAAGGGAAGATGAGAGGGCGGATGGGAGGGAGGATGAGAGGGAGGATGAGGGAGGATGAGAGAGAGGATGAGAGAGAGGTTGAGAGGGAGGATGAGAGATGATGAGAGGGAGGATGAAGGAGGGTGAGAGATGATGAGAGGGAGGATGAGGGAGGATGAGAGGGAGGATGAGAGAGAGGATGAGAGGGAGGATGAGGGAGGATGAGAGAGGATGAGAGAGGATGAGAGGGAGAGATGAGAGGGAGGATGAGAGAGGATGAGAGGGAGGATGAGAGGGAGGATGAGAGGGAGGATGAGGGAGGATGAGAGAGGATGAGAGAGAGGATATGAGAGGATGAGAGATGATAAGAGGGAGAATAAGAAAGAGAGATGAGAGGGTGTGGAGGAGAGGGAGGATGAGAGATGATGAGAGGGAGGATGAGAGAGGATGAGAGATGATAAGAGGGAGAATAAGAGAGAGAGATGAGAGGGTGTGGAGGAGAGGGAGGATGAGAGATGATGAGAGGGAGGATGAGAGAGGATGAAAGAGGATGATAGGGAGGATGAGAGGGAGGATGAGAGAGGATGAAAGGGAGAGATGAGAGAGGATGAGAGGGAGGATGAGAGAGGATGAGAGGGAGAGATGAGAGGGAGGATGAGAGAGGATGAGAGGGAGGATGAGAGGGAGAGTTGAGAGGGAGGATGAGAGAGGGGATGAGAGGGAGGATGAGAGAGGATGAGAGATGATGAGAGGGAGGATGAGAGAGGATGAGAGGGAGGATGAGAGAGGATGAGAGATGATGAGAGGGAGGATGAGGGAGGATGAGAGGGAGAGATGAGAGAGGATGAGAGAGGATGAGAGGGAGGATGAGAGAGGATGAGAGGGAGGATGAGAGAGGATGAGAGATGATGAGAGGGAGAGATGAGGGAGGATGAGAGGGAGAGATGAGAGAGGATGAGAGAGGATGAGAGGGAGGATGAGAGGGAGAGATGAGGGAGGATGAGAGGGAGAGATGAGAGGGAGGATGAGAGAGAGGATGAGAGGGAGAGATGAGGGAGGATGAGAGGGAGAGATGAGGGAGGATGAGAGAGGATGAGAGGGAGGATGAGAGAGGATGAGAGAGGATGAGAGGGAGGATGAGAGGGAGAGATGAGGGAGGATGAGAGGGAGAGATGAGGGAGGATGAGAGGGAGAGATGAGAGGGAGGATGAGAGAGGATGAAAGGGAGAGATGAGAGAGGATGAGAGGGAGGATGAGAGAGGATGAGAGGGAGAGATGAGAGGGAGGATGAGAGAGGATGAGAGGGAGGATGAGAGGGAGAGTTGAGAGGGAGGATGAGAGAGGGGATGAGAGGGAGGATGAGAGAGGATGAGAGATGATGAGAGGGAGGATGAGAGAGGATGAGAGGGAGGATGAGAGAGGATGAGAGATGATGAGAGGGAGAGATGAGGGAGGATGAGAGGGAGAGATGAGGGAGGATGAGAGAGGATGAGAGGGAGGATGAGAGAGGATGAGAGAGGATGAGAGGGAGGATGAGAGGGAGAGATGAGGGAGGATGAGAGGGAGAGATGAGAGGGAGGATGAGAGAGGATGAGGGAGAGGATGAGAGGGAGAGATGAGGGAGGATGAGAGGGAGAGATGAGGGAGGATGAGAGAGGATGAGAGGGAGGATGAGAGAGGATGAGAGAGGATGAGAGGGAGGATGAGAGGGAGAGATGAGGGAGGATGAGAGGGAGAGATGAGAGGGAGGATGAGAGAGGATGAGAGAGAGGATGAGAGAGGATGAGAGAGAGGATGAGAGAGAAGATGAGAGAGGATGAGAGAAGATGAGAGGGAGGATGAGAGGGAGAGATGAGAGGATGAGAGAGGATGAGAGGGAGGATGAGAGGGAGAGATGAGAGGATGAGAGAGGATGAGAGGGAGAGATGAGAGGATGAGAGAGGATGAGAGAGGATGAGAGGGAGGATGAGAGGGAGAGATGAGAGGATGAGAGAGGATGAGAGGGAGAGATGAGAGGGCGTGGAGGAGAGGATGAGAGAGGATGAGAGGGAGGATGAGAGGGAGAGATGAGAGGATGAGAGAGGATGAGAGGGAGAGATGAGAGGGCGTGGAGGAGAGGAGTTGGTAAGCCTTGATGGGGACTTGTCAAAGATAGTTGACTTCCTGTTGCCTTCTTTTCACCGTCTCTGCTCATCCTCTCTCTGTTGCCGGGGCCGACTAAGATACAACGGGACTGTGGTGTGAGCTCATGAGCGCCGCTGCCTTCCAGGTGATCCCCTTTAAACAGGGTTGGGCTGCTGATGTCAGGTCAACTTCATTTATTTATTTTTGTATTTATTTATTTATTTATTGGGCATAAGTTGACCCACAGTGCTTTACAACCAAGGCAGCTGGTCTGCCTCGAAACAGATAAACACAACATTACATAAGTAAAAGGTCACAAACGAGAATACAACTTAATACAAAATGACTGACATGAAGTTAGAAATGTGGAAGTTTGGATATTTTAGATAAACAGAGTTCCCTAACATTAGTTATTGTTGTGTATATTGTCCTTTTATCTCTCTGGCCCAAGGACCACAGATGTAAATTAGCTGTATAGCTGACTCTGGTACAGGGCTTACACTGTGCATGGTCCCTGATAAATAAACTAATTAATAATAATAATAATAATAATAATAATAATAATAATAGTTATGAGTTCTCACTAAAATAATGATTATAATTTGTTTAACTGTCAAAACAGAACAGAGGAACATCAAAATCGATTAAAATTCTGATAAATAAAATGTATAAAAATACAAACTTAAGATATGAAACTTAAAGTCCTTTGAACAAAAACACAATAACAAAAAAATAATAATCAGTGTTGGCAACAGCGACGTTGCAGAGCGCCCTCTGGTGGACAAACTATGCAACGCACTCATAACATGGTTGACCGACTGTTTTTATTTTTTAAATATTCATTCATCAGAATAATTTGTTTGTGTATAATTAATATATATATATATTTTTATCGGCCATTATAAATGCCAATACCGATTGGGAAAATGCCTAATATATCGATATATCAGTCGGGCTCTAGTCTTTAATAGTGATAGATAATTAACAGCGTGATCTCCACATTTCATTTGAAAGAGTCACATCCAGCACAGACCTCAGAGCTCCAGTCAACACATGAGCCACATTCATTTCTTATTTTTCCAGCAGCAGGAGCATCTTTTGAAAGATGTCTCCACAGAGAGCAGTGAATGACAGCATGTGTAGCGGGCGACAAAGCCAAGCAGGCAGCTGAACGGAGATAAAGTGAACACACGCAAAAGACAGAGCTGAAGTCAGACTGAAGGCTGGGGTGAAGAAGGATGAAGAAGACAAGTTGGGAGGCTGAATGAAGCGAGTGGAAAATCCTCTGGCCTACTTTTTCCATAGCTGCATGCAAGTAAAGTGTGAATTTCTTGCTCTTTTCTTACCTTGCTCTGGGCTCAGCCTGTGAATATTGCTGGAATCGTCCATTGATGTATTCCCAAAAAAGAGCTTCATGTGCGGCTAAAACAAGGACGGAGAGGCTGGCTTCACCCAAACTACCATCTGGAGGGCTGCTACTTTCACAGGCATGCCTCGCCTTGTGGCTGTCATCATCCAAGGTGTGACAGCAAACTTACCTAAGCTCTTCTCTCCTCTTTCTATTCCACCTCTCTTATCCAGTTCTCTCTACTTGCTTCCTATCTCTCCAGGAAAGCCCATCCTCTCTATCTCTATGTGCTACAGCAGTGTGGCGGGTAGCAGCAAAGACAATAGCGTGTTATGGCACACTTCTTCTTCTTCCTCTTCTTCTGCCTCTACTGTACTGAAGGGGCGGGGGGGGGTGCCCAGAGAGCTTTGGGAGCACGCTCAGTGCAGTCAACCACTCACGGCTCTTGTACGAGTGGGGGGAAGCGCCCTCGGTTCAAAGCCGATCACCTGGGAGAAGGAGCGCTATTAGATGGAGGAGGAAGGGAGGGAGAAGTGGGAAAAGAAGAGGAAGAGGAAGAAGGGGGTGGGGGAGGGCAAACTGGAAGGGAGGAGGAGCAGGGAGAGGAAATGGAGTGAAACGCATCTGCTGAGATAAAGAGGAGAAGAGCGAAGAGAGGAGAGGGATGAGAGAGGCATGAAGGAGGCAAGGTGGCTGTGATTTGCGAGTAGCAAAGAGCAGCAGCGTGGGGTGCGCATGTTTTATTCAACACAGAGGGGTTTTTTGAGAGAGAGAGAGAGAGAGAGAGAGAGAGAGAGAGAGAGGACAAGCCAGGATGGGTTTGTTGGGCAGCAAAGGGAGAGATAGAAAATAACAAGAAAATAACAAAAAGAGGGAAATGATGAACTTGGCTCCCCTTTTAAAATCTGGGTCCGAGGCCAGCGGGAGAGCAAGCAGCTTTCAACGTATGCTAGAAATACACTTGCAACAACTTCTAGGAAAGTCTGGCTGTAGAGGAGGGCTGGAAATATACTCCAAATAGTTAGACAAATACTCCAAATAGTTAGACAAATACTCCAAATAGTTAGACCCAATCACAATGTTTGTTTCCAGTAACTTCCGGAGAAGAAAAACTCACAGATATACAACTTACAGTGGCTTGCATAAGTTTACACACCCATGTTAAAGTTGATTAAAATGAGGAATAAAAAAACATCTTTTGGAAATTGATCTTAATGCCTTAATTCAAAAAATTCAAAGATTTAGCAAAATCCAGCCTTTTAAGGACACCAATTTTCTTTGTGAATGAATAATGTATTGTAAATAAATAAATGTCCTTCCTTAAAATACAGAGGGCATGAATATACACCCCCCTTTGTTAAATTCCCATAGAGGCACATTTTTATTATTAAAGGCAGTTATTTTATAGTTCAGGATACAATGCATCCTGATCCAGGTCCCTTGACCTTTGGAATTAAAATAGCCCCCCCCCATCATTATATACCCTTCACTATACTGTACATAGAGATAGGCATGGGGGACTTTCCATAAGATCATCTCTCAATGCAAATCAAACCAGCTATTAAGCTAACTGAAATAACACCATGCCTATCTCTACGTATGGTGAAGGGTATGTGATGATGGGGGGGGGGGGTAAGTTTAATTCCAAAGGCCAAGGGAACTTCATCAGGATGCATAGTATCTTGATCCATGTAATAACTGGCCTTTAATAATAAAACGTGCCTCGGAATTTAACATAGGGGGTGTATACTTATTCCCCTGTATTTTAAGGAAGAACATTTATTTATTCACAATTCATTATTCATTCACAAAAAAAACTGGTGTTCTTAAAAGGTTGGATTTTCCTAAATTTTTTGAATTAAGGCATTAACATCAATTTCCAAAAGATGTTTTTTTATTCCTTTTTTTAATTACCTTTAGCCTGGGTGTGTAATCTTATGCAAGCCACTGTACAGGCACTCAGAAAACTGGGACATACTCTCATCTCATTCATCTTAAATGCATGTTTTTGTCCCAGTCTCTCCGTGGCGTAACTGTAGTGGTTTTCTTTATTGGTGTTCTGTGGGTGTGTGTGTGTGTGTGTGTGTGTGTGTGTGTGTGTGTGTGTGTGTGTGTGTGTGTGTGTGTGTGTGTGTGTGTGTGAGAATGTGTGTGGCCAGGCGTGGGGTTCATTAGAGCAGGCTCTCCAGCGCAGCTGCATGTAATCCGCTAATCGAGTCGCAGCACAAGAACCCTGAGATCCAGGCAATCTGCAGCAGTTCGCTGTTAACTACTCACGGCCAAACATCAGTGTTTCCAATGATCTTGTGATTGTAGTTTTTTGTGTTAATCTATGTTATCTTTTGTGCGCAGTCGGAGGAAGAAAGAAACTTTGCCCCCAGCCGTTCCACTCGCCCTGTGTGCCATGCCGGCCTCGCATACAAACTCCTGCTGGATACCCATCTACTTTTTTTTTTACAAAATTTTTGTTCAATTGAGTGTTTCATTAAAAGACTTACTAGCGCCCGACGAATAGTTGGTTATTTAAAAATCCAATATGCCGATTTATCGGCCTATATATAAAAAATAATCCAGAAACGTGTTACAAAACAAACAGATTCCCCTAACATTAGTTATTTATGAGTTCTCACTAAAATAATGACAATTTGTTTTGTCACAACATAACAGAGGAACATCAAAATACATTAAAGTTCTAATTTAATATGTTAAAAGGTATAAAAATACAAACTTATGACAAAAATTAAAGTCCTTTGAACAAAAACACATTAACAAAAAATAATCAGTGTTGCCAACAGGGACGTTGTAGAGCGTCCTCTGGTGGACAGACTATGCAACGCCATCACTAACGGGGACGTTGTAGAGCGTCCTCTGGTGGACAGACTATGCAACGCCATCACTAACAGGGACGTTGTAGAGCGTCCTCTGGTGGACAGACTATGCAACGCCATCACTAACAGGGACGTTGTAGAGCGTCCTCTGGTGGACAGACTATGCAACGCCATCACTAACAGGGACGTTGTAGAGCGTCCTCTGGTGGACAGACTATGCAACGCCATCACTAACAGGGACGTTGTAGAGCGTCCTCTGGTGGACAGACTATGCAACGCCATCACTAACAGGGACGTTGTAGAGCGTCCTCTGGTGGACAGACTATGCAACGCCATCACTAACAGGGACGTTGTAGAGCGTCCTCTGGTGGACAGACTATGCAACGCCAACACTCATCAGATTTTGGTAAATCTTGGATTAATTGCACAGTTGCAAGTGTAGAGTTATACCACATGAACTATCAAACTCCCAAAAGACAATTATAGTTTTTCTAAAAGGCGTCAGCAACTTTATATACTTCACTTTGCTTTCAAAGGGATCCTACAATTAATCAGTGCACTAGTGATCAATAAAGCCCTCAACCCAGAGGTGGTTGATGTGGCTCGGGGAAGGGAAGTTTGGGTTCCCCTGCTGGAGCTGCTTCCCCAAACGATGATGGATGGATGGCTATATCCAGTGTTTTAATAGAGATTTTCCATATAAAGAATGCACTTTTGATGGAAACACTGAATTGTCAGTGACTGTTGTGAGCAGCTTTAGTCTAAATCTCTTGGTACAGTGTGTGCTTTGAACCATACTGGCTATACCGTGGGGTGGCAACAGTACAAATAGTGTCATGGTACATCAAGATCAAATACAAAACACAATTCACAATATTTCCAGCAACGTTCATCAAATGCATGATATGATTATACAGTACATGTATCATGCAAGTTTCATGAGGCGGGAACAACAAAGCTCCGCTCCTTTATACGTGGACTTTCAAAAAGCCTGACGCTGCTCTTCAGCCGCCACAAAATCATAACCCAGAATCCCCAGGAGACGAGCTGCATCCAACCTGCGCCTTCAACCAAAAGTCAAGCTTCATTTATCCAACGGTGTCTTGTAGCGTGCAACACCTCCTGCTGCATGAGTGAGCTTCAGGCATGCTAGAGTGGCTGTCCACTAAGTCACAGTATAGTATAGCAACAGGACCTGTGTCGCATAGACCCTCGGGACATCACTGAGACCACCACTACCCCCTGACGCTAGAAGCTGCATGGGAGGAGCATGGAAGCAGTCTGTAAGGACTAGTGTCACGGTCTCCTAGTGTGTTGCATGTGTTTGGGTTGGTAGTGGGGGTTGGGCATTATGTACCCTGAAGGACTTTAAAAGGCTGTAGTTGGGGTTTTGGCCCTGTACCATGTAGCTTTCTCTATCACGGATGTAGGACAGCTAGATTATGAAAAATATGGCAATGGCTAGGGAATGGAAGCAAGCTCATGTTGCATCAGCATCAATGCACTGATGAAAAGGATTGGCGAAGATGTGTCAGTGGCACTCGGCCCCGAGCCCAGTGGTTCCTCCTAAAGACAATAAATCTTTAACAAGCTCGCGGCCATGCTACCGGCTCAGCATGTACACAAACCCTTCGTAGTATTCTGGTAGACAGTGACTAACATTTTGATGTAGAATTAGATCGAAGAGTCCTGTTGTCTGGTGTCAAAGTCCTGTGCTTTGTATGACAAACCATCCACCTAAGACTTCCTGAACTGAAAAAAAGCATGGCTAGTGACGTAATCTGTGCAGCAATTGCAAACCTCCAACCACCATTATTTCCAAAATGTATTTAGCAAAACAAATCAGTAGGGTATTAGTGTATTTTATAAGAGACAGGGTTGAAACCCACCCACAATGCTACACCAGATCTGTATATCACATTACATGTTCCTGAGGTATGGAGAAACTGCACATGCACATAAATGCCGAGTCACCATATTGCTTTGATGGTAAGGAAATCTCCATCGGAGGTTGACTTAAGGAGAACTGCTACATGCCGATTTTCTACAGCCTGAAGTTCTGGACCGTATGCTGTATATCTACACGGGCTAATTAAGTATTGCACAAAGGTAATAGTTGTCTGCACAGCATTTTCTTTACACTCAAAAAAAATATGTCATACTGATACTGGGTATATGATAATTATACCGGTGGGAACTTTAAGTACAAAAGCTAAGGTGATCATTGTTTTCCCTCTTCTCTTTGGATCTTGTTTCAGAAGCAGGTAAGCTGTTCTAATGAACCATTCGTACATACAGCTACGAAAAGTAAAAGCACTGTAATTCGTATGTATTCAACATACTTTTTCTGTATGCACCACAGTGACTGCTGCTGTATAAGAACGCTGTGGAGAGCATAGGTAGGAGATTCGGGTGGATGTTGAGTTATAAAACACAGCACTTTCAAGCGGGGGAGTGGAGTTTGCTTTTTTTGGGAAAATAAAGGACTTTCACCCAGGAAACACACTACAGCAACATGTCCACAGATAGACAGGACTGGGTGTACGACTGAGACCCAAATGACACAGAAGTGGTAATAACTGTATTCCTACAGCTTTCACTACTGTTGATGCACGGAGCAGCCATGTTGGATTTTGAGCTTGGGGCACTCGGAGGTTGTCCGAGTTCTGATCTCAGGGGCCGTGTTTCCGACTTTGAGCTTAGAAAATCTGACTTCTGAGTACAAATGGAACGCACGCGTTATTATTTCTAGTTGGATCTTGATCCAAAGTAGAATCTTTTTCCTAAACTTAACGAGTCATTTTGGTTCCTAAACTTAACTGTAGTCGCCGTATGACGCTCACTTTTTGTCTGCTAAACTAAACTGCCCCCGGCCCCTTAACCCTTGTGTTGTCTCCACGTCAAAATTGAAAATCAACACTTTGGTTGATGTTTTTTATCAATGTTTTTAACTTTTTCTCATGTTTTTGTCCCTTTTTTTAAACATTTTTGACGCTTTTTTCAACGTTTGTCACTTTTTTTTACATTTAACACTACGTAACACTAACTTCTTAACTTTAGTTTTACAGTTATTTTTGGAATTTATGGTCAATAAACCTCATTTATAGGAAATTATACCTGAGTTAGAAAAGCAGAAATTAGGAATTATTTAGACTAAAATTAAAGGAATGGATGTTGATGGATAATCACAGACTGGAATATGTCAACTTTTACTAAATACTATTTCAAGAACACCATCTTGCGGAGCTTTATCTCAAAGTAACCTATTGGCAGCTAGACTAAACTACCAACTGCCACTGATGCAACCGACAGCATTCAGAGCTCTGTACGTCACTTGACCAGCTGGCATTTGCCTAATTTCGTAGGATTTCTGACTAATTTGTGTGCATACAGTACGTTTTCATACGATATCATACGTTCATTAGAATGCGTTGCAGCCGGTCACTGTTGCAAGTTGAAGGCTGTGGAAACTTGGTCATGTGCAGGAAATAATGTGAAGCTGTGAGCCTCATGGTGACTATTTATATCACTTCTAGGTCACCTGTGCCACCTTGTACATTGTCTGGCAGTGCAGAAGGTTATCTCCTGAGCTCTTGTAAAAGCATTGGATTGATAACATCGCTGCAGAGCAACAACTGAGGGAGCAACAATGATCTATATAGCCACTGGTTTCTAGTGATGTGGGAGAACAAAAAGCCACTGGTGAAGCCTGATAAGAAATTCGAGACACTTGTAGAAACCACAAACCCACTGGTAGGGTCCCTGAAGAGCCTGTTTCTGTTTCTTTTGAGTCCACGTTTTCTTCTACAAGTGAAACCGAGCAGAGGGTGGAGGTCGCACACAAACCGAAAACACCACTGATGGCTCAGATCCCATCAAAGTCTCACATCAAATGTAAGTGGATTTTTGAAATGGCATGAGAATAGGCTTGTAACAATTATTACATCATTGTCTAATTGTGATTTTTTTTTTCTCATGTTGTCCTCGGGTCAAATTGACCCGTTTTCCTATAGGCTATCAATGTTCTTTTTAATTCCCCAAAATAACATGATTGATTCCACACAACGCTCTTTGGCAAGTACAAATCTCTACTTTCATTAATTTTGGGGCGCCTTATTCAATTTTATAGCATTTGAAAAAACAATTGAAGTGTTTTTGAAATAGTATTGAGAGTAAAAGTTGACATATTCCAGTCTGTGATTATCATCAACATCCATTCCTTTAATTTTAGTCTAATTTCTGCTTTTCTAACTCAAACATTAGGCATAATTTCCTATAAATGAGGTTTATTGAGCATAAATTCCCAAAATAACTGTAAAACTAAAGTTAATGAGTTAGGGTGACGTAGTGTTAAACATCAAAAGAAGTGTCAAAAGTGTTGAAAAAAAAAGACAAAAACATAAGAAAACGTTAAAAACATTGATAAAAAGCGTCAACAAAAGTGTTAATTTTCAATTTTGAGGGAAAGACAACACGAGGGTTAACTACAGTTGCTTACATTAGCTAAAGTCTTACGGCGTGTGACTGCGGCTGCAATTATACGTTGTTGGTATTTGGCCCTATGGACGTTCATATCAACAGAAAGGAATTTTTAATAAAGAGGCGTCATTCAAAACTTGTGTTAATTGTTTATATAAGTAATGAATAAAGAAATATTTTTTAATTTGACTGAAATCCACAATTATATCGTCAATGGCCATTATTTCGGAGACAATTAATTACACAGTGAAATTTGGAATTGTTACAGCTCCACATAATATATATATATATATATATATATATATATATATATATATATATATATGTGAATAGTAATAATAACAGCAGCTCGGATACTCTTATTCTCTTATATACTCTTATTTTTTAAATTATAATTTGCATAAAAACATTCCTGGATGAGGACGGGGACCCAGCGCTTTAATCTAAAAATGTCTCCTGTTGACCTGTTCAGCAAACTGTCTCTTACATGTTACGAGTGGGGACGGAGGACAGAGTGGAAGTTAATAACCTCAGCTGAATGAGTGGGGGGGCCAGCTGTGTCCTCCGTGACTCATTAAATGTGTGTGTGTCTGTCTGTCTGTGTGTGTGTGTGTGTGTCTGTCAGTCTTTCTCTGTGTGTGTGTGTGTGTGTGTGTGTGTGTGTGTGTCTGTCTCTGTCTTTCTGTGTGTGTGTGTGTATGCATGTATGTGTGTGTTTTCTGTGTGTGTGTGTGTGTATGTGTGTGTTTTCTGTGTGTGTGTGTGTGTGTGTGTGTGTGTGTGTGTGTGTGTGTGTGTGTCTTCTGAGTGTGTGTGTGTGTGTGTGTGTGTCTCTTCTGTGTGTGTGTGTGTGTGTGTCTTCTGTGTGTGTGTGTGTGTCTTCTGTGTGTGTGTGTGTGTGTGTGTCTTCTGTGTGTGTGTGTCTGTGTCTTCTGTGTGTGTGTGTGTGTGTCTGTCAGTCCGTCTGTGTGTGTGTGTGTGTCTCTGTGTGTGTGTCTGTCTCTGTCTTTCTGTGTGTGTGTGCGTGTGTGTGTGTGTGTGTGTGTGTGTGTGTGTGTGTGTGCATGTGTGTGTCTTCTGTGTGTGTGTGTCTGTGTCTTCTGTGTGTGTGTGTGTGTCTGTCAGTCCGTCTGAGTGTGTGTGTGTGTGTGTGTGTGTGTGTCTGTTTATGTCTGTGTGCAAGTGTGCATGCATGCGTGTGTGTGTGTGTGTGTGTGTGTGTGTGTGTGAGTGTGTGTGTCTGTGTGCAAGTGTGCATGCATGCGTGTGTGCGTGTGTGTGTGTGTGTGCGTGTGTGTGTGTGTGTGTGTGTGTGTGTGTGTGTGTGTGTGTGTGTGTGTGTGTGTGTGTGTGTGTGTGTGTGTGTGTGTGTGTGTGTGTGAAGAGCAGGTGGCTTAAGCAAATAGAAAAGGAAGAGAGCATTTCCCAGGGTTAGATTACGGGTCAAATTGTTCGAACACAAACACTTTGATGGAGGAAGAAAATGTCAGGCGATTGATTGTGCTGTAAGAGATATGAGCACTGACAAGCGCCGAGACACACACATCACACACATCACACACATCACACACATCACACACATCACACACAGCAGGATGCAAATGAGGTCCCGCGTATCATGTAGAATTAGCATGTTGTATGTCGGTGGGAGGATTCCATCAAAAAAACAATTCATCAATGATTGAGTTTTCTTTTTCGGCTTAATGATGCAGTAAGCCCCCACACTCACTGCTCTCTAAGCATGCAGTAAGTGTGGGGGGCAAAACCTGGATAGTATACTATACTATCCATATCCACTTATACTATACATATCCACTTATACTATCCATATCCACTTATACTATACTATCCATATCCACTTATACTATACATATCCACTTATACTATCCATATCCACTTATACTATACTATCCATATCCACTTATACTATACATATCCACTTATACTATACATATCCACTTATACTATCCATATCCACTTATACTATACTATCCATATCCACTTATACTATACATATCCACTTATACTATCCATATCCACTTATACTATACTATCCATATCCACTTATACTATCCATATCCACTTATACTATACTATCCATATCCACTTATACTATACTATCCATATCCACTTATACTATACTATCCATATCCACTTATACTATCCATATCCACTTATACTATACTATCCATATCCACTTCTACTATCCATATCCACTTATACTATACATATCCATATCCACTTATACTATACTATCCATATCCACTTATACTATCCATATCCACTTATACTATACTATCCATATCCACTTATACAATCCATATCCACTTATACTATACTATCCATATCCACTTATACTATACTATCCATATCCACTTATACTATCCATATCCACTTATGAATGAACAGTGGCACTAATAGTCACAATAAAGATGACGGGCAGCTAGGCAGGGGTGGCCCATTCAGAAGAGACGCCGCATTTACAACGGTCGGTCATGATGAGACAGCAGTCCAAATATGTCTCTTGGCTTTTAGTCTAATTAAGCTTGTGTTGTCCTCGGGTCAAATTTGACCCGCTTTCAAAGTTTTCCGTCACCATATTACCGTGGAAACTCTGCCATTTCCACCAGCTGACCGCTTTGAATATGGTCTGTTTCAGAAAGGAGCCAGTTGAGGTGGTTCGGGCATCTGGTGAGGAGGCCTCCTGGGGGCCTCCCTAGGGAGGTGGTCCAGGCACGTCCAGCAGGGAGGAGGCCTCGGGGAAGACCCAGGACTAGGTGGAGGGATTATATATTATTATTATATCATATAGCCAGTTATCAGGCCCCAGTAGCCACACATTCACCAACACACACTCCTGTGAATTAATACTTCGAGGGGGAGGAATGGTTTGTTCTCCAAGGCCCCCGAGGTCTACTTCTATCAAGGCTGGTTACTGATTTTTCCAGGGCACTCACACGAGCGTACGCCCACATGCACGCATTGGAGGGCTGCATATGGATAGGAGCACTGCCAATACATCCTAATTACCTAATAGTAAGATCCTCTGTTTTATTTTTACATGACATAAAGGAACACCGGTAACACTTTATAATAACCATCATTAATAGACGGTAAATTGATCTTTAGTTAAAGGAGAATTCCGGCTAATGTTAATCTTGATCGCTAAAAATATGCGAGTACTTTCGATTGAAACCCCAGCCTGGCTGAACACACTTATTAATAGCAGCTAGCAGCTAACAGCTAGCTAGCTCTAGCAGCTAACCAGGCAAGCAAGCTAACCACCAGCAAGAACAACACAGGGTAGGTGAATTAAAACAATGTCTGAGTTGAAAAGGCATCTTGATGTTACGTAAGGGCCCTGTTCATGTTGTATAAGCATATTAATTGCATTGTGTGTCTGTTAAGAGGCACAAAGGCTCTCAAACTTGCCCCGTTACCTGCCGTTTTAGCTCAGTGGAAGCTTGTACACGTAGCTGCAGCTACTCAGTGTTACCTGCACCGATTTAGGTAGTGGGGGTTCAATCGAAAGTACTTGCATATTTATAGCAATCAAGATTAACATAAAAATTGGCCCAAATTCTATTAATGATAGTTATTATAAAGTGTTACCTGTGTTCCTTTATGTCATGTAAAAATAAAACAGAGGATCTTACTATTAGGTAATTAGGATGTATTGGCAGTGCTCCTATCCATATGCAGCCCTCCAATGCGTGCATGTGGGCGTACGCTCGTGTGAGTGCCCTGGAAAAATCAGTAACCAGCCTTGATAGAAGTAGACCTCGGGGGCCTTGGAGAACAAACCATTCCTCCCCCTCGAAGTATTAATTCACAGGAGTGTGTGTTTGTGTATGTGTGGCTACTGGGGCCTGATAACTGGCTGATAAGCAAAACTGTCAAATTCATTTCATGCGTGCAGTGCCATAAATTTGACAGGTGCAATTTCCTCTTTCTAATACTGTTGGACATCTAAACATACGGGGTGTGTGTGTGTATGTTACCGTGGATGGTTATTTATGAATCTTTGGGCTAAACTGTTCTCTTTAGGTTAGTGTCTTCTGAAGTGATAGTGTAAGTGACTGGCGGCCGTGTCAGCAGATGTTTTGTGATGCTTTGAGATAGATAGATAGATAGATAGATAGATAGATAGATAGATAGATAGATAGATAGATAGATAGATAGATAGATAGATAGATAGATAGATAGATAGATAGATAGATAGATAGATAGATAGATAGATAGATAGATAGATAGATAGATATCTCCAATCTAGACACCTATAATGCCAGACATCAGGGAATTGTAAAAAAAAAATACTTTTTTATATGATATAGGTGTTAAATTCCATTCATAATTGTCTTAAAAAGGCCTAAAAAAGTCTGAAATTTGACTTGGTGAAACCTGCTAAAACCCTCTGTTATGTTGTTACATTATTGTTGAGTTAAACATCTTGTTCCTTTTGTTGTTCTTGTCAGTGCAACAGTTTGAGCGACACAGAAAAGAAATGTCAAGCAGGCTTTAACTGTCACCACCCCTGCGATGATTGGTCAGTCTCTGGAAAGTGTCAGTGATAAGTGCAGCACATCACTCAAAACACGGCCCTGGAGACTCTGGCTGCATCTCGTGGCCCTCGTTTAGCACCTTGACTCCTCTGTCCTCGGCTGACCCGGAAGTTGTTCTGTCCCTCCCTTCAGAGGAAAGGACGTCTCCTCCCTCTAAAACACATTAGGCTCGTTCGAGATGAGCCAGGTCTGCGCAGAATCAATCACCGGCGATCGGCGCCCGTTGCATGCCGGTTAGATTTGTGTCCGACTTGATCCCGACTCGCTCTGACGTCATGCACACGTGGGCAACGGGAATCTCACGACAGCAAGGCGGCCGCAGGTCTGAGACCAGGGGGCCGCAGGTCTGAGACCAGGGGGCCGCAGGTCTGAGACCAGGGGGCTGCAGGTCTGAGACCAGGGGGCCGCAGGTCTGAGACCAGGGGGCCGCAGGTCTGAGACCAGGGGGCCGCAGGTCTGAGACCAGGGGGCCGCAGGTCTGAGACCAGGGGGCCGCAGGTCTGAGACCAGGGGGCCGCAGGTCTGAGACCAGGGGGCTGCAGGTCTGGGACCAGGCGGCCGCAGGTCTGAGACCAGGCAGCGCGGTTGCTTTTCACCGACTGCAAGAGCCAGGCGGACCCAGAGCATGCTTGGTAACAGCTAACAGCTGATTGGTTTACAACATGATGACGTTTGATATAAACTTTTTATTGTTTTTTTAATCGGAGGGATTTTAGTTGCTATTTGTCTGATTTAAAGAATTATTCTGTCCAGAACACACGTTGTGTGGCTGATAGTGACGTTAAGAAGTCAGAGAGACTAAATCTGTTCAGATCACTGATCATCTCCAGTCTGTTGTTAATAAAAATCAGCAACAGATCGCATGTAGAACATTATGAGAGCTACTCTGTCATAATTAAAACAACTAGAGAGTGTGTACCAGCTGATATGCGGGTCTAATTATATTTTATTAAATCATAATCGCACCACAGTGTTTTTGTCACTTCCTGTTCAGTCTGAAGGCGGCTGGAATCAGATGGAAACTGTCTGACTTTACCGCGGCTTTTGTCCCCCGCTGCTGCTGCCGCCTGCTCTCGTCTACTTTACAGGCGAGGCGCAGTTCATCTCGAACGAGCCTATTTGCTCGTTTCCTCTCTCCTCGCATGATTTCCTCGCTAGTGCCTCCTTTGTGGGAGGGACTAAGATGCGAGGAATGGAGGAAAGTGGAGGACTCGAGGAGGCAATTTAAGAGCAATGAGATGCACCTTGTGTTATCATGCAGTGAGTAAATCGGACAATAAAAACAGAAAGATTAGATCAGGAAGAAGGCTTTTATTCAGCCAGACGAGGCACACATTTGAGGGCCGCACAGTGAGTACTTACTCACAACAGCAGATCTCTGCATGAAGTGAATCGGTTCCTACAGATAGCTGTCGCTCTACCACACATTCCCCATGTACACACACACACATGCACATACCACAAACACACGCACACACCACACACACACCACAAACACACGCACACACCACACACACACCACACACACATGCACATACCACAAACACACGCACACACCACAAATTGAGTTGCACATTAAAGCTATAGTGCGTAGTTTATGTTGCCCCATGAGGAATTCTAAGTAATGATGACAAAACTGTCAGCATATCTACATGATACAAGCCTTCTGTGATCTCATACCTGATAATACATGGGGTGTTTGGAAATTGCCACACAGTCAGGACTTTGAGGCCCCTGAGGGCTTGGGGGTCCGAGGGCAAGATCTCTGCGGTCAGTAATCCAGTCTTACTGTAACTACAGGGTTTCCGCGGAGTCTACGTATGTATGTATGTATGTATGTATGTATGTATGTATGTATGTATGTATGTATGTATGTATGTATGTATGTATGTATGTATGTATGTACTGTGTGTATGTATGTATGTATGTATGTATGTATGTATGTATGTACTGTGTGTATGTATGTATGTACTGTGTGTATGTATGTATGTATGTATGTATGTATGTATGTACTGTGTGTATGTATGTATGTATGTATGTATGTATGTATGTACTGTGTGTATGTATGTATGTATGTATGTATGTATGTATGTATGTATGTATGTATGTATGTATGTATGTATGTATGTATGTATGTATGTACTGTGTGTATGTATGTATGTATGTATGTATATGTACTGTATGCATGTATGCATGTATGTATGTATGTATGTATGTATGTATGTATGTATGTATGTATGTATGTATGTATGTATGTATAGATGTGCGTACTGTATGTATGTATGAATCTACTGTATGTATGTGCTGTATGTATGTATGTATGTATGTATTGTGTGTATGTATGTATGTGTGTGTGTGTGTGTGTGTGTGTGTGTGTGTGTGTGTATGTATGTATGTATGTATCATGTGTATATGTATGTATGCATGTACTGTATGTATGAATATTCTTTCTTTCTTATAAGATACAAACTATTGCTGCTCTGTCTGATTTTTGTTTTAAAAGAAAAATAAATAGATAAATAATAAATATAATAAAAATAATATAAAAATATAATTTTATTAAATATAAAATAATACTAAAAATATTAAAAGGTCTTAAATTTGACTTGGCGAAACCTGTAGAAACCCTGAACTACTAAAACTACTTCTATTACTGGTATCAACTGCTGGAAACCAAACAGCGGCCCAACCAATAAAGAAACTGCTCCAAATGAGACTGCTGACAGTCGAGGGTGAACACTGATGGAAGTAAATGTGTTGCTGAACAGTATGACACAGTGCCCTCTGCTGAGTACTAACTGCCAGCTGTGTCTGTCTGGGTGCCCCATGGAAATAAAGTCTGTAAATTACAACCGTTAACGCTTTAAAAAGCTTCTGTTAGCGTGGCTTAAACATGTATATAACATGCTTATGTCAAAAATGTGTAAAGTCTATTATTGAATGAGTAAATATGTAGTAGAAATCTGGTGTATTCCATAAGTGGAAGAAGTAGATCTTTCATTATTCAAGTACTAATACCACACTGTGATAATACTCATTTATAATAAAGCATCATATTTTATTAACTACATGTGTTTTGTGAGTAAAAATCTTAATTGGTAAAGTAACTAGTAACTAAGTTGGAGAAAAAAGTACAATATTTCTCTCTGAAATGTAGCGGCGTAGAAGTAGAAAGTGGCATAAACAGAAAAGACTCCGATTTGTACTACAGTACAGTACTACTTAGTTAAATTCCACCACTGAGTACAAGTATCACTGCCTTTATGTAGATTCTACATTGTTCTTCTGCATGGTGTCACACACACACACACACACACACACACACACACACACAAAACTTTGATCATGCATGTGATTCAATCTAAGGGTAATTCTGGGGGAAATAATGAGTATGTTTTCTTCGGGGACAGACAGTGTCCCAGAAAGGCCTCGTGTTTCCCATACGGCTGTCTGACATCTGAAGCTATGCAGGCTGCACATTTAAACAGCTCTTTATTCCCCAAATAACTGGGGGAAAAAATCCAAAAGCTTCTAAAACTAGCTCTGGCTTTTATGCTAATGTGTGTGTTTGTATAAAATGAAAAATGAGACTAACGTATGGGTAAAGTATCCTGCTGCCAACGAGATCCAGACCTGGATAAGTGACAAATAAAAAGAAATGAAGAAACTGTCTTCTGAGAAATCATGTTTTTTTTTTCTTTTCAGTTTGCTATGCCAGATGGCCCCAAATACTACAGTACCCATGAGTCTTAGCAGCTGTGGAAAAGAAGCCCATTTGAGGCGCAAATCAGAGCAGTATCAACGTGTAGAAAAAGCAGTGGCTGTTCTCTTCAACACAACACAAGGGGGGAGGGGAGAAATTGACTTTTCAGCATGAGCCCCCAACCCCCTCCCGTTTCACTTGTCTGCTGTACAACTGTCTTATTGGCTCCACACAATTGGGACTGTGGTCATTACCTCTATACATCTTATATCTTATAACTTATTCCCTGTTATATATTGTTCTTGTTCTTATTCAATCAGTCAGTTTATAGGTTATTATGTGTATATGTAATAGTCATAGTTAATATTTAATCATGATCTACTGCACTGTTCACCATTGCACACAGTCTACCATAGTATCTTACCCTATCATATCATGGTCATTGTATTTCTATGAGTGATTTTTATTTTTATTCTTATGTGTGTGTGTATATGTGTTTGTTGTGTTATGGTTGTCTTGCTACTGGATGCCTAAAATTTCTTTTGGGATGAATAAAGAGTCTACAATGAGGCAGAAAAAATTGAGAAGGAGCCACTGTATTGTGTTAGCTATAACAAAGTTATTATATATTATAGAGAAGTTATTAATTAGAAGCATTTTTTATTCTTATGTATGTGTGATATATGTGTGTGTTGTGTTATGGTTGTCTTGCTACTGGATGCCTTAACATTCCTTAGGGATGATTCAATTGGGAGAAGTGAACGTCAACACAGATTATGAGCAATTCTTTCGCCACATGGTCCCCAAAGTAAATATTGGACCCATTTTTTTTTCCACAGGCTACATATCTGCAGAACATTCTGATACCAACAGAAGGGCACAGGATTTTAACACATTTTAACACATCAGGAGAAAATTAACTTAGTTTGAGACCTGTTTCTGTCTCAGGAACAGACTCACGCGAGCTATGGCAACGCAGAGAAGCTAACGTTAGCTAATGTTGGAGAACACCCTGACAAAACTAATCTCAGTGATGCAGTTATCTGTGTGAATATCTAACGTTAGCAAAAGAACATATTCATATATTATTATAATATAACTTTTCAACCATCCACATTACAACCGTTACAATTTCAAACAAGGCCACTCCCCTTAGGAGACTGGAAGTGTGCGCTATGTTCACTATAGAGGATCGTAGATTCATCTCGCTCTAAGCGGCAATTTTTCCCATCTGTGATTGGCAATTTCTCAACGAAATGCACCCTGGGAGTTGTAGTTGACTTATCTCCTTATGTATTTAAAAAGGTCCCATGACGTGGTGCTCTTTGGATGCTCTTATATAGACCTTAGTGGTCCCCTAATACTGTATCAGAAGTCTCTTTTATATAGACCTTAGTGGTCCCCTAATACTGTATCAGAAGTCTCTTTTATATAGACCTTAGTGGTCCCCTAATACTGTATCTGAAGTCTCTTTTATATAGACCTTAGTGGTCCCCTAATACTGTATCTGAAGTCTCTTTTATATAGACCTTAGTGGTCCCCTAATACTGTATCTGAAGTCTCTTTTATATAGACCTTAGTGGTCCCCTAATACTGTATCAGAAGTCTCTTTTATATAGACCTTAGTGGTCCCCTAATACTGTATCTGAAGTCTCTTTTATATAGACCTTAGTGGTCCCCTAATACTGTATCTGAAGTCTCTTTTATATAGACCTTAGTGGTCCCCTAATACTGTATCTGAAGTCTCTTTTATATAGACCTTAGTGGTCCCCTGATACTGTATCTGAAGTCTCTTTTATATAGACCTTAGTGGTCCCCTGATACTGTATCTGAAGTCTCTTTTATATAGACCTTAGTGGTCCCCTAATACTGTATCTGAAGTCTCTTTTATATAGACCTTAGTGGTCCCCTAATACTGTATCTGAAGTCTCTTCTATATGGACCTTAGTGGTCCCCTAATACTGTATCTGAAGTCTTTTATATAGACCTTAGTGGTCCCCTAATACTGTATCTGAAGTCTCTTTTATATAGACCTTAGTGGTCCCCTAATACCATATCTGAAGTCTCTTTCCTAAAATTCAGCCTTGGTGCAGAATTACAGCCACTAGAGCCAGTCCCACAATGAGCTTTCCTTAGTATGTTCCACTTCTGAGTCTGTAGCTTTTGAGGAGGCAAAGGTGGATGGGGTGGGGGGGCAAGGTGGAGGCTGGGGGTGTAATTTTTTTTTTTTAAACAGCTTTAAGTACAAACTTAACCTTAGAGTAATGTATACTGTATTATTTTTGAGCAAATGCAACAGAATTGCGGACAAACACCAAATGGATTATTGATTCTCGGACCTCAGGCGCTGCTCTGATGCTCTGATGGCAGCGCTCCAACTCTGCTGACGGAGTAGTTCTAAAACTTACAAAGTAAAGTTCATAAAGTGGAATAACTTTATAAAAAGGTCTCCATCCAGACTGGACCTGTCAGAAAATCTTCTCCACCTGCCTGCTCATGGAGCCGCAAACTGGAAACTCAAAAGTCATCCGTCTCGGATCGTTGGAAGAAAAACAGGATGTCAACAGACACAAAAATGTATTTATAGAACTCACATCGAGTGTCTGAAACACAGTGAATGTACTTGAATGTACTTGAACTTATTGTTTTACACTTTGGCACTAATTTCAGAACCTTGACGTCATTTTTCAAAACTCTAGACACAAAATTCACAGCCCAATGATCAAAATTCCCATTTTTTCAAAACCCTAACACTTGTTTCAAATGCTTGGATACAATACACATAAACCTCAGATTATTTGTTCATTTTACATAAATCACCGGTTCAATATGACACAACTTAACATCCAAGTACTAGTACTTCAAAAAGCAATTCACACATAACATCTCAAATGATTGTCTCTTCATTTTGTGACAGTGATCAATGGACACAACTGCTCAAAATGAGAAGTAACACTGAGTGGAGATGCACTCCATTATCTATGGATGTAATATTTCATCATCATTCTTTACTGCAATGTACTCCTATTTATCAGACACTGTTGCTATGGTCCCGTGTACTGTCCCTTTACTGTAATGTACTCCTGTTTATCAGACACTGTTGCTATGGTCCCGTGTACTGTCCCTTTACTGTAAGACTATTTACAGTATTGACAGTACTGCACAGTATGTATGCCGGCCCTTGCATAGTAACGCCTCCTTCAGAGCGCACGGTGCGTTCAGGAACCACCGATGTGTTTAAGGACAGTCGGCCGCTAGCAGAGTCTCAAAACTGTCCTTCCGAGACGAAGGCTACCTTATACTGCAGGAGAAGTGAGGAAAATGGAATCTGCAGTCTGCATAATCCGGTTGAAATTGTGATTAAATTTACATTTTGTCCACACTCGTTTCCAGGGTTTGGGTTCGAATCCTCCCTCCCTCCCTCCCTCCCTTCCTCCCTCCCTCCCTCTCCTCATCATATCGTCTCCATTATACTTCAAATCCGTTCTCCTGTCTGCTGCCGTCGGTTATGATTTCAGTCTGAACATATGTGACCCTCCTCCACCCCTTCACCTCCACTCAGCATCATGTCGGCGCCCAGTGCTGCTCCACATCCCATTATCCAAGTATATCTTCACCACAACACGCACCAGTGTCTAGAACCCTAGGGGGGGGGGGATTATTCTTATCTAATCACGGCATCACTACCCTGAACATACCACGTCATAATGGGGTCTAATCGCCAAAGACCCTTGTAATCAAATGATTGTTAGCTTTAAGGACCACTTCCAGGACTGCTCTGGATATTCCATCACTCCGGTGGATTTCTGAGGACTACGGTTACCTGGTCCTCTGATCTCTGCAGGGTAAATCCAGACAGCTGGCTAGACTATCTGTCCAATCTGAGTTTTCTGTTGCACAATTAAAACAACCTTTGAACAAGTTCCTTCCCGAGGCGATTTTGCAGCGGTCAAAAATAGTCCTATAATTATATATTTCATTCAGAAATTCAAAAAACTAAAATTCAAAACATTAATTTCAGACAAGAAAACCTTTATTTGTCCCACAGTGGGGAAACTGCGGTTTGTTACAGCAAAGATAGATACAGAGATAGATAAGTGTACAAGATATAGCAAACTGAATTATACAATAAATTACACATGAATATAACGTCATCCTCCCTTCATGCCTGTTGGAGTTTTGACACAATATCATCCACAATGCAGGATATCTGTTTCCGTCTATCACTATTGAGTGTGTGTGTGTGTGTGTGTGTGTGTGTGTGTGTGTGTGTGTGTGTGTGTGTGTGTGTGTGTGTGTGTGTAGCGTGCTGACTGCTGTTGGCCCGCCGAGATTGATCCCAGTCATTTGAGTGATGTCCTGGTTCTCATTAGCTGCTTAATTAGCTTTCTCAGCTCAGTCAATGGGAACAGATTAGCAGCTGATTCCACCACAGGCTTCAGACGTGCCCCGCTAATTATTAACTAACGGTAGACAGCATTAGTGTGTGTTTATGGATTTTATGGTTTATGGGTGTGTGTGTGTGTGTGTGTGTGTGTGTGTGTGTGTGTGTGTGTGTGTCGAGAGGTGGAAAGCAAAAGACAGACAGAAACAGCAAGTGAAGAAATAAGTGTTAGTGCAGTGCAACCTAAATGTTGTGGGGAATTCGATTAGGAGGAAGTAGGAGGATAAAATGAGCCTTTTTTTAATAGCGTGGAGCTCAGTTCAGTTATAACAGCTCAGCAATTGTATCCCCTCAATATGACGGTAATGTGAATTTCAGGAACAAAATCGCATTACAGTTTCACTCGAGCTGCCTGAGAAACAAGCACTCCGAAGTAATTATCCGAGCATGTTAATGGAAATAAGTTTCAGGGAGAAGTTTGGCCAAATTGGAGTTTCCGGTGAGTTTTAATCACTTTTTCCAGATGTTTAAGCATTTCCTGAGTTTTTTGTCATTTTTTCCCCTAAGTTTTTTGTCATTTTTCGCAATGTTTTTTTTTTTCTCCATTTTTTCTCAATTATTTGGTGACTTTTCACCAAGATTTTTTCTGCGCCTTTTCCAACGTTTTTTGAAGCTTTTTCTGTCCCTTTTTTTCTTTTATCACACTTCAACATGGGACTGCAGGGCCAGAGATTGAACTGCTAACCTTCTGATCTACCAAGCCGGATCCCAACATCCCTTCCTCCTCCCGGGTCTGGAACCTGAAAACCGTGCACATACGTCGCTATCAGCTGGCACATAAGCACTCCAGCTTGTACAGTATTGATCATGTGTTGGTAGATGGCTCCAGTGATTATTTTGTCTTCTTTTGGTAATCATTTTGCTCACATTTCAATTAGGAGTAGTCTCACATTGGGAGGGTCGGGCTCGTCCACACAGCATGGATTTACCGGATTTACCCTGCAGAGTTCGGAGGAGCGGTTAACCATAGTGCTCATAAATAAACCACAAATACAGAGGATGGTGATGGACATCTGGCACAATTTCCCACGACAACAACCCTGGAAATCAAACGTTGTTGCTATAGACTACCCCTCCCTCTAACCCTACCATCTTCAGGTCATAACAGAGCAGGATGGTATCATCTCTTCGTGATGCATATACTCAATTAGATTCTTATTTCCTTTCACCGACTGCCTCATCCGGCCTTAATGTTTTACTAAACACTTTCCCACTGTCCCTGTGCTCTTTAATATTTGAACAACTTCATTCCTGCATACTTTGCCCAGCGAGTGTAAATGCCACGCTTAGCATTTTCTAACTCTGGATGTTGTTATTGTGATTGTTGCATACAACACGACTCCTGGAACAGTCCCATTGTTTATTCTGTCATTGACGGAGACATCACAGATAGGACGCTGCAGCTCCCTTTTCCCCCTATTTGCCAGGCGCTCTTTGTCGAGACATCTCTAGAAACTAACGTTAATGATGCACTCTCCGTCGCATTAAACATCAAAGGAATATTTCAGATATTTTGGAGTTCTTCTTCATCCCGTAATCACGTTTTGTCTCTTTTGTTCTGCCAGTGAACGAAATGTTGTTTTTTTTGTTTGCTGTGAAGTAAACAGAGAAGCAATTTACATAATGTGCCAGCAGAGGGAATAGGAGGTAAAAGATGATAAAAAGCACATCCTGATGATGATGATGATGATGATGATGATGATGATGATGATGAAGACACATCATTAGGGTAGGAGTTTGTTTAATGTTCTTTTATTATAATGACAAGTAGCAAACATTGCGAGCAGTGATGTGTCTGACCATGTCTCTCTGATCTCATTATTAACACACACTCAGTAAGCAATACATCAATCAACCTGCTGATATTCACCATCTAGAGGGGGGGGCACTCTTTTTATGGCATTTTAGGCCTTTATTTTTGACAGGACAGCTTAGACGTGAGAGGGGAGAGAGAGGGGGAATGACCCCGCGGGTGAACTACGCAATGCGCCCATGATTTTCAATTTTAGCCGTGAAAAAATAGATATAATAAAAAATATAAATGGACTATTCTTATATAGCTCTTTTTTACTCAAAGCACTTTTACAGGAACCATTCACATACATTCACTCACTGTGGGCAAGGCTGCTGTACAAGGTGCCACCTGCTCATCAAACACACACACACACACACACACACACACACTCCAATGGCTCAGCATCAGGGGCAAGGACACTTCAACATGGGACTGCAGGGACGGGGATCGAACCACCAACCTTCCGATTAGCAGGCGACGGCTCTGCCACTGAATCACAGCCCCCCCGTAACAAGAACCCATTGTAACACTGTAATCCTAATAATTAACTACTCATGTTGTCCTCGGGTGTCCTCAAACTGACCCGTTTTCCTATATCAATGTTCTTTTTAATTCCCCAAAATAACATGATTGATTCCACACAACGCTCTTTGCCAAGTACAAATCTCTACTTTCATTAATTTTGGGGCGTCTTATTCAATTTTATAGCATTTGAAAATTGACATATTCCAGTCTGTGATTATCATCAACATCCATTCCTTTAATTTTAGTCTCAATAATTCCTAATTTCTGCTTTTCTAACTCAAACATTAGGTATAATTTCCTAAAAATGAGGTTTATTGACCATAAATTCCAAAAACAACTGTAAAACTAGTTAATAAGTTAGTGTAACGTAGTGTTGAAAACGTCCCAAAAAAAACAATCAACAGACACAAACCGTTAGAGTCTAGTGGCAACACACAGCCGTGGTATCTTCAATGGCTCCGACAAACTGAGGCCTCAAGCTGAGCTGTCGGGGAACAAACTACAGGAGCCATCAGCTGATCTTGCATTTGTTGTTCTGTGTTGACACTTCAACCCCCCCCCCACCCTCCCAGCGTGGCTACCCGATGCTAGCTTGTTGGTCCTGGGCATTGAAATGATTAAACAAATCTCTGCCGGCTCAAAAGTAATTTGCTTTGCTCTTCACCTCCATCCACAGCAGGAGTTCTGCAGAGGACAGTTTAATTTGAATTAGCGTTGCCGACTGTTTCCTGTGAACCTGTTGCCGCTCTCACTGGGACTTCAAACCGACTTGAAATGAACGGATATATCACCTTGTCAACCTGTGCTATTCTGCTACCCTAAGTAGACCTGCTGTCCTTATTACTACACCGGAACCTGATATATTGTCTTAATGACTCCTCAATGCTGACAATCCTTTTTATACACAAGCCAGACTGCATTTACATTCCTCTGTAATCCCCCCGCTCCAGCAGCCACACATTAATTGGCCCTCTGCTGCTCTGTGCATTAACAGATAGCAGCACCAAAAGCTCTGAGGCAGGCCACATTACTCTGAAAAAGGGAAGCAGCAAAGAGTTTAAGGGCTCTATTTTAACGATCTAAGCACACAGTGTGAAGCTCATGGCGCAGGTGCGTTTAGGGCGTGTCCAAGTCAACTTTTGCTAGTATGACGGCGGAAAAAAAGGGTCCGGATTTAGTTTTAGTTTAGTTTCAGTTAGTTTTTAGAGTAGGAAGGTTTTGGGCTGCAAACCTTGTATTACAGTTTAAACCAGTGGTTCCCAATCTTTTTCAGCACAAGACCCCAAAGAGAAATGTGGAGTCTCCCTGGGACCCAAATTTACAAAAAATACACCATGAATCATTGTAACATCTACATTTTAAACTGTGGACAAAAGACGGAACAAACCATTGATTTAAATGTATATGAAGTATATTTATTCCATTATAAAAGTAATCAAAAACAGAAAAGGTCTCTATTGTCCTCTCTGTGTCTCCGTCCCCTCCCATCGTCCCTCAGGACCCACACCAACATGGTTTTAATAATGCTGACTTGAATTTAATGAGATGGATGTGGCTGGTTGATGTCTTCTCTAGGTTCGGTTTTTGAAAGTGCCATTCTGAGGTCATTCTGAGGTCATTCTGAGGTCATGCTGAGGTCATTCTGAGGTCATGCTGAGGTCATTCTGAGGTCATGCTGAGGTCATTCTGAGGTCATGCTGAGCATTTAGTCTGTTTCTGTATTAGTTTTTCAGGTACGCTAGAGTCGAAAAGCCAGATTCTCATTTTACTCTGCCAATTGGCGACCCAATAAAACGGGTCTGTGACCCATTTTGGGTCCCGACCTTAAGTTTGGGAAACATTGCTTTAAACCAATCAAAACCGCTGAGCGGAGCTAAGCCCTGATGGCGGACATAGCGGATGGAGAGGGCACATCTGGCACGTGAAAGAAGCATCAGATGTCGAGCTTTCTCCCAGCAGTGTGCAACCATTGAGCCAGATTACAACCGAGCTAACAGTTTATCCAGATTACCTAAAACTGAAAGTGAGCATATTGTGCGGGTAAAGCGCTACAGTAAGCAGTACAGCAGGCCAGGCTGTCATTTCTCTACCTCCGCTGTACCAAAAACATCTTCTGGTCATTGTGTTTGTCTGGTTTTGATCATGCTTTTTGCCTTTTCTTTGTAGCCAAATTGCTGCAATCCCAGATCTCAGTATTTAACTTGAGAACCACAAGGTGGTGGTTCAAAAAGGGGGACCAGAGGGTGTGTGCCAATTACAGGGGTGTCACGCCGCTCTGCCTCCCTGGTAAAGTCTAATCCAAGGTGCTGGAAAGAATAGAATAGAATAGAAAGCCTTTATTGTCATTATTCACAAGTGCAGTACCTGTGCAACGAGATTCAAGCAACCCCTTTACAGTGTCGACACGAAAATATAAAATCTAAGAGGGGGGGGGGGTGTGGAGCACAGTCCTGAGGGCAATTATATGTATATAGGGTAGTAGAGAGATAGAGGGTTTGTATACACATTATGCAGAAATATAGTTTGGTGTATCAAGTCCTGAGTATTAAATACTTCACAGTAATGAGATTAAATGGTTAAATATTGGAAGGAGGGTTCGGCCGATAGTCGAACCTCGGGTTGAAGAGGACCAATGTGGATTCCGTGCTGGTCTCCAACCTGGCCTGGGAACGCCTCGGGACCCCCCAGTGGAGTTGGTTAATGTGGCTCAGGAAAGGGAAGTTTGGGGTCCCCTGCTGGAGCTGCTGCCCCCAAGACCCGAGACCGGATAAGCGGACGAAGATGGACGGACGGACGGATGGCTGGACTTGATAAATACATCAAATAGATCAAATCCATTTTTTTGTGGTAATTTGGTTAAAAAGCGAGGACAACAGGAGGGTTAAAATAAGACACAAGTCGTGATAAAGGGGAGTTATGCCATGCAAATGATAATCCATTTCTAGTTCTTCCAGCCTCACGCAGAGAGCAGACCCATTAAAGAGTTGTCCGCCCCCTCAGATAAACACTTTGAACCTTGCAAACAGTTCTACCTCTGTGACAAATGGTGAATGTGTGACTCCATGGGGTCTTGTCTGCATTGATATAATCACGTTAGAGTCAATTCTATTCAGACTGAGTGGCTGTGTGCACACGGGGGATTTTCTAAAGACAAGTTGTCAGGTGTACTCAAAGCCTTGACTTCTCTGTCCTTGCCATCGGTGACTGTTCAGCCTCTGACGTTGACTCTTTCAGCTCTCCCTCTGAGGCATTAAGCCTTTCATTCTGCTACAAAGATATGGCTCAGAACGCACACAATAACAGGAACACCTAACATCACAATGGAAACTGATACAACCACAAAATCCAAGGCCTCAAACATGACCACAGCACTAAAGAAACACCTCTCCGACACAGGGTTAATTAACCCTTGTGTTGTCCTCCCAGGTCAAAAACGGACAAAGATTGGACATTTCCGTCCCTTTTTCAGACCTTTTTTGTTTTAGTTTTCACTAACACCACCTTACTACCACTAGTTTTACACTACTTTTTGGAATTCATGGTCAATAGCCCTCATTTATATAGAATTACACCCAATATTTGAGTTAAAAAAGCAGAAATTATGAATTATTTTGACTAATAGTTAAGATCAGAGGAATGAAAGTGATCAACTGTATTTGCAAAGAGCGTTGTATGGGATCCCATCCATTGTTTTGTGGTAATTTGGTTAAAAAGAAACTCATATTTCAGATATGGACATTTTTTAAAAGGGGTCAAATTTGACCCGAGTAGAACAGGGGGGTTAAAACGGAGCGCTATAGGCTTCACAAATGTAGTATGGGTAACAATATATGGTACATTATTCTTATCTTGTCCCTTTTTTGTATTTAAAGCTGTACTTTTCATAGTTGTATTATGAAATAGGTCACATGACGGTGTGTTGTGGAAGGGGTTGATCGCTGTAGTGACAAACTCAAAGATTTGATCCAATTTTAACTCACATTTAATGGTTTGGTCTCAGCATTCTCATCCATTAGCTGCAGCGGCGGCAGCAGCAGCTGTTCTCAGAGAAAAAGAACTGATGAAGCCACAGTTTGAGACTAGCTGGGGAACACAGCGGAGCATTCAGCAGCTTAAGAGACGGATATTTCCCTCAGGCGTTGTTAGAGATCAAAAACAGCTAAAAAGGAGAGAATGTTGGACTGACATTAATCAGTAGGACACAAAATGACCCCTGATTAACGATCATGCTGCTCTGTAACTGCTGGATGTGTAGATAGGTTACTTAGTCCAACACCTGAAACTTTATTGTTATTAATCACACACAATGTAGTGAATTAGGAGCGATTCTAAGCAGTGGACTTAAAATTTGGGTAGTAATCTTCTGTGGATCGGTTATTAGGAGCAACACCTTTCACACACAAAGTCTGAGGTTGATCGAGCTTAAATATTAGGAGTAATGTGAACTTGCATTTTTTGATTACCGTTAAATTAAAATACTAATTAAGCCAACTCAGTATCAGTATACTGTATTCAACTCAAAAATATTAAATGAGGATAACTCAACAAATTTAAGTTAAAAAAAACTCTATTTTAATTTAAGTAATTCTAAGTTTACAGTACTTATTCTAATTAATTAATTTAAGCATTCGCGTTTACAGTGTGACTTAAACTCCTCTGGCAAAATAATTCAGAATTCTTGCTTTTTTTAACTGAAACATTTGGTATGATGTCATATAAATTAGGTTTATTGACAATAAATTTGGAAAAAAAGTGACAAAAAGTGCCCAAAAATCTTTTCAAAAAATATTTAAAAAAAATATTTTCCATTTTAACCCGGCAGGAGAACAACTTCATGGTCAATGGGAAGATAACACAAGGGTTCATAGGTGTGCCGGGAGTTTGTTGATTAGGAGTAGGCTACGGATAGATTATATATATATATATATATATACCGTATTTTTAAATAACCAAATATTCGTATCGGTATCTGCCTTAGAAATCCTTTATTGGTCGGACCTGGGAAAGGTGGTCTAAATGTCCAAATGTGAGGGCAGGGAGGGCTTTATAGCTGCAGGCTGTCCTCGTGAACCATTCATACGGATAGTTCGTACGAATATCATCCGTACGGAAAGTAAAGCACTGTAATTCACATGTATTCTTTGTGTTTTATTCTGTCTGCACCACATTGACTGCTGCTGTATAAGGATGACGTAGACTGCGTTGCGAGTAAATTGGGGTGGATGGGTGGGTCACAAAACCCAGCACTTTCTAGCCGGGGAGCGGGGTTTGCTTCCCAGGGATAAACAAACAACCTTTTCCTTTACCTAACTAGTCCGCTGAAACGACCGGCAGCTTGCAGCGCCCTGTACTCGGATCAAAGTAACCTTTTGTCGGCTAAACTCAACTAGATCTCCACTTCTGCACACCCTCTCTTTCCTGAATATGAACTTCTGCCATCAGGAGAAGATTCTGTGTGCCGAGATGTAAATCAAACCGACTAAAGTTATCGTTT